>CAJNDT010000813.1:774750-1188264 GCA_905221615.1 Symbiodinium sp. CCMP2592 | reverse complement strand
GAGTTTTCGCGAATAGGGGACCCTAATATAGTACCCTAAATAGTAGGATCCTTATTCTAGGGCCCCAAAATAAGGTACCCCTAATTTTCGGAAACTCCCAAATGGCAGGATTTATACTGGCGAAGCTCAGGCCCAAGACTCGCATGTGGCCGCTTTCCGGCTCAAGGCTCGAAGTAACCCTACTTGGAGGGGCAGGGGACTTAGTAAGTAGGTTATAAGTAGGTTATAATTGGGGGTAACTCCATTTAGATCCATTTAGGGTACTTATAACTCTACTTATGACCTACTTACTAAGTCCCCTGCCCTTCCAAGTAACATACGGGCCTTAATCAGTAGAAAAGGGTTTGGGGTTCCTGTATACGGGACCCTGAGGAATAATATTGGCAAATATTTCGGCCCCTATAATACTGTAGCAACCCCCCGAAATGCGGCGACTCTGAGCCCACAAGTGGGCCCACCTCCGCGGCGTTGGCTTTGCTGACGGCCTCGGGAAGCACCTCCCAGGGAGTACCCAGAGACTCCCTAATCCCGTCGTTCTGCAATACACTCTGAATTCAGGGTTGAAGGTTTAGGGACTAAAGTCAATTACAGTAGGATCCCTCTGTGGATGCACTTCAAGTAACATTCCTTAACTTACAGGGCTTTGGGATCTTTGGGCACCATTTCCAGTTCAGGGTCTGAACGCTTAAAGCGCGTAATGAATACTGCAGTGTATATCTGGTATGTATATGTGTATATATGCCTCTACTTCTACACATATGTGTACATACGTGTATATACGCATGTGTATGTGTGTATGTATGTATGTATATATACATACATACATACATCCATGCATGCATGCATACATACATATAAGCATACTCTTCTACATATATACATACATACGTGCATGCATGCATACATGCATACCTGCATACATACATTCATGCATGCATGCATACATACATACGTATATACGTATTGCGAAAGCAAATATTTCTGTACATGCGCGTGCATGTGTTTATGTATATATACATATACATACATATGTAATTATTTGTGTGTGTATATATGTGAACAGATACATGGTATGCATGTTTGCACGGCACATGAAAGAGCACCCAGCCTCCTGGAAGACCGCCATGTCCCGCTCTTCCAGTGCTTTCTGCTTCTCACTCGCCTCTGCCTGTATGTGAGTTTCCGGGTTCCTTTAAAGGGTTAAGGATTTTCGATAATTAGGGGTACCTTACTGAGGCATCCTTATCATAAGGATCCTAATATTTAGGGTACTATACTGGGATACCCTATTTTCGGAAACTCCCGTATCACAGGGCTTGTAAGACCTAAACCCCTGAACGCCTAAGGGATGCAACCTAAGTTACCATAACGGGGATCTGGAGTACATATTCTGGTTTCTTTTTTTGGTAACTTGAATGAAACCCCACCCCAACCGAAACCCTAGAACGTGACCCGCAAAACATCAAAACTCTAACCCCCGGAAACCGGATTCAATTCGGGGGGTCAGTCGAGGTCCGGTTTCGGGGTTTGCTGAGTTGGGGTTAGAGCCTGAGCCTTCCCACCTACTTTAGGGGCCTTCACAGTTACCTATACTATTTGCTTGGGCTCCTTTCTATAATCTTAATATAATGGGCCCTAAAAGCCCTATTCTAATTATAAAAATTCTGAAGGCCCCTGTATCAGGGTTGCAAAGGGCCTAGGAGTGCTTTGGTAGCTCATTGAAGAGCTGCCACAAGGCTTCCATGAAAGGGCTCCTTAACGCACGGAAAAGTTGTTATGAAGGTTCTATAAGGGTTCTATGATGTGGGGGCTTTCATCATGGAATAGGTTTTGGGATATAGTATTATCCCACAACTGTACTAAGGAACCCTAAACGACAACATTGGCAGTTACAAGTATTCAGGCTTCTAAGTTGTATGTTGGGTACGGCCCCAACTCAGTAATAGTTGAATAATATTCATAATAATGACATATAAGGACCTTAATAGTAGCCCTATTATAGACTCTTACTGTAAGGGGGCAGTACCTAAGTTGTATGATGCTTGCTTGGTTTTGGGTGTCTGGGGTTTGGGTCCAGGGTTCCGGCCATGGGGTTCAGGGCCGTTTAGGGCTTAGGGCCCTACTTGGAAGGGCAGCACAACTAAACCCCAAACTCTACACCCAAAACCTTCAACCCTAAACCCAAAGCCTTGAACCCCCAAACTGAACCGGCTGAGTAGGTAACCTTTAACATTTTTGGGGTCTATAACCCTATACCCTAAACCCTATTCCTACTAATTTGAAAAAGTTAGCCTGTTTTGGGTTAGCTAAGGCTTGGAGTATGGAGAACCCAGAGACTCCAATATCCTTCAATTAAGGAATATTCCTTAAATTATAGTAGGATCCCTAATATGATTTAAAGAATATTCCTTAACTAAGGGATATTGGAGTCTCTGTGTAACTGTACATAGTCTGCGGGCTGGCTGTTGTGCTGTATGCTTTTATGCATGCTCTTCTGTAATTCGTATTCATAACATTTTTGGCTCAAGTGAGCACGGCAGTGTGTCGTTGGTAGCTTCTCGTTGCCGCGACGCAATTGCGCGCAGCCCGTCCTGGGCGGACGTTCGACCTGTCACGGTCGTTGGACTTTCTGCTTGGACGGAAAACGAGGGTGCGTTGCCCCTTTGGCTTTCCGTTCTCCACAATTGGGGGCTGTTCTGGGAAACGGCCACCCAGGCGGCTGCTGCGCCGCAATCTTTTAACGTGGCCTCGAAGGCGCGCTTGTCGTGCGCCTTGAGGCCGTGGTCCTGTGTGGCACGGGGCTCTCTCCTTCGCTAGGCGCCCATGAGCGCTGAGGTCGCAGGTCAGCCGGAAGGAGCCACGTTGCTGAGGTGCATCGAGGATGGGTCAGTGGAGTACCCGGAGAAGATGCCCTTTATGTACTGGCTCCGTTGGCGTAAGGAAACGGGGTCCCGTCCCACCAAGAAGAAGGACGGACGATCCACGACGCTAGCAGATGAACAGCGTCTGTGGAAGGAGACGATGGAATTCCTCTACGACAACTTCGATGCCGAAGAGGAAGAGGAAGAAGATGAAGAGGAAGATGAGGAAGCTCCAGCTGCGGAAGCGGGCCCGGGTGCTCAGGATGGCGATCCGGGCCCCAGCTCTGAAGAGCTTCTGCCGGAGGCCGGGGTACCGGCTCCGCGTCCTGCCGCTGCGCCGGCGGACGTGGCCGAGACGGCGCGCCGTGTTGGTGCGCTTGCTCTCTCGCCGGTGGCCGGCGGCCCGGCCCGTTCCGGGCCTCCCTCGTCTGCTGGGACGGGTGGTCCCGTCACGGCGGAGACCCTGCAGGCGGACCTGCGGGAGCTCTACCGTCCCGACCAGGAACCGGTCGCGGATTACCTGACGCGGGTTTCAAGGCTGGTTGTGGCCTTGAAGGCGCACCAGGCAGAGGTCACGGTGGAGGATCTTGAGAAGATCACTACCAAGGCCACCATCCTTGCCGAGGAATACGGCAAAATGGGAGGTGACTGGCACCCTGCCAGGATGGTGCGGGCCCTGCGCACCAGGTTTACCGTTGCCGCGGTTTCTCTTGGGTCGGAAGACCGAGAGGAGGTCGAGAAGGAGATCTCGTGCCTCGGCGAGCTGATCTTGGCCCTGGGAGGCAAGAGCAGCGGCGATCCCGAGAAGGTTTGGAGCACTCCTTCTTCTGTCCCGGCCCTGGCGGCCCGGACGGGCGCCGTTGCGGAGTCGGGCTCTAAGTCCGGAGCACCGGCGCCTCTCCCGGTGGACCTTCAGCTCGCGATCCCTGAGGATCCGCAACCTGGTCCGGGGGACTCACCCCTGAAGTCCCGCCTTGCGGCTCTGGAGATAGAGCTCGAAGGGCTTAAGAAGGATAAGCCCGGCGAGCCTCACTCCGCCAGCGGCGGAGCCGGAGAGCTCGCTGCAGCTTTGGCGGCCCAGACCGAGGCGCTCAAGGAGGCCTTGGCGTCTCGCGGAGGTCAGACGTCGATCACGACCGTGAAGACGGACCTCCAATGGCCCTCGCTCACCGACGATCGCTCCGACATCCGGGACGTGGTCCAGTTCTACGAAGAGTTCGAGGACGTCTGTGGCCTTGCCAACAACTGCAAGGGGATGAATTTCCGGGAGAAACTCATCGCCCTTCGTGCTCGCTGCCGCGGCTCGAGGCTTAAGACCTTTACTAACGTGTACAAGGCTGCCTCCAAGACCGGGGAAGTTACTGAGAATCCCCAAGCCGTTTACGAAAGGATCAAGCAGCGGCACCTTGTCTTCGGCGAGAGCCGAGAAGAGAAGGAGATGAGGGTGGACGCGGAGCACGTCGCCCTCACTAAGGGCCGTCTCACAGGGCACCAGTTCGAGCCCCTGTTTGAGGCCTCCATCGCGGAGCTGGAGAGTGTGGGTCTTGGCAAGACAGCGAGGGAGCTCTTCCTAAGCTACTTGCGCAAGATGCCTCCACATCTCCAGAAGGAGATCCGCGGTGATAAGCGGTTGTGGCCTAGCGACGGCGCATCCGCAGGGCTTCGAGGCCCTTCGACCTGGGAAGAAGCGCATAAGGTCGTCCTCGAATATGAGCAGCGTGAGGCTGCGCATCGGGTGACGGCTAATAGCGTGTACGCAGGTTCGACGGAAGACCCAGCCCTGTCCGCCGCGCGGAAGGAGGTCGAGAAGCTGAGGACGGAGCTCAAGGCTTCTAAGGCCGCGGCCAAGGCGGCCGCCTCTTCCACGCTTGCCGCTGGTCCGAAAGGAAATGGAAAAGGTAAGCCTATCTGTTTCCATTTCCGCGACCACGGGAACTGCCCAAAAGGGGACGCGTGCCCTTACTCGCACGACAAGGAGCTCCGCAAAAAGGCCCTCGCGGCCAAGAAGGAGCGGGACGCGTCCACCCTGGCGACAACGCCGGGGAAGGGCAAGGGCAAGGGCAAGGGTGGACCCGGAGGGCAGCCCAAAGGCAAGGCCAAGGCCAAGCCCAAGGCGAAGTCCAAGGCGGGCGCGAAGCCGCCAGGGACTATCTGCCCTTTCTTCAAGAAGAACGGGTCGTGCCGTAAGGGAGCGGACTGTGACATGGTCCATTCGCTTCCCGCCACTGGGGGAGCCGCGTTGCCTTCGAACTGGGCGGCCCCGAGTGGCGCCGGGATGGTGAATCCCTTCGCTACGCTCTCCATCCAGATTGGGAGCGCTGGCACGGTTGTTGCGGCGAACTCCTCCGCTTTCCCGCTTGCCAAGAGCTCGTCGTCGAAGTTCAGCTCGTTGGACGAGCTGCCTCAGGACTGGTGGCACCTCTGCGAGAACGAGGTCGGGGGGTACCAGTACAGAACAGTCGTGCAGGTCATCGACGGCATGGTGGAATGCATGCTGGACGGGTGTGCAGGCTCGAACCACATCACGGAGGAACTCCTCTGTGGGATCCTCAACCGGGCTGCTGCCTTGGGGATCGGCACGGAGGACCGGAGGTTTCCTGTCGTGAAGTTCGAACGCTGGGTGCATCCGGAGTTCGTCCATGGGATCGCTGCAGGGAAGCCGGTGCCCCTGAAGGGGGCCGTCGTGCTGAGAGTCCGCTTTCTGGAGGGGCTCTCCCCCGACAACTGCAGCGAGGGTCCAGAGATATTCGTGCGCTGTAAAATAGCCGCGAAAGGAACCTCGGATTGGCATGGGCTCATCCTTGGCGGCCGCGCCTTGGATTGCTCGGGACGGCAGGGCTTGGGCTTCAAGCCCCTTCCTGACTGCCACTCCCTGGAAACCCTTGGGATTAAGATCCCCAGGTGCGAAGACTACAGTAGGTCGCGGAAGGACCGCGCCTACGCCTTCGAGTCCAGGCTTTCTAGTCTCGACGGTGCTCTGTGCTTTGAGCCGGGTACCGGAGGCAGGGACCTGCTCCGGTACAGCGGGGAGAACCCGCTGGAGCTCTTGGCCGGAGATGGGGTCATCGCACCTGTGAAGAGGGAAGGCAGTGGAGGCCAGGATGGCTCCCTTACGGAGGCTGTCCTCCCGGTAGAGTCCGCCAACTGCGAAGCAGTGCCTGGGCTGTGGCCCACAGGAGCCGAGGAAGGTTCGATCTTGCTGGTAGCCGAAGAGGACACGACTGTCTCTCCGGGTGCCGTCGTCGGCGAGGTCCGGACCGGGCTCGCGCAGACCACCGCGTGTGAATGCGGAGGGGTTGAGACCCTCTTTACGGACGCGAGTGGTGACCCGTGTGGGAACTGCGGATTAGGCACTGCCGAAGACTCGACCTTCCCTGGATGCTTTGCGTGCGGGTCCACCGAGAGGACCGCCGTCTGTGGCCTGCAAGGCTGCGGCGCATGCTCGCACAGCAGGGGTTGGCGTAAGGGCCTGAGGGTTGGGGCGGTTTTCGCCCTTGCCGCCGTAAGCACGGTCCTAGGAGGGCCTTGGGCCACGGAGTCCGTGGTTACGGATCCGGATGCCGTGTCCTTCCTCTCCTCCATCCCCACTGAGGGCCAGTGGTGGCAGACGAAGGGAGGAATGGCTGGCCTTTGGAGCGGCAGGCCCCAGGAAGGTGACCCGGAGAATCGGCCGGATGTCGAAAGGCTTCCGTACGAGACTTGCCTCTTGAAGTCTTCTGGCGGCCCGTGGCGGTTGTGGCAGACTAGGGACCTCAGGCTTTGGCCCGAGTCTGTCGACTGGTCGACCGTGCCCGTCACGTCCGATCTCGCGGTCTTCAGGACGAAGACGGGGCCGCGTTGGGCAGGATGGGATGCGGGTTCCGCTACGAGGGGGCTTGGAGGAAGCCACGGCCGAGACGTCACTAGTGGTTCCAGAGTGGACACTAGGAACGAGCCGGTGTACCACATAGTGGAATCGGCCGACATTGAGAAGATGATCGAGGAACCTCCCTCCGACTACTACTACGACAAGCTGCGGGAGGATATGGGTGCGAGGCACAAGGGTGCTTGCCCGCACCTTCTCGATCACCTGGTCTCTTTGGAAGCTTTCCTCGACAAGAGCATCCTCTTTGGGTTCTCCTTTGGTGTCGCCAAGGCTGAGATCTGTGTGTCAGAGGGTAAGCTCCTCGGGCACCGGATCGGGCGGCACGGGAGTGCGCCCGACGAGGAGCGATGCCAAGCGGTCGTGGATTTCCCGCCGCTTAAGGAAAAGCTCCACATCCAGCAATTCCTTGGGTGTGCGAACTGGCTTCGGGGCTATCTGCCAGCGGAATATGGCCATGCTGCTAAGGTTTTGGGCCAATGGCAGAAACCGGGAGCGGAGTTTCCGGAAGGTGGCCTGGGGACAGGCACCACTGCCGGCTGCAAGGCTTTCAAGGCCATCAAGAAGATGATGAGCCACCATATCAGCCTGGCGGCCTTCGATGAGGCGTCGGCTGCTGATGGCTCTTGCCCGCTTGAGCAGATAGCGGACGCCAGCGGGATTGCGGTAGGGGGCTCGGTGGTGCAAATGAGCAGGGACCTCTCAAGGATTAAGGTTCTTATGACTCACTCCAAGAGTCTGACCCCTGCGCAGCAAAATTGGCCCCCGCTGATTCAAGAAGCCTTCGCACAGCTCGAAGTCAAGCGAGCAACCCGAAAGGTCTTCGGAACTATCCGAACCCTGTGTTGGACGGACCATGCCAATCTTACGAGAGCGCAGTCCTCTGATATCGGCTCCGACCAGAAACTGGTTCGATGGGTTGCGGAGATCTTGATGGATGGGTCTGAGATCAGGAGTCTCAGTGGTCGCAGTGCGACGCTGGGGGACTCCTTTTCCAGGAACCCGAAGGGTCGGGACGAGCTCTTGGCCGCCCGGACCAAGGACTTGGTCGGGATGACTGGCCAGCTGAAGGGGTTCGACCTGGACCAGTACCTTGGAGAAGGGACCGAAGGTGACGGTCCTGTTCCCTGGGCAGTAGGGGAAGACGCGGTTCCCGATCACGCGACGCAGGTTGCCCCGGCGACCGCGGCTGCGGTGCCGGTCGGGGTCGCGGGCGGTCCCCCTGTCCGCGTTATGATTGTTTTCGATTATGCCCCTTGGACGGAGCAGGAAAGGGCGCTCACGGAGATCCGTGAAGTCTTCGTCTCGGGAATCCCGGGGCACTCCATTGCGGTGAGAGGCTGCTGGGGCCCTTTTGAGGACGATGACGGAGTGGCGTCCCACTTCGACGGTATGACCGGTAAGCTTACCGGGCCCAAGAAGGTCAAGAAGCTCCGCGTCGACCTGCTTACGTCCTGTGCGAAGGTACTTCGGGAAGCCGCTGCGTTTTCCCCTACCTTTCTGGTAGGACTTGGCCAAGGAGGAGTTGTCACCGCTGCCTTGCGGTGGCCGCTGGTGGTTGAAGTCACCCTCCAGGCTCGCAACCTGCAGCGCAAGGAAGCCCGCGTCGCGGGCCTCGCTTGGGCAGGGATCAAGGGTATCTGGAGCCTTAAGCCTAAGGTCTGGAAGGCGCACTCTACTCATGCTGAGGTGGCTGAGGCGTGCCCAGAGATGGGGCGTGAGTTTCCCGAGCCCCCTATACCAGGATATGGGATAGTGGGCAAGATTGCCGCTTCCGCTGAGGTCCTTTCGTCCCTGAAGCTAGAAGGGATCTCCAAAGTCGCGGATGTTTCCTTGCGTGGTCTCGTTGACGCGCCCTCTCGGGAGCTTTGGGATCACGAAGGAGTCTGCGCCTGCGGAAAGAGGACATACCTATTTTCAAGGTGTCCTTCGTGCATCCGGCAGGAGGCGGAGGAAACAGCTCTGGAGGTTGCTGAGGCCCAAGCCGAAAAGGAGGCCGCTGAGGGCCCGGAGTCTGCCGACCCGAGCGTGTCACTCGAGGTGAACGCCCTCTTGTCCGCCAGCCTTGCTGATGGTTCGGTGGACATTGATACGGACCTCATCCGAGCATGGGCCAAAGGTTTCCTCCAAAAGCCCGTGGAAGGGCTCCTGCCCACGGTGTACGGCAGGATTAAGGCGAGGGTCTGGACTGGGGGCGACCTGGAGCTTCCAGTCGAGGGGTGCGAGAAGGACGGCCCTTCTTTGTGGAGTTCCTGGGTCGTGAACGCCTCTGGTGAAGTCCTGCAAGGGCACCAGGCCTTCCCGTCCTGCCTGAGCGGGCCGAGCTCGCTCAACTGGGCTGTCGAGCCCAACTGGCACAGCCACAGGCATGTGGTTAATTCTGAGTGCGAACGCATATGGAATCTCCAGGAGGGCGAAGTTCGCCTCCGGGAATCCTTTGCGTGTCTCCTTGGTCTCAAGGGAGAGGTGGACCGCGTGGAAGGTTGGAATGATGGGGACGGCATCCAGTCCCTTGGGCATCGGAAGTCGCTCAGGGCTTCGCCTGTCATCGCCGCCTTCCAGTGTTCAGGAGAGGAAGGCCATTGGATGGCCGTCCAGCTCTCGAAGAAGATCGAGGTCAAGGAAGGAGAGCTTAGCAGGACCCTGGCTTTTGTGGGGTCCGCTACCAAGGCCCCACGGGTGGTTGTGGAGTTGTACTCCTCCCACCGGCCCTTTTGTGTCAAGTCACATTCCGTGCGGACTTGCCGGGTTAAGGTGTCCGCGTCCGGGGGTTCTGGTCCCCTCAGCCTCGGTTCTTTCCCTGTGCTGTCGGACAAGGACAGCCCGGAGAGTCAGAGAGAAAAGCTGGCCTTGGCGGCCAGGGATGGCGCCGGGCTCTGCGAGTTCGGCGTCACGCCAGCTCTTCGCACGGCTTGGCACGAGGCTCAACGGAGAGATCCGTCCCTTACGGCTTCGGTCAAGAAGCCGGAAGCCCCTTTCAAGCTTGGCTCGGACGGAGTCTTGGAGAGGGAAGTGACCATCAAGACTGGCCAGACGGTGGTCGTCCCGGTCGTCCCGAACGGTATCGCCGGGCCCAATGGCGTCACGTGGCGGAAGTCATGCTACATGACTGTGCATTGTGGCCTCCTGGGGGCGCACCGTTCGGCGGAGGTCACGTTCCGTCTCCTTGAAAGGGCCGTCTGGTGGCCAGGAATGGAACCAGACGTTAAGTTGTGGGTGTCCAAATGCCTGGCGTGTGTTAAGGGCAGGGCCCGAGCCACGAAGGTCGAAGCGAAACCTGTCAAATGTCTCGCGGAAGCGTGTTGGCAGGAAGTTTCCGTCGACTGCGAGGGTCCTAATCGGGAGGACCGCGATGGCTTCCGATACAGTATTACGTACTTTGATTGCCTTAGCCACGCAGTGCTTCTGGAACCCATGAAGACACTTACGCATACGGATGTGCGTAGGGCATTTCTGCGGTGCGTGCTGAGATCACGCACCCTGCCCCGCCTCATCCGATCTGATCGAGGCACTGAGTTCAAGAATGCCATGATGCTGGAGTTGTGCTCCATGCTTGGGACAACTCAGCAGTTCAGTATGGCTCTCAGGCCTTGTGAGATGGGGTCCAACGAGAGGGTCCACCAAGAGGTCCAGAAGGTTCTGGGTAACCTCATCCGGCATATCGGCGGCTCCATGGAGAACTGGAGCGAATGGCTCATGGTCGCCGAGTATGTGTTGGATAATACCCCGGGGGCGCATGGGTACACCCCCAGGGACCTGGAACGGTCCTGGAGCCTCGCCTTGCCGTTGGAGAAGGACGTTCTCCGCGAGGCCCTCCAATTCGAGCCCATCACGGACTGGGCCCGTTCCCAGTTCAAGCAGTTTTCCGACTTGGCGGCCGCTGTGCGGCGCCATTGGGACGCGAGCAGTGAGGCGCGTGCCCGACTTGCTAATCGGTCGCGTCGCACAGTTGAGCTCCGCGTGGGGGACAGAGTTGTCTGGAATTCCCCCAAGCCCCGGCCAGAGGGGGCGGGGCGTGTCCCTTGGAAGCCTGGTCTGACCGGCCCTTGGAGGATAGTGGCGGTTAAAGGCCATAGGCTGCAACTCGAACTTGTTCCTGGTGGCCCTGGTGAGGCGCCAGGCCGGCAATGTGAAGCCCACGCGGAGGATGTAGTGCTCGTGCCGGAAGATGCGGAGGTGCCCGAGAAGAGGGACCCCATAGAGTTTTTCGACGAGCCAGAGCATCAGCCGCCTTCATTGGGTCAGCAAGCGGCCGGTGAAGCTAAGCAGGTCGAGTTTACTGTCAAGCGCCGGGGCCGCAACTTCGTGTTGCGTATTGGTGACCATGTTGCGTACCATGGCGCCCGAGTGGGCCCTAAAACCTGTCGCCTAGGCAAGGTCACGCAAGTGGACGAAGCCAGGGCACAGGTGGGCGTCCACCGGTACATCCCCGACGCCTCAGGACTCAGAGTCCGGTGGCACCTTGCGTTTTTGGACGAAGGCGGTTCTCTGACCCGCGAAGGGACGAGACAGGCCATAGAGTCCATCACCGTGAAGGAGATTA
The DNA here is from genome assembly GCA_905221615.1 of Symbiodinium sp. CCMP2592. Lineage (NCBI taxonomy): Eukaryota > Dinophyceae > Suessiales > Symbiodiniaceae > Symbiodinium > Symbiodinium sp. CCMP2592. The sequence goes on along the minus strand of CAJNDT010000813.1, from coordinate 1,176,998 downwards.
TCTCCAAGGTGGATCTTAGTAGGGATGGGGTTCTCGCTGCGTCTTCTGCCCGGAAGCTCGATAAGGCCGGTTACTCCTTGCAAGAGTCCGTGCCGGACCGAGTGGGTGTGGCAGCTTCCCCGATTGACGTCCCTGCTGCGTTGAAGGAGCTCCTTGCTGAGGCTCCCGCGCCCTCCTTGATCGTCGGTAGAGGTAGCTCCTGTGCCGCGGTCCAGGGGTGGATCAGAGATCACCTAGAGGGTATGGACGTGGACCTTGTCGAAGTAGCGGTGTCGGAGCACTCGCTTACTCAGGTCAGTAAGGCAGGAGGCCTGCGTAGCCCTCCTGCTGCGGTTCAAGGAGCCAGCTCCTACGGGATCCGCTGGGACTTCTCCTCAGAGGAGGACCGGCAAGCCCTGAGCCTTCTGGTCGATACGCTCGACCCCAAGTGCCTCGTTGTGGGCCTATCCGGTAAGGGTATCCCCAAGGAGTTCCTCTCCCTGGTCAGTAGGTGGGGAGCAATGGTGGCCGAGAAGGGGCGCCAGATGCTTGTTACTATCTCAGATCAGGAAGGACTTTGGGAGCCTTGGGAGGCCCAGGGGTGGGCTCCCGTGTTTGGGACGCTTTCGGAACCGAAGTTCCCTTGGGCTTTCGGCCGAGCTGATCGATGTCAGCTCTTGGGATCAGTTCCTAGGGGTTCTAAGCATTCGGAAGGAGCGCTGATCTGTCTTTCCAACTTCAAGATGGATTCGGTTTGCGTTCGCTGTGCAAAGCCTGACGCTTTGGGCAGGGTAGCCCATCAGCACGCGAAGGCCCGGACCTCTTCGAGGGTGCTCGCTCCGGCCTTGTGCCGTTGCCTGGCGGATGCTGGTCTGAGGGGCGACCAGCCCCCTTGCTACGACAGCATTTGCTCAGTGAGCGGCCAGCCGCCGGCTGAGCCTGCGAAGCCTTCCGCTCCGGAGGTACCGTTGCCGGACGTTAAGTCTGGCGAGGACCTCTCCCCTCAAGAGAGAGCGAAGATGGAGGCTGAAGTTCTGGAGTTCTCCAGGAAGATGGATGCTCACTGGCGGTCGAAGGCAGACGCCAAGGATTGGGATGGTGTCTTCGCGGACCTGGAGGTCTATGCGTTGGCAGGCCAGGCTGTGGCTGCCGATCCCCGCCGTACGCCAGAGTATAAGGCGCAGGTCATTGAAGGCCTCAGGTTGGGCCCTACGGAGAACCGTCCGGGGCTCACCGAGGCTGATCTCGCAGCCATTAAGGAGACGGTGGGCCGGAAGGCCGCTGCATTCTGGGTCGAAGGTACGGCGCGTACCACGGTCCGGAAGTTTGCGCACGACTGCGTCCCTACGGGGCCTCCGGTCAGCTCTCAGCCCCATGCGCTCCGCGGGGAAGCGGCGCAGTGGGTTGATGACCGGCTTGAGGAGGAGGTCCAGAGAGGGCAGCTTGTGCGAGGCCCTTCGGCCTGGGGTTCGGCCCCTTTCCCTACGAAGGAGATGCCTTCCCACAAGCGGGCGAGGAAACGCCGCTTGGTGGTAGATTACCGCAGGGTAAACGCCAGGGTGAAGAGATCCACTTACTACTGCCGGCGGAGCACGGATGTGCTCGCTGCAGCGGTAGGATCAGTCTGGTATAGCTTCGTTGATGCGGTTTCCGGGTTCAATCAGATCCGCAACACGAAGCGTGCCAGGGAGGTTCTTGCCATTGTTGCGCGTAGCGGTAAGTACCTCCCTATTGGGCTTACCTTCGGGCCTGTCAATGGTCCCGACGATTTTAACTACGTCGTGGACCGCGCGTATGCGCCGGGTCGCAATCGAAGGCTTAGGTTCACTAAGGAATGGGTGGCCTATGTCGACGACCTGACGGTTCGTACAGGTAGGGTCGTTGACGGCCGTTTCCTCACGGATGCGGAGGCAGAGGAGGAGATAAGGACGGCGTGCCGGAAGGGCAGCCGCTCCGCGCCTCAGACCGCCGCTTCCGCCCTTGAAGCCTTAGGCGCTCGAGGCCGCGACGGCTCGAGCTCCAGTCCGCCTGACGCGGACCGGAAGGTCGCGCCTAAAGCAAAAGCAAAACACGATGAATCCCTAACGGACACTAACCACCCCACAAGAGCCCTATACCCTAACTCGCTTGTGTTCGTCTTGACCGCTTGTGTCTTGACCGCGGGGTCTAGGTTAGGGTTCGGGGTCTTAGTGTGCCGCGTCGGGGGGGTTCGGGGGGGAACGTGGGGGGCAGCTCGGACGCAGGCCTGTACGCCCGTGGGTCGCTACCTCCTTTCTATGCTACTACTCGTTGCGTGCGTGCTGCAGCAAGGGTGTAGTGAGGTAGTCCAGGGTGTAGGTCGTGCTGAGTGTGAGCCCTACCCCCTCTCTCTGTGCAGCCCCCTTGAACCCCCTGCCTTTCAGGACATGGCCGCGCAGCGTGGGCTCAAGACGAGTAGCCCAGTAGCTTGCGACGGGCCGCGCGGGCCCTTGCCATCGGCTTCTTGCGCCTCGCGGTGTGCTTTGGCACACGTGGGCCGGGAGGTCGCGTGTACCCCTCTTTCCTTCGCTGCCGGTGGGTCCTCCGTGGACCGGCTGGTCGCGGAGCCACTCCCACTTTTTCCTCCGTGTGCCGGGCCCCTCGTGGGCCAGGGAGCCGCGAGGGGCGCCATGGGAGGTGGCCGCAGACGCGGGAACGAAGGGAAAGGCGGTCGTGATAGCAACTCACGATGGCAGCCGTGGGTGTGGCTAGAGAACCCCGCGGTTTGCCAGAGGGCGCTTACGCAAGCCCTCCGCCACGGCAAATTCGGCCTGCAGGGCCATCTCGGCGAAGGGGGCTGGATTAGCGTATCCGCCTTAGCCGAGAAGCTCCAGATCACTTCGTCCGCGATCGAGGCAGGTGCGGCGAGTGATCTGGAAAACGCGGCTGGCGGTCGGGAGAAGCAGCGGCTGGAGCTGGTCGATGGCCGGATCCGGGCTCTCCAGGGACACGGCCGTGGGTCAGGATTGACCGCGGGCACCGTGTATGGAGACGGCCTCGATGAGGCCGGCATGAGGGAGCTCTCGGTAGAGTACGGAGGCTCCACCCTCTGTCATGGCACAGAGGTGTTTCATGCGCGGCGGATCGGCCGCGACGGCCTCCTCCCGGGAGGCGGAAACGGCCCGCGCCTGACTGTCCATTGGGTGATCGGGCCCGGGTACCCAAGACAGCGGGACAGTACGTCGGGCTTTAGAAAGAACTCGACCTGTCTTGTGGTCTCGAACCTCGAGCTCCTAAGGGCTTCCGGGGTGCCCGTCTGGAGAGGGACAGACGGATGTGTTCTGACAGGGCGTGTCCCTCCAGAATGCATCCTCCGAATCCTCACGGTGCAACCCGGCTGTGAAGTCTTCGACCTCTCGCTTGCAGAGCGTCAGGGTAACACCCTGCGGTGGGTCGATGATGCGGAGCCCGGGAGCGGAGTCCGCAGAGAGCAGTCGGCGCCGCCTGGCGGAGCCGGCCCGGTCAACTACTATATCGGGGACGAGGACTCGTCTTCCGAGCTGGAAGTTGAGGTGCGGGCCAAGAGCTCGGCAATGCCGGCGGGACCCCCGCCTGGACCACCTAAGGAGGGTGGTCCCCGTGGGATGCCCTCTGCGCTGCATCGGTCCAGGACGGTCGATGATAGGCCGCCGCCAGGGCGGGAAGGCAAACTAAAGCCTACCCCCAAGGTGGCCCCAGAGGGAGCGCCTTCGGCAGGGGAACAGGAGCGGGGAAGATCACACCGCCCCCCTCAAAAGGTGCCTCCCGAAGCACCGCCTGCGGACACGATCCGCTACAAGACGCCGCCCAGGGCCCGGGATGAGCTGCCTGAGGATCCTCAGGCCGCGCCCGGTGACCCTGAGGGTGCCGGTGCAGCGCCTGGGGATCAGCCGATGGAGGCGGACCGTACGCTTACTCCAGCGGATTTGTTCCACCCGAAGAACTTCAGCAAGAAGGCGAACCCGAAGCCGCCGCCGAAGAGGCCAGCCGTTCCGGAAGGAATGGTCACGGTGAAGCCTGGCCCGACGCCGAAAGGGGTCAGGCCTCCACCGCCGTTCCTGATCATGGAAACCGAGAGGGCCGAGGAGTTCTTGAGCACCAGGCCTGGATGGTTGCTGGGTGGGCCGGCTGAGCCGCCCATCGCGCGATCTCCTCCTCCGCCACCTGCTGCGAGGAACCGGTCGGAAAGGCCCTTGCCTCATGGAGGGCTGGGGCCCGGGCCTTACCAAGGCCCTATCCGGCCTAAGCTTGGTGGGCCTCCGCTCAAGGCCGCTCCGAAGGGGGCCGTTCCTAGTGCTGAAGCCCCTTCTGCGAGCTCGGCCTCCACGGGAGGCCCAGAGGGCTCCCGAGAAGGAGGTACGGCCGTCCCAGAGGAGACCGAGGAGGAACGGGCCAAGACTGAGGCCATCCTCCGCGGGATCGACGATTTCATGGCATCCGTGGAGCGTCGGTCGGCAAGCCAAGAACGGCCCGCTCCGAAGTCTCCTGCGCGGCACACCTTTGTGCCTTTCAGTGTGGATCCGATTCCCGAGGAGGCTGCAGTGCCTGGGGAATTCGTCGATCTCGGGGACACCCCCGACCGGAGTGCGATCCATGGCGGGGGCGTGGCTGGTTGCCCTACACCCGAGGAGATTGGGAACGGAGACCCTAGAAGGGTTCCTTCCCGTGGGTCCGGCCACAAGTGTGGTATCCGCGGGTGCCGTGCCGAATTCGAGCACGAGTACGAAGCCGCGTACCACCGAGCGGCGGTCCACGGAAGGGGCCTTCCGGCGAACATGGTGCCGGCCCCGTGCGACGATGCGTTCTTTGGAGAAGCCGCTGTGGCTCTGAGACGCTTCCGCCACGGAGAAGCTCGCAGAGACCACAGAGACCGTGTCTGGGTCTTTGAGGCTGACCTGGGCCGGTTTACGCATATCTCCAACCCGGACCGCTTCTGTGATCGCATCGGGGCGGAGCTGCGTGATTTCAGGCGGCTCCCGGATGGGGCGCCTTGTGTCACTTCCGATGGTCTCTGGCGCACGTATCGCCTTGACCGGAGGCCGGTGCAGCGGGCGAAGCCTCCCGTGCGCTACCCGAGTACCATTCTCGGGCCAGCGTACGAGGAGACGGACTTCATGATGCCCAACGCCGCAGCTCCGAGTCCCTACCGTCACTTGTTTAGGGACGAGACCCCGCTGGGCGAAGCGTTGGAGGCGATTCGCGAAGAGCAGGGGAGATCCGGAGAGGTTCCCGAAGATGTTGAACCGCCTCCTCCGGCGTTCCCCGACGAGCTTTTGGAGCCCCAAGATCCGGACGTGGACGCTCCCCGGGAAGATACCCCGAGGGAGCACGTCCAAGCGATGAGGGAAACCTTTTCAGACCTTATCTGGAACGCCCACGATGGGCTCAGAGAAGAAAAGCTCGCCGCGGGTGTCTTGAACCCTATCGCAAAGCAGACTGACACCCAACTGGAGATAGATCCCCCTATGCTGGAAACGGATCTGCTCCCTCGAGAGAAGGGGGGTGTCCAGAGGACTGGAACCCCGCCTGATCCACGATGGGGTGCGGAGCCTCAGGCTTCCAGCCCTAAGAAGAAAGCTCCGCCATCTTCGGCGACGCATTCCGAGGATCAGGAGATGGCTCCTGCTCCTCCGGATGCCTCTCAGGAGGCGTCTTCCTCCTCTGCAGCGCCTGCGGCCAACGTGACTCCCCCAGCTGAGGCAGGGAGTCCGGAGGTCCGGATCCCTAGCCTCGCGGAGTCTATGAAGGCAGGCTTGGCACGGGAAAGAGCGGCGGCACGCGCCAAGGAGGAGCTTGCTGCTTCGGCCCAGGAGGCCGCGGCTGCGGCTCCTGAGGCACGGCGCGACACCCGCCTTCCTGCAGTGACCAAGGAGGAAAAGGAGACAGCAGAGGCTAAGTCCCTCTCCTCCCTCAAGCGCGCCGTTGAGGAGAGCGGCTCTGAGCGTCAAGGCCCCGCGGCCAAGCGGGCCACCACCAAGAAGGAAGAAGCGCCCTCGGCACCAGCCGGCCCTGCAGGAGCCGCGGCCGGGACAGGCGCGGCTCCCTCGTCTAGTGGCGAGGCAGGTGCCGAAGAAGGTGCCAGCGGGGCCGCTGCTCCGTCGAGCACAGACAAGCGGCGACCCGCGGAGCCGGAGGGACCGCCGCCGCCCAAGAAGCGATTCACAACATGGCAGGATACCATGGAGTCGCCGGCTCCCCAACACCGAGTTTCGGGGGTTTACGGACTCTCGAACGAGGTTCCCGGGGCCGATTGGCGCGACGTGGACTGGGATGCGACTCCACCGCCGGGGCCTGGAAGGCCCGGCGCCCGCGACGTGGATCCCAGGCTCACGGTCCCCCTTGATCTCCAACATGATGAACAGATCAGGGAATTCTTCCGAGGCGGTGGTGAGCATACGCTCGAGCAGCTCCTCGCGTTGGCGCGGCGCCGGAGGCGCGCGTTCGTCTACCAGGCTGCGATTTTGTCGAACAGGCCAGTGTTTGAAATCTGGCCCGATTACGATGAAAACGAGCTTGGACCGACACCCGAGCGCGTTCCGCTCCTCACAGGCAAGGTCTGGCCTTGGGGCTGGTGGGATTGCTTTACTTGTGGGCGTGCGAACCCACCAGAACGCAATACCTGCCGGCACCATGATTCCGAGGAGCTCGGAGGTGCCCCCTGTGTGGGGATCTTCGAGGACAGCCTGTACTGGAGCACGCCGGTGGACCTGCGAACGGCGCCGGCGTGGTTCATCGAGGTCTGGCTCGATGAACATAAGGAACGCATAAAGGAGTACCTTTATGCGAAGCGTTCGGACGCGATCGCCGCCGCAATGTCCAACGCCTACTGGACCTGTGGGCGGGACACATGCCAAGAGAGGAACATGTTATGGCGCAAACTGTGCTTTAAGTGCAGTGGCCCTAAGTCGGGCGCGTCGTTCATAACCCACGGCATGCCGCCCCAGGAAGGCGACGATGAAGCTGCTTCTTCGTCGGAAGAGAGCGAGGGCACGAAGATGGAACGGATCGAGCGTTCCATCAACGCCGATCCCCTTGCGGAGCATGCGAGGAAATTCCTCCGCTCCGGACGGAAGAGGCTCCGCGCTGAAAAGCGCAGGCAGGCAGAGCTCTCTCAAGACTCTGCCCGAGCCTGGTGGAGCCAACCTTCCTCCGGGCGCGGTGCACCCAGTGGGGGCCGCAGCTCTGGCAGCAAGGGTGGTGGCAAAGGTGGTGGAAGGGGAAGCTCGAACCGCTACGGCAACCGAGGATGGTGGGCCGGAGGTGCTGCCGGACTGGCATACTCCTCCCGACTCGGCGAGCGTGCTGGGCAGCCCGCCCTCACGCTCCCACTGCGTGGCCCGGGTGGCCACAGAGTGGCGCCCGAGGCCCCTGCCGTTTCTTCTCGCCCCGCTGTCTCTTCCGGGCCCTCGAACCGTGGTGGGTTCCTTGGGGCCGTGCGCTCGATAGGCGCTGCGGTCTCCAGCTGGGCTCTCTCCAGGAGAGCGCGCAATCGCGCAGCCCACGCCACAACGGGCAACATTGGATGGAAGATGGGTTTGGTGGCCGCTGCGCTGGCGCCTACCCTCTTCACTGTTGAGCGCGGTGCCAGAGAGGTGGCACACGTGAGCCTCACTGCAGTTGCCACTGCGGCGGAGGACCTCATCGAGGAATCCTCTGGTATCCTCGTTCGGGGTGTCCGCGTGGTTGGCTTGACGGCCGTCGTCCTACTGTGGACGTTCGCGGCCGTAGTGCTGTGGTGGGCCGGACGTGTCGCCACTAACCGGCTAATGCACGCCATGAACGGTAACCCCTTTGGGAATGCTGTTCTGGTGTCGCTCGAAGGCCGGGAGGCCGTCTTTGAGGTAGCCTCGAAGACTAAGGCCGGCGCACACAGAGTCCTGGTGAAGATCGGGTCGGGCGCGGATGGCGCAGGCTGCGACTGCAAGGCATTCCTCAACGAGGGACGTTGTGGTCACATAGAACGCGCTGTTGAAGCTGCGGGGCAACTCGTGGCCATGACAGGCGCGAGCGCTGCCCCAACGCTGTCCGTTGCCCCGGCCGCGACTAGACGGGCCCGTGCAATCCTCGGCCCGCCGGCCCTGGAACAGGGGTGCCTTTCCGGCATGGTGTCGAAGGCGAGGTCGCTCTCGGAAAGAGCCCGGAATGTCGGCAACCCGTCTGAGGGCTGCCTTGACGGCATTACCAGGCTCAGAGGCCGCCAGGAGGTGGCCACAGTGTCGGCGCCTCCGACAGAGACTGTCCCGAAGACGCCTGCAGCAGAGGCTCCCCGCCAAAGTACCTCTGCAGCGTCTCCGGCCCTGACAGCTCCCATGTCGAGCCAGGCACGCCGTGTCAGAGACTTCCCGATCCCTGACGGCTTCGAGCGAGCCGGGGTCAAGTTTCTGACCCTTCCGGAGTATCACGCTGTGGTACAAATGATGCTATCGGACGCTGGGCATGGGGACCACGTTTACGTGCGAGCCTACAGCTTCGATAGCAAGCCTTTGGTTGGAGCCCTCGTGTCCTCGCTGGAGCGAGGCGCCCGAGCCCACGTGCTTGCCGACAACTCGCAGACGAGCCGGACCAAGCTCCAGCTGCAGTCCCTCAAGGAGCTAGGGGCGGCTGGCGTCCAGGTCCGTGTCGGCAAGGGCACCTCGGTCAAGGCGGCTTACGCCGCCGAGAACCGCACGGACGTGAGCATCGGCGCAGGCCTCGCGGGCATCCACCACGCCAAGACGGTGCTCGTGACGAGGCCGGACTCCACAGTTAGCGCCGTGATAGGAAGCCTAAACTTTAGTGCTAGTTCACGGGCCAACGCGGAGGTCGGCATCGCGGTCGCCAGTGTGCTGACCTCTGAATTTAGCCAAAAGTGGCTAGATTCGTTTGGCACCGAGTGGTCCAAGGCGCTGAAGCTCGAGGAGTTCGAAGCACCTCAGCGGAACCACCGCGGGCGGGCAAAACCCTCAAATGTCCAGCAGCCCGCCGCGCAACCCAACGTGGAGCCGCAGTGACCGTGGACTAGAAGTCGCGGACTGCGCTCCGCCCTTCTAGCCACCTGTGGCAACTTCAGTTTTGGTCGCAGCACCTAGCTGCTTTCCGATGAGACGACAGGGTGGCGTATCCGCTCTACAGGTCTTTGACGGGAGCGGCTAGGGAGGCACGGTAGTGCTCCCGAAGCGCGTGGAGTAACGCCGCAGCTTCAGCTGCTCGTTTCACCAGCCCTGTGGCCGCAGTGCGGCGCAGGCTGTGTACAGTAGGAAACCAGAGCCTCGTGCAGCACAGGCCGTGAAAAACGAAGGTCTTGTGCTGAGTGCGAAGGGTTTGTAGGAGGGCAGGGTCTGTAGGTCAGTTTTACGGCCTCCGGCCGCCCGCGGAATCCTACGGCTCTATCGTGCTCTCGGCTGAGGGGCGAATGTAACTGTACATAGTCTGCGGGCTGGCTGTTGTGCTGTATGCTTTTATGCATGCTCTTCTGTAATTCGTATTCATAACATTTTTGGCTCAAGTGAGCACGGCAGTGTGTCGTTGGTAGCTTCTCGTTGCCGCGACGCAATTGCGCGCAGCCCGTCCTGGGCGGACGTTCGACCTGTCACGGTCGTTGGACTTTCTGCTTGGACGGAAAACGAGGGTGCGTGCTGCCCCTTTGGGTTTCCGTTCCCCACATCTGGGAAGCATGTGTTTTCATCTAGGGGCCTTCACTTCTAATATAGTTGAGGATATAGTAAACTATCATGATTCTACAGAGCTTTACAAGTATTCAGAGCCCCCCATGCCATACTTGGAAGGGCAGGGGACTTAGTAAGTAGGTTATAAGTAGGGTTATAATTGGGGTAACTCCAGTTAGGGTACTTGTAACTCTACTTATAACCTACTTACTAAGTCCCAAACTTTTAGGGCTTAGGGTTTTGAGGAATGCCTTAAACCAGACTAGTAAGCCCCGCATGACTTAAGGTGTGTTCCTCAATTCAGGGCCTCTAGTTCCCCATTACGACGATAAGACCCCTAAGACAAGAAACCCTCAAGAGTCCAGTCTACTCCTTTTGTTTGGGGTTTAGGGTTTACTTCAAAAGAGGTTCCCCTTGTCGCACCTAGCTTCATCCTACCTTGTGAAGCACTTGAGACATGAAACCCTGTAAAGCCCCTACAGAACCCTGAAACACCCTGTAACAACTCTCGGAAGCCCTAGATTTCTCGTACTTAAGGGTTTAGATTCTAAGGTTTACGGTTTAGGCAGCTCATCTTCCAACGGCCGCCTTGAGCTTTGAGGATCTGACTTTTCCAAGCTCCTTCGGCCACAGAAAGCTTAAGTTTTAGGTGTTTTAGGGCATAGCCTCGAGGTCCAGGTGGTGTGGCGCATAATGGTAAGGCCTGAACAAGTAGAATGGGGCTCCTTTAAGTGCTCTTTGACCGGTTCTATATGTGTTGCTGTAAGGGCCCAAAACGGGTTCTCTGACATCGGGGCCGTAATAATCAGAATAGGGCTTGGTGGTATATCATACTACACAACAAGAACAGGAACCTTGTGGACCTATGTTACAGCACTTCAAGCGCAAAACCGTGCAAATGGCAGCGCACAGGCAAGTTCATCAAAATCCGTGACACATCGGTCCCTACTTGGAAGGGCAGGGGACTTAGTAAGTAGGTAGTAAGTAGACTTATAAGTACCCTAAAAGGGACCCTAATTGGGGTTATGGTACTTATAAGTCCCTAAACTAACCAGTTATTAAGTCCCCTGCCCTTCCCAGTAGACCCTGCTCCCCTGCAACAGAAAGGTGTAGCGTCCAGGAACAATGCGTTGTGGGTAGTTCCCCCAGTCCGGCTGACAGCCAAGAGCCTCCCGCGCACGCCCCAAAGCCTCAATCCCTCAACCGCTAAATCATAAAGGAAACCATCGGATTCCAAAGCTTGCATTAAACATAGAACGCGTAAACCGTAAACCAACAAGAACACGTAAACTTTAGGGTTCGACGCTGTGAATCGGAAGCAAACCCTTAAAATCTGGAAAACCCGAAACGGAGCCTTCCGGATTGAACCGGCTTGGCTTTCAAAATCTCTGGGCCCCCTTAACCCTAAACCCTAAACCCTAAACCCTAAACCCTTAACCCTAAATCTTTAACCCTAAACCCCCCCCCACTGTGCCGCCCAGTCGCCACATTGATGGCGGACATGAGAGCCTGCAGTCCAGACCTGCTCCAGGGTTTTTTAAATGGCTACAGTAGAAGCCAGAAAGTTGGAACATGGCTTTAGGAGGATTAGTGCTAGGATCCCTTATACTTTACCTTAAGGGCATGAGGAGTCCGATGTTCCAACTTTCTGGCTTCTACTATAAGATAGGGGCCTGACAAATTAGAATATGGATTTGGGACTTCCAGATTTGGGCTCAGCAGTTGTTTTGTGAGCAGGGCCGTAGGCAGAGACCTGTTCACCGCCTGGGGGTTTTCAGAAGATGTTGCCCTAAAGAGGGCAGGCGCCGGTAACTGTTGGTGTAGTCCTCAGTTGTCTTTGGAAAAAAGGACCCACTATACTATCATCATAATGAAAAACCCTCAAATTAGTATAGGTAATTATTTAGGCCCCAATATTACGTCTCAAGGGTGCTATAGTACAGTTTGGAGATTTCGGAACCTGGCGCGGCTCAACAAGGGGCCTTTCCGGATGTAGCGTGTAGGACCTTACAAGGAGTTGATGGTGTCTTTCCAGTGTCCAGTGCCTTGTCTTCTCGCTTTCGGGTTCAAGGTTTAGGGCCCGCAGCAAACTCGAAAGACCCCAAGTGGAAGCGAATCTTTTGCGAGCTTGCCGAGTCGCCTCATCTGTTGAACTTGGCGAAGTACTTCTGTGTTGCTCCCAGCACGCCTGATTACGGGATATCTAGAGCAGGGTTTGAGGGTTTAGCTGGTCTAATACTGAGCTGAGCAAGAGGACCTCTCCGACGCATACTGGGGCATCAGCTGTGCGTCGGTGAGCGTTTTCATGGCCTGGCATTTGGTCATCAGCTTCACTTCGAAGTCGAAAGCAAGAGTTGGTTCTGCGGTTCCGTTCTACGGGCTTCAGGACTCGAGCTTTCTCCCGAAGGTCAGAATATACTACACGATTCTGCAGCTGGGAACTTGCAGCACACTGTTCTATCGGAACTCTTGCAAAGCAGACGCAAAGCTCCGTTTTCCCGGCTTCCCAAACTCCTAAGCCCCGGAAGTTAGGGTTTGCAGCCACTGGTTGCGTGGAAGAAAAACTAAAGCTGCTTGCCCTTACCATTGGAGGGAGCCCTCATATGACTGCAAAGATGCAAAAGATGTCATTCTAGAGATGTCCTTGAACTCCCATGGCTCCTTTCCGGGCGCCCCTAAAGGATCCCTTGAAGCAGATCCCTTAGGTGGAGCCCTTAATGGAGCCGGTATAGAACCCTATAGATCTCAACGGAGCCCTCTAAAAACCCTACAGATCTTTCCAAGGAGCCCGTAGACAATTGTATAGATCCTTCAAGGAGCCCTTAAACAGGAGCCCTTAAAAAGACCCCTGAAAGCATCATCGGAACCCTGAAACGACCCCAGAAAGAACTGCATGGCTCCTCTAGAGGAACGCCTCCAAAAAAAACCTATGAATCCCTTATGAGGAGGCCCCTTCAGAACCCTGTATACATCCCTTAAAGGATCCCTTCAAGGATCCTTTAAAGAACTCCCCGAAAACACTTTGGGGTGTAAAGGGGCTATAGGGTTCCATAATAGGGTCCCCTTAAAGGATCCCTTAAAGAATCCCTCATCCCTAAACCCTAAACCCTGAACCCCTAAGCCCTAAACCTCAACCGACGAAAGGATCTCCCTTCTAGGGTTCTAGAATACGGTCCCCTGAAAGGGACCGCTTAACCCCTTGCGCCCTCAACCCCTAAACCCTAAACCCCTAAACCCCCAAATTCCCTAAACCCTAAACCTAAACCCCTAAATCCCTAATTTCTAAATCCCTAAATCCCTGAATCCTAACCCCTAAACCCTGACCCCTTTAAGGAACCCCCTTAAAGGATCTCCCTTAAAAGGAACCCCTTTAAAGGAACCCCCTTAAAGGATCCAAAGAAGGCCTCAGCCAGTTTCGTCAGCTGCGGCTGCAGGAGCCTCTCGGCTTCTTTGAGTCCTCCAGGATTTGGGGCGTAGGGCGTCTACTATTGGAATAGGGTTATTTAGGGTTTAGGGTTTAGGGGTTTAGGGTTTAGGTTTAGGGTTTAGGGTTTAGTTTAGGGGTTTAGGGTTCAGGGTTCAGGGTTTAAGGTTTAGGGCTTAGGGCTTAGGGCTTTTAGGGCTTGGGGTTTAGGGCATTTACCATTGGAATCGGGTTAATGTAGGGGAATTCGAATAGGGTTCCTTTAAAGAAGGTTTTAGGGTTTACGGTTTAGGCTTTTAGGATTTAGGGCTTAAGGTTTAGGGCTTGGGATGTGGGGTGTAGCGTTGAGGATTTAGGGTTCAGGGCGCTTACTATCAGGGCCTCAATAATTCGAATGGGGTTCCTTGACAGGTATGTCCTGGGGCTCCTTTAAAGGGATCGGATCCATAAGGGCTACTGTAAGGGCTATTATCAGGATTTAGTATACGGGCCTTAGGGTTTGAGGGCCATTATACAATAAGTATAATCATGTAATTACTTAGGGCCCTTTTTGTAGGTTCTTGCGCTTTAGGGGTTTCGGATTTAAGGGTTAAGGGGTTTGGGTTTTAAGGTAGAGGATTTAGAGTTTAGGGTTTGGGGATTAGTGGTTTATATCCTCCTAATGAATGATTCGGATTTCAGAGTTCCTTTAAGGGGTCCACACGGGTACTTTAAGGTTTTAGGGCTTATTAATTAGGGTTCTATGCATCCTCAAAGAAACAGGAATCCTGAGTTCGTTAGCGGGACCTAAAGTGATTCTATCACGGTTCGATAATCTGTACAGGTTTCAGGATGGCGAATTTATTTGTGGTTTAGGGCTTGGTGGTTTAGAGTTCAGGTCTCAGGAGTTTGATACTTTCAGGCTTAGGGTTTTGGGTTTCACGGTTTCGGATTTGGGGTTTCAGGGTTTGGGACTTGTGCTTTGAAATTGAGTGGCTGGAGGGTTCTGGCATAAGGCTCAAACGTGTCGCGAGGTCTTGCGGCGTTAACAGGGCACGTTTGAGGCATCTACGAGGCTTCTGTAAAGGTTAGAATTAGAACGATGTTCCGGATTTAGGGCAGCCAAGGGCTGCAACCCAAAACCCTAAACCCTCTCTTGTTCGAGGCTGGTCGGTGCGCGTCTTACCGGCATAAGTCCAAACTACACCCCCAGAATGCGTCCTTCTGAGGAGGTGTAGTCTCCAGCTGCAGCTTTGGCCTGCCCAGGATGTGAGGCATTACTTGGTAGGTTATAAGTAGAGTTATAAGTACCCTAAATGGAGTTACCCCAATTATAACCCTACTTATAACCTACGTACTAAGTCCCCTGCCCCTCCAAGTAGGGGTTTATGAAGGATTTCGAAGGGTTTACAACGTGTTTAATCTTTTGTCCGGACACAAAACCCCAAAAGCATCCAAATCGCAAGCCCCAAGGTCAAGGGCTACACCCAGACACCCTCAGCTCTACAAACCTGAACCTGGTGGAACCCTAAACCCTGAGAAGCAGCCGTTTTTCAACCCTTAAGGGAATACACCCTTAGAGGCGACCCTAAACAAAAAAACCCAAACTGCCCTAAACCAAAGCACGCTCTGGCCTGCTCTAGTGCTGACTTCGCTGCTGAAGAAACCTCGTTGTTGTCGTTGGACATCGTCCTTGGTGGAAGGGACGAACCCAAACCTTCCAAAATCCCTTAATTAAGGAATATACCTAAAATTATACGAGGGGCCCTAAACCTCTAAACCCCAAACCTCTAAAGCCTAAACCCTAATCCTTAATAGTAGTCCCCATAATCTATTCCCCCATTCCCCAGATTACGGTGTAAGGTATATTCCTTAATTACGGGATATTGGAAGGTCTGTGAAGGAGGGCTGGGGGCTTTAGGACTTTAGGCTTCAGGTTTCCGAGCACACGGTTGGGTTTGATGTAGGAAACTGATTAAGAAACCCTGGGCCTATAACCCCAAAATAGTAGGATTCATATCAAGAACCCTAATAAAGGCCCAAGGTTGCTTAATCAGGCTCCTACATCAAGCTTGATGGTTCCAAGGTTGGGAGCTACCGGGTTTTTGCTGGGGATCGCGGGTTCGGCGGTTGAGACTATACGATTTCAACAGCCCCCAAGAATAAAGAGAAAAATAATACTAATAATTAGGACTCTATACACAGAAATAAAAGAAATTAAAGGTTATCCCAAATCGATACCTAGTATTTTGTCGGTGGGAAGTTTTGGCGCTTTGCTGGAACCAGGTTTGAGGGCTGAGCGCTGAGAGGCCTGGGGGCCAGACCACGCATGCCCAGAGACTCCAATATCCCTTGATTCAGGAATATACCTTAAATTATAGTAGGATCCTTAATATGATTTAAGGAATATTCCTAAACTAAAGGATATTGGAGTCTCTGGGCGGTTAGGGGTAGTATACGTCGTTGGATGAAACCACAAACGTAGACTAACCATGCACTTTTCTTTAGGGTTTAGGATTGATTTTGCAAGACCCTAGACCCTAAACCCTAAACCCTAGGATTGATTTTGCTTGCAAGTTGAGCCAGGCGTCTTCATTTTCGCCTGCGCTTCGGTCTTCGCCTGCTCCACCTGGCAAGTAGTTCATTGTTGGGATGGGATAGGATTAAAAAATTAGGGGTACCTTAGGGTTCCTTTAAAGGGTTACTATAAGGGTACTATGAGGGCTTGTTGGGATAGGATTAAAAATGTATATTTTTATTCCTTACTGGGTTTAAGTACCCATAAAAATGTAAAATGTTACCCAACAGTGACAAAGGCAAGTTTACAGCTTCGGAGCTGGGGTTTAGAGTTGGAGGTTTAGGCTTGAGGGTTGAGGGTTTTAGGGTTGGGGGTTGGGGGTTGAGGGTTGCGGGGTTCGGGGTTGGGGGGTTTAGGGTGAGGGTTGGGGTTTTTAGGGTTCGGGGGTTAGGATTGAGGGTTGAGTGTTTGAGGCTGGTAGGGCCGGTTGGCAGTTTGTCGTCAGGCCGGGACGGAGGATGGCTACCACACATCATTCTGACTCCCCAGAGACTCCAATATCCCTTAACTAAGGAATATTCCAAAAATCATATTAACAATCCTACTACAATTTAAGGTATATTCCTTAATCAAGGGGTATTGGAGTCTCTGGGTCCTGTCTTGGGGTTATGTTTGGCTCTGACCACACCACGACCCGAACCTACATGGTATTGTTTTCTTCCTTCGGGCGCAATGCTTAGTAGTCCGGCACATCTTTTGAATCACAAGCTCAAAGTGCTAAGCTAAAAGTTTAAGCTCCCCAAAACTAACAAGCAACCCAAGCTATGCCCTACTGAGGTGGCTGATAAAGGCCCCTACCCCAAAACTCAGCTGAGCCCTAGTCTCCCTGGTTCTTTGAATGGAGGAAAGGACTACTATCAGGGACCTCATGGAACTATCATCATAGGAATCCGAGGCAGTGCCAGAACCGAGTTTCAATGCAAACATTTATGGCCCGACAGTGCTCGCCTTGTTGGTAACGGTCAGCGTGGGCCTTACCTGGGCAAGGCACGGAGGGTTTCAGTTTAGGGTTTCTGGGTTCAGGGATTAGCGTTTGGGGTTCGGGGTTCGGCTCCCTATACAAGGCTCATCCCCGGCGTTTCAGGAAACTTCGTGCCAGCCTCCAAGCTGCATCAGTTCAATTGAAATTTTCAACCCTGACCCCTGAACCCAAAAGAACCAAAACCCCAAGACCCCAAGACCCCAAAACGCAAACACCAGAAAGTTTGGAAACCCGAAGAGGCTCTAGGACTGGCAGTTGACTTGTACAAATGGGTAGCTGTCATAATCAGGATCCCTTTTTGGACACCCTAACAATTAGGTGCCGTATTATCTTGGGGACCCAAAAGGGATCATAAGTTTCACCCATATGGGGAAGCAGCCCTCCCCCCCAGAAGTCTGGTGGAAGCCTGAATCGACAGACGCAACTCCTCTTACAAGCCCTAACTTTAGGGCTCATGTTTTAGGGTTTAGGGTTTAAACCCTTGATTAATAAACCCAGTTTCCTTAAGGGCTGACAAGTGAAGGATCCCTATTATGATCCTTTTAGGATGTTCAGTAGTCAGGGTCTGCATTACTTCGAACACACTAGCAATTAGTTCTCCAAATTAGTCTCGCTTTCTGGATCCCCGGAAAGCTTTATCACTATGACAACGACTACTATTTGCTTAAGAACCCCCAAAAAAATAAAAAATATATTCCTTATGGGGGTAATATAGGGATTATTATTTTTATTTTTTGGTGGTTCCTTAAGCAAATAGTAGTTAATCAAGCGGTTTTTTCTCTGGGATAGACACATGAATGTAGAGAACTACCCTAAACCCTCAGCCCACCAATACCCCAAACCCCCTAACCCCTAAACCCCTACACCCGTAAACCCTGAACGACCTAAACACCGTGAACAAACACACCAAAAAACTTTAAACAACTCTAAACACCCTAAACCCTCCCTACAAACCCTAGGAACCCTATAAACCCTCCCTGACCCCCTCAACAGAAAACCAAAAAAAACGCGCTATCTCCGGCCTTGCCATCCCAGGGGATCTTCCAGCCGGTCTGGGGCGGAATGAGGCTCTGGGAGTTGTTGTGGGACCAGACCTGGGCGGTGGGGATTTTGGGGGGCCTTTTTTGGGTTTAGGGCTTTTGGGGTTTAGGGTGCAGGGTATAGGGAGTTTGGGACATTTTGGGTTTATCGGTTTTGGGTTTAGGGCTCTTGGGGTTTAGTGATGCTGGTCGGGATCTAGGGTTTAGGGGTTCAGGGCTTAAGGCTTAGGGTTTGGGGTTTAGAGGACCACACCTGGTTTAGGGCAGGGTTTAGCGTGCTTCTGTGGAGAACTTTGGGATTTCATGGCTCAGAGTTTTGGGACTACCTTAAACTGCTGTACCATAGCTTACGGTTTTTGTAGGTTCTGATTATGAGCCCGAATGTTGATTTTTGTAATTTGGGACCCTGCAGAAATCTGCATTCTGGTAGGTTTTGAGGACTGAGGGCCTTTTAGCCTTTAACTTTAACCCCTAGCCCTAGAACACCCGAAGACTTCCCAAAACAAAACCCGAAAGCTACTCCCATGTTCAGGCGGCCTCCTTGTTTCTGCAACCCTTCGTTCGTAGAGAGCTTACTAAGTCTCAAAGACCCAAACCCATGCTGTTCAGAAACCGGCCGGGTCCTAGACCCTACACCCACCCCACACCTCTAAATCCCAAAAGCCACACAGCCCGGACCCCAAACCTGAAAAAAAAAAAATGCAAAACCCCAGCTAAACCCCAAAACCCTGGAACACACACTCAAAAGCCGCTTTTCCTGCGATCCCACAGAAAAAATAGCATCCTTATGACTGGAACCAGAGATCCTCAAAAGGAACCCTCAGAACGTCGGAAGCATGTAAAAGGTAGATCCAGTTAAGGGTAGTATAGGGTTCTAAAAAAAGGCCCTTTAAAGGGTGCCCCAAGAGAGTTTAGGGTTTAGTGGTTTAGGAGTTCAAGGGTTTACGGAATTTAGGGTTCAGGGTTTAAGATTTCAGGGTTTAGCTCAGGGGGTTTAGGGGTTTAGGGCCTAGGGGTTTAGGAGAGCGTGCCTGGGTGCCACCCAGCTTGTTGCCGAACCACCAGCCCTCGAAGGAGGGCCTGGGAAAGATCTAATGTAGGGACCTGATCAAGAAACCCTGGCCTTATAACCCCAAAATAGTAGGATTCATAGAAGGAACCCTAATAAAGGCCCAAGGCTTCTTAATCAGGTTCCTGCCTTATGCTTCAGGGCAGCAGGGATTTAAAACCCTAATCCCAAAATTCCTAAACCCTAGATGACCAAACTCTATAATTATACCCTGCAAGGTCAGTAGGATTTAGCTGGTTTTCTGGTCTCGTAGTGTTTCGAAGAAAACCTTCGGGAATAGAGCTCTGTTAAGGGTTCCAAGGGTTACCACAAAGGCTCTGTAAGGGTTCTATGATACGGGGCCTATGGGGGCCTCAGTGATTTGAAAGAGGGTTCGGAGGTACATTGTAGTATCAACATAACAAGGAAGTCTCAAGAATTACACGAGTACTTGTTCAGGCTTCTACATGGGTAGAACCCAAACGAAGCCGGCACCCTTGTAAAAAGGACCCTAAAAGCACTGTGCTTTTGGGGCCTCCGGGGTTGCGGGTTTAGCTGTGGGGCCAAGGAAGTACGGGGTGGGGAGGAGTAGGGTTTGTTGAGCTTTTTGGGGGTTGCCTTCTGAAGCATGAAGAAATGCAAGTTGTTATATGTTGGCCCACAAGACTACGTACACGAGATGCACATGCATGCAGGCATATCAACGCGATCAGACATAAGACGGAGAGCCGAGCAAAAAGTATGATACACCAGCCTCGACCCCAAAAAGAGAGGCACTTTCCGGAGCTTCGTCCTTTCTGGCAAATAATATCAAAAGTCATACCTCCAAACCAAGCAATATCTCCTCCTCCGACGCCAGAGGCTCCGCGCAAAGGCCGAAATCTCAACCAGAGGCCCACTTTAAGCTGCTCCTATGCCCAAATTCGCCGAAACATATATCTTGAACCTACTTCGGATGAACCTACAGACCCGGTATACACCTACAAATCCCCTCGGAATTTTACAAATACTGACACAAAAATCCTCAAACCCTACTTCAGTTGAGTTCGAGGCCCGTCAACCCCCATAGCAACTCGACAAAACCCTGAACCTTAGACCCCAACCTCCAAAACCCTAAACCCTAAACTCTAGAACCCTAAACTCCAAAACGGCAAACAACGCAAACCCTAAACCACTGAGTCCCGGGCCCATCTCGGTTGTCCCAGTAGTACATGAAGACGTCTATCGCCTCTGGTCTGCCGTCTCCGACCTGCACTGAAGGGACGTTGAAGGCTTCAGGGTTCTACAAGAGGCTCGTTAAAGGACTCTTTTTGAAGGCTGTGATAAGGGCTTTAAGGGACAGTAATATATAAGAGGCTCAACAATGGTTTAGGGTTTTACAACGCGTTCTTTCCGGGTTTGAGCTTTTACAAGGGTTTTTAGTTCTAGAACGGGCTCTACAAGGCTTCAGGCTTCTAAAAGGGGTTCTACAAGGGGCCGCTATAAGGGATGGGCTGAAGACTTCTGGCCTGGGGATCAGCAAACAGGGTTTAGGGTTGAGGGTTTAGGGTTTAGAGTTTAGGGTTTAGGGTTTAGGGTTGAGAGTATCGGTTGCATGGCTGAGACTCCCCCGGCAGGAAAGGTAGGGGAGCCTAAGCAAAAGCTTACGGTTTAGGGTTTAGACTTTAGGGTTTGGGACTTAGGGCAGAGGGCTTTAAGCAATATGTAAGAGAAGGTTAGGGTTTAAGGTTCGGGGCTTAGGGTTCCTTTGGATTGAAAAAGAAGGCTTTGGGGTTTAGGGTCTATATAGAGTTTAAGATTAAGGGCTGAAGGTTCATTTCATGAAAAAGAAGGCTTTGGGGTTTAGGGTCTATATAGAGTTTAAGATTAAGGGCTGAGGGTTCATTTCATGAAAAAGAAGGCTTTCGGGTCCAGAAGCCCTCAACTCCCGGGCTAAGCCTCAATGGCCCCGGTTAAGGGCTTAGAAGTTTAGGGGTTTAGGGTTTAAGGTTTAGGGGTTTAGGGGTTTGGGGTTTAGGGGCTATGGGGTTTGGGGTTTAGGGTTTAGGGGTTTAGGGTTTAAGGTTTAGGGGCTCAAGGTTTAGGGTTTAGGGTTAAGGGTTTAGGGCTTCCTAAACCCTCAACCCTGAACACCCTCTGCCCTAGTTAGTGCCGAAAAAGGAGGCTATCCTGTAATCTGTGTTGATGGTTACTTGTACTTTCCACATAAGCCTCGTAAACCGTGAACCTTAAGACCCAAACCCTAGACCAGAATACCTAAAACCCACAACTTTAATCCCAAACCCCAATCACCATACGTGAAAAGACCCAAGCCCCTGGACTGGACCAAACCATGCTATACCAAACCAGACGACACTACTCTTTGCCAGACTACATTTCACAAAAAACTGGCTGTAAGCCCTAAACCCCCTACCCTAAACCCTAAACCCTAAACCCCAAACCCTCAACCCTAAACCCTAACCCCTAAACCCTAAACCCCAATGGCTGTACTTCAAAGAGCAGCTCGCCATACCCCTTGCCCCGAGCTTCCCTCTTTGAACTTCGCTGCGCAGCTTCGGAAGTCGACTCTTCGAGTGTGCCTCTGAAGAAAGCCTGGGAACCCATCCGACTGAGGAGGTTTAGGGTTTCGGGTTTGGGGTTTTAGGGTTTAGGGAACCCATCCGACTGAGGAGTCTTAGGGTTTTGGGTTTACCTTCAAAGGGCTCCAAAATGGGTTCCTTAAAGTGAGGAGGGTAGAAAGGTTTTGCAAGGCTACAAGGCCTCATCAAGGTTCTAGAAATGTTTTACAGGGGTTACTGTATAGGTTACTAGAGGTTCTGTAAGGGTTGTGCGGGATAACCGCAGGGTCTGGTGAGGGTTACTATAACGGTTGCTTAGGCATCTTCCAGGGTAGCCCGTGATGGACGGGCCAAGTCCAGATTTCAGGGTTCAAGGTTTAGGACTTAGGGTTTGGGTACAGCTCTACTATCTAAGTATGTGTGTGCATGTATGCAAACACACACACACACACTCTCTCTCTCTGATGGTGTATACTGCATCCTCTGCTTCGAAGCAGTTGGGAAAAAGATTCAGGGCCGAAGCACATCAGAGAAGACGCAGGCATGGTTCAGTGTTGTTGCTTGACCCGCTTGGGGCTTCGATGCTGAGGATCTAAGGGCTTGTTTAAACGGCTGATGGGTCTAGGGCTTATGTTTTGAGATGAACTGAGCTTCCTTCAAGACTTAGTGAGGCCTAGCCTGGGCCAGACGAAAGGAAGTCCTACCCTCCGGCCCTAAACCCGCAAATCCTGAAACAAACACCCGCAAGTTCACGAGCCCAGAACACCCAGAAAGAAAAACCATAAAACTCCTAAACCCTAGGCCCCAAAAAGTCCAAAATCCATAATAAATGGTCAAGAATAACAAGCCTGAACGGTGTCCCAGGATGGCTACGCTAATCCCTAAAGGGCCCCCCATCTCCTTGGGGGCCCCCATGGTCGGGTGACGGATGACTGCTTTGCAGTCACCCACCTGAATCTACGAACAAAATTCCGTAAAGCTGCAGTCCTGGCCACCCAGGTGTTAGGGCTTGAGGTGTTCAGGAACAGAACGCTAGTTCGTGAAATCAGGGGCCCCATAGGATGTAGACTACACTCCAGAGACAGTACGCTCACTGGAATGACTTTGCCCATATTTGTATCTACATCTACATTGCACTTACTCAGTTGAGGATGTGGGCCGAAGCAGAACAGGGGACTCTCCCAGACAGGGTCGACGAGTTCCAGTTCAAATATTTCAGGGTGAGAGGGTTGAGGGCACAGGGTTTAGGGTTCCGGGGTTTAGAGTTTGGGGTTGAGAGGGATGTTTAGGGTCGGAGAGACTCCCGCACTTCCCCAGCCGTGGCTTGGCCGGCGACTGGTATCTGTGACGAAGCTAAGAAACGGGTGTGCAAGGTTCACGCGCTGGCCGCTGACAAGGCCTGGTCATGGTCACCGTGATCCCCAAAAAATTCAACCAGGGAGACTTCTAATCAAGCATGGCAAATCCCAGACAAAAACCATAAACCGTAAACCCCGACACGCAAACACCGTCTTCCTAAGGCGGCTCAGCGTTCAGAAGTCCTTTGAACTTCTTTCTGACGCCTGTTGGGTGCTTGCAGTTTAGGATTTCGCGAAGCCCAAAGCGCCAAGCCCTCAACTCCTAAACCCAGGCCCCGTAAACCTCGAAACCTTAATATAGGGACCTTAATTAGATGGGTTTAGGGTTCAGGGTTTAGGGCTGAGCTTTGGGCTGGGGGGCTCTTTAGAGCAAAGGGGTTTGTGTTTCAGGGCTTAGAGGTTACATGAGGGGCGTTTATGACTGGAATCGAAATTTTGGGGTATGTTGCCATGGAACACTATGGTAAGGTTCCGACATTTATGTGAACGAAGCCCCTAAATTCCCTAGACCGGCCGAGGGGTTTTGGAGGTTCCGTTTAAAGGGGTCTGCTAGGGATAATATCAGGGATCTATTTCTGGGATACAGGGGCCTTAATCATTAGAACCCTAAACCCTAAATTCCCTAAACCCTAAGCCCTAAATTCCCTAAACCCTAAACCCTAAATTCCCTAAACCCTAAGCCCTAAATTCCCTAAACCCTAAACCCTAAATTCCCTAAACCCTGAACCCTAAACCCTAACTTCCCTAAATCCTAAACCGGCCGGGAGTGGTGGGAGGGCGCCTCACTCCCGTCGATACAGCCGCTGCGTGTCTCGGAAAAGGAGCGGCGTCGACGAGCCCTCACCTGGAGAGCTTCGGACTCCGAGGGTTCAGGGTGTAAGGGTTTAGGGTTATAGGGTTTAGGGTTTAGGGTTTAGGGTTCAGGGCTTAGGGTTTAAGTTTAGGGTTTAGGGTTTAGGGTTCAGGTTTTAGGGTTTAGGGTTATAGGGGTTAGGGTTTAGGGTTACAGGGTTTAGGGTTTAGGGTTTAAGGGTTTTTTTTGTTAAGTGGGTGGGGCCTTTCTCCGCTGAGGGTTTAGGGTTTGGGGTGGATGCGGCGCAGCTTCAAGCATACAGCCGTCATAAAAACTGCAATAAATCACGGCACGACTAAGAATACAAATATTGACCTTCTCAGTTCATGCGTAGTTTAGGTGCCCAGGTGTTTCGGGTCTAGTTTAGGGAACATATTGAATTGGAGTTTAGGGTGTAGTATAGGGGCCTAAATAATTACTGTACCAATACTGTTTTGGTGGTTTCTTATTTTGCATCCCAGTTAAGCTACGGTCTAGCGTAGTTGGGGCGGCGAGTTCAACATGCTTGGCCTCACACTGCAAAGGTCTCTTGGCCATAGGGTTTTAGGGTTTAGGGTTATAGGGTTTAGGGTTTAAGGGTTATAGGGTTATAGGGTTTAGGGGTTTAGGGTTTAGGGTCAGGCTAGCGGTAGAATCAGAAAACTATGAAGCTTGAAGCCCAAACCTCACCAACCACCAACCCTAAACCCCAACATCCTCGAAAATCGCAAGTCCCTCAAACCCTAAACCTTAGAAGCTGCCCCCACCCTGTAATAGTGACTATAAGGATCATATTAGGGCCCTATTATATTCCTATTATACCACTATTACAGGGTGCGGGCCCCTTCTAACCTAAACCTCAAACCCTAAGCCGCAAAAATTCAACTAAACCCCCAAAACCCCTCCAAGCCCCACCGAGTCCCCCACGCAAAACCCAACACCCGAAACCCCAACATTTAAGGTTTAGGGTTTAGGGTTTAGGGCTTAGGGTTAGCTCTTGTGCCCCACAAGTGGTTTCTGATAGTCTTTCGAGAATATAGCCCCTTATCAACGAATCCAGATCCTCCCGAAGCCCCCTAATTAGCTAAGGTATGTCATACTAAGGATCCCCCTAAGGTTTCAAGCATATTTCTTGCTCAATTAAGGCATATGGGAGTTTCCGAAAATAGTGGTACCTTATTTGAGGGTCCTCATAATAAGGATACTACGAAAAAGTACCATACTAGGGTCCCCTATCTTCGAAAACTCCCCCATACCTTGAGGGTTCGTACTGAAAAACAAAATCAAGCTAGCTTTTCCCCTTTTGGTCCACTTGAAATTTCTGTTCTCATTGAGCTTACCTGAGGACACATTATTTCCTAATTGGGCGGTGTCGGAGTCTCGGGAAATCTGAGCCCTAAACCCTGAACCCTAAACCCTAAGGCTCAGGGTTTAGGGTTTAGGGAACCCGAAACACTCAAGGGGCCCTTAAAGGAACCCTTAAAGAGACAATTAAGGAAACCCCTACATGGGACAAGCTCCCTAAGCCCGCGACTGCAGAAGCCGCCATTGGGCGTTTGTGCGAGGGCGTGGTGCGCCACGTGCCTTTGGAAAGCTCAGGCAACACAGAACCCCTCAACTGAGTTACAGTTGTCGAAATTGTCAAAGCTCGACCCGAAGCCCTCGACCCTAAACCCTAAAGCCTCAACCCTAAGCCTAAGAAGGCGGACCTGAGCGGTTTGTTGAGCCACTGGCGGCCCGCCCGCGTGGCCGTCGGCGAGGTCTGAGGGTGTGGGGCATTAAGGTTTCGGGCGAGGGGGTTTGGGGGTACGCTACGATACGTAGTTGCTGAGTTCATAAGCCCCATAAAAGTGTACACTTTTCGTTAAATAGTGGGTAATATTGTCCCAAGAAGTGCAAGTGTAAAGTGTATCCACTAAGGATACAATGCAACAAGGAACAGTGAAGAAGACTCTGCACTTGTTCCGACCCTAGTAGTAGGGAACCCGAACAGACTCTACGTTAGTTCTTTTGACACCTATACTTATACTAAAATCATAACCAGGAACCCTCAAAATAGTATAACCCTTAAAGGAGCCCCTCTTATAGTTGTACTATAAGGAAATCAGTAACCCCCAGTAGCCCTTAAAGGAGCCCCCATATGTTACCTGCTTCTTCTGCCTCGAGCGAAAGCTTCTCCTTGCTCACCCAGACAAGCTTGGAGGAGTCACCTGGTGCAACGTGTCTCTTAAGTGCCGAAACCCTATCTTTTCAGGGAGGTTTAGGGATAATTAAAGCCTCATAACCCTAAACCCTACTTTTAGGGGGGGCGGGGGGTCTTCATAATCTACTGTTTCGTAGGGTTTGGGGCTGACCCGCTAAACCCTCAACCGCCGAAAGCCAAATCCTGCGCCTGCAAACCCCCCGAAAGCCAAGGCGGCTTGCTAAACCCTAAACCCTGAACCCTAGACCCTAGACCCTGAACCCTAAATCCTAGACCCTAAACCCTACTTGCTTGGGATCTGCGGCTCAAGAGGCGTAGGGGCCAACAAGCAGCGGGCTTATGGTAGCACCGTACTGTGTTTAGGGTTTAGTGTCTGGGGTTTATGGTTTAGCATCTCGGGTTTGGGGTTTAGACTTTAGGGGTTTGGAGTTTAGGCTTTTGGCTTTAGGATTCATAGGTGCATGGGACGAAGATTGAAGACTGCCCTCATACTCTACAGGTTCTACTTGCAAGGGTTCTACGAAGGCTCTACAGTAAGGATTTTAGGAGGTTGGCAGATTTATAGCCCGGAGACTAAACCCTACATCCTAAACCATGCACAACCTTACAAACGTTTTGGGGTTTAGGTCTAAGGATACAGTCTATCGGCATGGCCCCAAAAGAGTTTATCGTTAGCAGCCTTTAGGCATAGGTGCATGGGACGAAGATTGAAGACTGCCCTCATACTCTACAGGTTCTACTTGCAAGGGTTCTACGAAGGCTCTACAGTAAGGATTTTATGAGGTTGGCAGATTTATAGCCCGGAGACTAAACCCTACATCCTAAACCATGCACAACCTTACAAAACCCTATATACACCTTCACACAAAACCTCTCTAAATCCAATTAGATCTACGAGTATGAACTCCTCTAACTAAGTGCCTCGAAACCCTCAACCCTTGCACTTACTCTTACGTGAACCTCCACGGCAACCCATATAGCATCCCTAAACTCGAAAACTCTGATGGCCAGGCCACAACGCCTAATCCTTAAACCCCGGCCCCTAAACCCTCAATCCGACACCCTTGACCCTTTTGAACCTGTGATGGAAGTCTGGGTCCTAAACCCTCGTAACCCCTATATTATAGGATCCTTAAGGGAGGGTGGTTCAAGGGGGGAGGGTATAAGGAATCCTTAGGGGACTGTAAGGGAACCTTAGGGAGTACTAGGGAGAATTAGGGATCACTAGGCTATATACCCCCCTTGGACCCCCCCTCCCTTAAGGATACTTTAACTATAGTACCCCTGAACCCTAAACCTCAAGTCTCGATGACCTCGGTAGTCCCCATACTCCCCAACCACTGAGCCCTAACCCCCAAGCCCTAAACCTCTGATCACCAGTCCCTAACTCCAAAAACTCTACTCCTGCAACCCCGAAACCCTAAACCTCTGACGGACGCCCAAAGCCCTAAACCCGAAAACTCGGAAACCAAGTCCCTAAACCCCAAACCCGAAACCCTGCACCCCCGACCTGGGATCCCCAGCCCCTAAACCCTCGGCCCTGTTTTGGAAGGGCTCTTAAAGGGCTCCTTAAAGGGATCTATAGGGTTCCTTAAAGGGGATCTATGGGGTTTAGGGTTTAGGGTCTACTTGGAAGGGCAGGGGACTTGGTTTTTAGGTCATGCGTAGGGTTATAATTGAGGTAACTCCATTTAGGGTACTTATAAGTCTATTTATAATCTACTTACTAAGTCCCCTGCCCTTCCAAGTAGACTCCCAACCTCGAAACCCGAATCCTCCTCTCCGAAATCCCTCAACATGATTTAAGGAATATTCTTGAATGAAGTGATATTTCAAAGGGGAAAAGGAAGGACCCTTAATTGGGACCCCTACCTATAACGGGCAATATAATGGATGGGTATATAATGGCTATATTAAGGGTATATACCTAGGGGTCCTTATTAAGGGTCCCTCCTTTTACCCTTGGAATATTGGAGTCTCCTAAACCCTAAACCCTAGAACTCCCTTACGGCCTCGACCGTCCTCGCGAGGAAAAAGGCGCACCAAGAGCTGCCCCCGAGCGTCGGGCTCGGACTCGACCACTTCGCCAAAGGTCCTCACGAGGGCTTAGGGTTCCTTTATGGGGTCCTTCCAAGGTTCCTTTGAAATGTAGGGGCTTGCTTTAAGGGTTGCTGTAAGGAGGGCTTTACGGAGGGTTTAGGATTCTTTGAAGGGTTCTTCTGACGCTCCTTTGAGGGTGTTGCTCTTCTGAGGGTTCCTTTAAGGGCTTCTTTTAGGGTTCCTTTAAGGGTTCCTTCTAGGGCTCCTTTTAAGGGTTCCTGCAAGGGTTCCTTTTGGGCTCCTTTCACGGGCGTTGCTTTAACAAAGGGTTCCTTTAAGGGTTGCTTCAAGGGTGTCTATGGGTTTCTGTAAGATTTCCGGAAGGGCTCTTTTAAGGTAGAAGCCAGAAAGTTGGAATATCATTATCGTAACCCCTTTAAGGTAAATTATAGGGGATCCTACCATTAATCCATATTCCTTCTTTCTGGAGTTCCCTTTAAGGGTTTCTACAAAGGCATTGCGGCGAAAGGGTTTCATTAGCTAGGGTGTATTGTCGTTTCAGGCGTTGGAGCCTTCCAGCTTTCGGGTTTTGGAAAGTTTAGAACACCAAAACCCTAAGAACCCCTAAACCCTACACCCTTGGAGTCCTCACAGTAACCCTTATCGTAGCCCTTACAGTCACCTTTCTAGCAACCCTTGACTTGATTAAGTTGAAGGAACCCTGAAAGCCCGGCCCCTCTCATCCCCGACGTCCCGTTGAACTCGGCGCGGCTGCGCAGCTTCGAGAGCCGAACCGGCGAGCCTTCCGTTTAAGGTATCGGGTTTAGGGGGCTTAGGGTTTAGGGTGTTTTTGAGCTCCTTTTTGATGTCTGCCCATGCCACAAGCCCTGAAACTTAAAAGCGCCAATACTCCCAACATATGACACACTCGAACTGAAGCCGTAAGCCTCAGACACTACAGCCGAAGCCCCAAACCTCGAACTCTTTACTCGAAATCCCAATCCCTAAGCTCTAAGCCCAAAAGCCTAAACCCTAACTTTAAACTTCATTTGCACTCACAAAACCTTCAAGACTAACCCCTCAGCCCCAACACAGGGGCCACAAAAATTACACTAGGGTTTGTGTGTGTGTGTGTGTGTGCGTGTATTCTAGCGGAATGGTGTGTATAAGTATGACAAGGGACCCTGGCACCCTAGGGAGTAATGCTTGAAACTATTCAGGCTATTAAAATACATTTACAACCCTTAAGATGCCAACCCTTAAAACCCTCAGCACCCTTTAAACCCTAAACCCTTAAAAACCTTCTTTAACCCAGTAAACCCTTTAACCCCTCACCCTTTAAACCTTTGCAACGCTTTCAACCCTTTCAAACCCTTTCGAACTCTTAAACCCTTTACACCCTTTCAGCCTTTTGAACCCTTCAAACCCTTTAAGCCCTTTACAACCCTTTTAACCCTATAAACCCTGTAGACCCCCTTAAGCCCTTTGCAACCCGTTTAACCCGTAGAAGCCAGAAAGTTGGAAACCCAATAGCCTCAATCCTGAAGACTAATGTATAGGGAATCCCAGCACTATTTGGCCTCAACCCAGTATCCAACTTTATGGGGTTTACTATAAGGCCCCTACATTATAGCACTCTATTATAGATTCCTCATTATAGACCCCTTTTAAAGGAGTCCTTCAAAGGAACCCTATTTCAAACTGTAAACTACTGTAAACACCGAAACCCCTAAACCCCTAAACCCGTAAACCCTGAACCCCTAAACCCTAAACCCTAAACGCCCAAACCCTAAACCCCCAAACCCTAAACCCTGAACCCCCAAACCCTAAACTCCAAACCCTAAACCCTAAACCGTAAACCCTAAACCCCTGAACCCTCTAAACCCTCTAAACCCCTTTGAAACCTTTAAGACCCCATGGCCTGGTGTCAGGGCATCCGCTCCGAAGCCGAAATTCGGAGCCGAGCCGGTCCTGGAAAGATCCGCACAAGGGAACCGAAGACTTGCAGCCGGGTTTTGGGGTTTTGGGTTTTGGGTTTAGGGCGGTAAGGTTTAGGGTTTATACATTGTTTTTTTTTTATTTTTTTTTTTTTGGGGGGGGGGTTGGGGTTGTTCAGGGTTTAGGGTTTAGGGCATAGGGCCTGGGCTTTATACATGTTTAGGTGTTCGTGTGGGGTGGGTTACTTCTTTTTGCAGGGTCATGGTAGGCGTTGCTTTAGGGTTTACGGTTTAGGGTTTTGAGGGGGTTGGGGTCTAAGGGTTTAGGGTTTAAGGGCTTAGTTTAGGGTGAATGATCAGATAGGGTACCTCTATCGGGTTCTCAAAGAGCTCTGTGGCTGAGGGTTTTAGGACGTTAGGGAGTTGATTTGTTTATGTTTTATTGGTTTTGGCTTGTCGATCTGTTGGTGTGTTTGCGGCATGTCTTGCTATGCTTTCTTTGCTATGCTTTCTCTTGTTGGTTCTTACGTTTTGGGGTTAGGTTATTTTGTGAGTTGGCGTGTATCTTCCCGTTTCGGTTTATCGGAGTTTACGGCTTCGAGTCTGTCGCTTTAACTTGCTGCTCCTTATGGGCATGGAACTTGGGTATGTGTTTCTGGACTTTGAAGTAATCAGGGAGAAAGTATAACGTCTATTTCATAATGGTTCCCTTAAGGAACCGGTCCGGCAAATGCAAGTACTCTTGCCAATACTATTTTGGGCTTCATTGTTATAATTAGAACAAAATATACCCCTAAACCCAATTCCAAATATTCAGCCCCTCTTCCAAGTCCAGTGTTTTGCCGAGTGGCCGGGTCATAATGGGCAGCGCGCCGATGTGCGCCGACCGGGGCCTCGCGTGCAGGCAAAGAGGCCACGGCAGATCCTCTAGTGTGGGGTTTAGGCTTCCTCGGGTTTTGGGTTTCTAGTGTTTAGGATTCAGGGTGGGCTCGGCAATAGTGTATAGTTGAAACAGGCGATAAATCAGGTTCTCAGTACCTTGAGTTGGGGTCATCACACATATCACTCGAAAACTCTGTTTATTTCCTGCTGACTCTGTCGCTTGAGCCTCCGAGTAGGCGCTCCGACCTCAGAACTGGCTCTAAGCTTTAACGCTCCAAACTCTCAAAGCCAAAATCCACGCTCCCCGAGCCTAAACCCTAAACTCTAAATCCCACACCCTGAACTCTGAATCCTAAACCCTAATCCCTAAACCCTGAACCCTAAGAAAGGCGCACCCGGCATCCACTGCTGCCTGATGCTTCCGTTGAGGCCTGCGATGGCCTTGTGCCGCTCCTGCAAAGCTTCACAGGATTGCTTAAGTGTTTTTGTGCCGCGCTTTGAAAAAATGGCCTAGGGGCCTTTATAATTATAATACAGCTTTGGGGCCCAATATACTACAATTCTATTGAGGAACCCAAAACAGTATAGGTCTATATTGTGAAGGTTCTCTCTGGGTTATATCGGTGGCATTTATACGACTATAGGGCATTCATATACGGGTTAAGACGGGGAGACGAAATTACACTGCCAGGCGCACTCGGCATTGCAACATTCGTTTTGCGGTTTAAGCTTCAGGGGCCTAAATGATCACCAATATTATCTTGGGGGTTCCTTATGATAATTATAGTAAAAATGGGCCTCAGAATCCTATTCTGACTATTAAGGCCCCTAGACTAGGCTTCAGGGGCAGCTTTGACAAGGCTCCAAACTGAAAGCCAAACCCCAGATCCGAATCTCTGTACTCCTGCCCCGTCAAACCGCACAAACCCCATAAAACCCTACTTGGAAGGGCAGGGGACTTAGTAAGTAGGTTATAAGTAGAGTTATATATAAGTACCCTAAATGGAGTTACCCCAATTATAAGCCTACTTATAACCTACTTACTAAGTCCCCTGCCCCTCCAAGTAGACCCTAAACCCTAAACCCCATAGATCCCCTTTAAGGAACCCTATAGATCCCTTTAAGGAGCCCTTTAAGAGCCCTTACTCAGTCCCCCATAAAACCCTATAAACCCTATAATCGAATCAACCCGAAACCACCCCCCGGAGCCCTTCAAACCTCGTCCGATAGCGGCTTGCAAGGATCGCGGAAGAATTTCAGCTCCTGTGGTCTCGAGTTGAGGGGTTTAGGAGTGTAGGGTTTGGGGGTGTGGGTCTAGGAGTTTAGGGTTTTAGGGTTTAGAAGTTTAGGAGTTTAGGGTTTTAGGGTTTTAGGGTTTAGGAGTCTAGGAGTTTAGGAGTTTAGGAGTTCAGGAGTTTAGGGCTTCGGGGTTGAGGAGTTTAGACTTCAGGCTTTGGCGTGTAGGGTTTCTGGTTGAGGGTGCAGGTTTCAGTGTGGAGGATTGAGGGTTTCGCCGGAAGCTTCCGTTTAGGGTTTAGGGTTTAGGGTTTAGGGTTTCAGGCTTTGGGCGTTTGCAGGTCTAAACACGTTTATATGTTGGGAGTTAGAGGGGTTTGGGCCTGCGATGAACTTCCTTCAAAACGAAGTCCGGAAAGCGGCATGCTTCAAGCTGCTGGAGACCCTGTTTAGTCTTCTACGGTTTCGTTGGCTGTTCCAGGCCTCTCGACCTCATCAACCTCAAGTAAGATAGCACAAAAGCGATCGTTAAGACAAGCAAAGGACGAACAAACCCGAGTCTACCACCCAAAACCAAAACGAAACACCTCACAAGTTAAAAAACAAAGACAAAACAACAAAAAAAAATCATCAAACCTCCAAACCCAGCTGATCCGTTAAACCCAGCCCGAAACGATCCCAAACCCAGAAACCCAAGAATCCCTATCATTTCCGCCTTGAGCAGGTTCTCCCGGAATGCTGCGTCCGTGCAGGTCATCGCAGCGCCGCGGCGAAGCGCGCGAAGGTGGAAGGAAGCCGAGGCCAAAGACAAACAGAATGTAATGAATAGCCTATGAGGGACTACACTTAAGCGCCCCTAGACCCATAATAGACTACTATGTTGTGACACTCTTGGGGTTGCATTATACTAAAAATCAACAACACATCATTCTATAGGGACTGTAAGTTGATAGTGCTGCTACAGTAAACAGAAAAAGAAGATTGCAGCACTGAAGACGCTCCTGATGATGAATATCGACTAACGCCACTGTCAGTGTTTGTGCAGGAACTGACATCCTCCAAATTGAATCCCCTTGCCTCGACATTCTTGTGCGTACAGAACTGTGTGCATTGGGACATCTTGGGGCGCTGCTGCTTTGGTATAAAGAAGCACCAAGCTAGACAGCCGAAACGCTGAAGCGGGAACGCTGACTGAAACACTAAAGCGGAAGGGTTTGAGTAACAGCACGGTCTCAGGATGGAGATGCTGAGAAGCAAGACGTGTAGGATTCCGGAACCGCTAGAGAGCCCCAGACCCTTTACAGTAACTACGACATATAAGTTGAATTAAAAATGATTGAATATCATGATTTGACGACCAGAGTTTTCAGCTCATCGTTAACTGTGCTTCCGAGTTGTTAGTGCTTAGAGCCTACAGTAGGGTTTGCGTTTTCTTCTCTTTAAAAGGCTTAAAGGTTTAGGGTTTAGGGTTTAAGCCATCTGAGACCGACGAAGAACTAGGCATTTCCCATCACCATCCTGACAATATGGGAGTTTCCGAAAATTAGGGGTACCTTCTTGGGGGGTCCCGATAATAAGGATCCTACTATTTAGGGTACTATATTAGGGTCCCCTATTTTCGGAAACTCCCATATGCAGCATCCATGTCGTCGTACACACGAGAACCCTGGCAAGTTTCCTCATGATCATCAGCAGCAGCAGCTTGAAACAGCCCCAATTATTAAGGCTCCTATATTGTAGTAGTAGCCCTTATAGATCCCTTATAGCAGCTCTTTTGGATCCCTCTGAAGGAACCGTATGCTAATCATTAAGGCTCCAAAATTTTAGTAGCCCTTCTATATAGAGCCCTTTGAAGGGCAATCCCGAAAGCCAGCGCCTGGTACTGTCAATACTTCTCTGGGCTCCGATACTCCACGGTTTAGGGTTTAGGGTTTAGGGTTTAGGGTTTAGGGTTTAGGGTAGGGAATGTGGAAATGGATCCCTCTAAAAGTACCCAATAGGTAGTCCCCATAATCCATTCCCCCGTTCCCTACTCAGAACCAGACCAGTCTACTAAGAACCCTAGACCCTAAATGGGGTTTGGGACTTCGGGGTTTCGAAAATTGCTCTATAAGGGATCTATATAAAGGCATTATAATACCTACTATTTGCTTAAGAACCCCCAAAAAAATAAAAAATATATTCCTTATGGTGGTAATATAGGGATTATTATTTTTATTTTTTGGGGGTCTCTTAAGCAAATAGTAGATACAGGAGCCTGAATGATTAGAATAACAGGATTTAGGCCGTCTAGAGACCCGATAGGCCAGAACAAGCCGTAGCCTCACAATGACCCATGAAGGAAATTCACATCCTGCCTCCCGAGACACGTAATGGCTCCTGCCGAACATCTCGGAAAAACTCCAGTCTAATTTTAAACCTTAGACCCTACATAGATCTTACACCCTAAGCTATACCGAACTTAGAACCCTAGCAAGAACTAAAATTCTAGCTGTTTCCCAAGGTTTTTTAGGAACCAAAAAGTGAGATCATGTCTAAGTACCCCTAAATATTAAGCCGAAGCGTCGACCCCTGTACCTAAAAGCCTGGATCCCGAGTTCGGCCTTCTTGAAGACTTTGCGGCCGTGGTTGGTGCCGGTCTCCATGTAGTCTCCTACCAGAGTCCTGACCTGAAGAAATCGTCGGACGGAGATTTTTGAGCGAGGGCCTTTAGGGCTTTAGGGTTTAGGGTTTGACACTTCGGGAGTTAAGGTTTGGTATGGTATGGTGGTTTATGGGTCTAGGCCGAAGGATTAGATAGCTCATTAGGTAAGCTCAGCAGTCACAATCATGACCACAAGAGGGAGAGAATATCTGTGCCTTGTAGGCCTCGGCAATAAATTCAGAGTTTCAGCTTTCAGGCTTAGCGCCTTATGTAGAGCGCCGCACAGCCCCCGACAATTACTTTAGGGTCTTTTTTAGAGTACCACATACACACCCAAGCTCACCCAAACCTAACTTGATACTGTTGGTTTAAGAGATTGGTCTACTTTGTACACCATGCCACCTCTATTTCCTCAACTCAAACAGAACGCAAACAGGGAGGGCCCCAAACCCAAAGCCTGACACCCTGCATCCAAAACCCTCACAATACATTAATAATGAATACCCTCTCTAAAAACCTTTATAGAACCCAAAGTGCAAAAAGGATCACGTAAAATTAGTAACTCTAAACCGTAACCGTAACGCCAAACCTGAAACCCTGAAGCCCGAATCCCAAACTAGGAACGCTGCATACTAAGGGTTCTGCGGAACCCTTAAAGCAACCCTTAATGGAATCCTTTTCAAAGGACCCTTCGAAAACCGTCCAGAGCCCTGTCAGCAACAGTGTAAAAACCCGACACGCTCATAATCCTAAACCCTCAAAACCTCAAAGTAGACAACCCCTACAAACCCGAAACAACACTTGTACCCAAAGAACCGTTAAGCCAGTAAGTCCCAAAATTCTAGCCCCGTATAAAGCCCTATAAAACCTACAAACTCCTATAACTCTCTACAAAAAGTTGTTTTCAAAAAGTACTTGAAAAAAGACCAGACAAGGTCCTGACATATAAGACTTGACCTGAGCTCGAAGCCACGACTTCGTCGGAATCCTTTCCTTGCGTGGAAACGACCTAAGCGAGCCGAGGACTTACGGGCGGACCCAGGGACTCCAATATCCCTTAATTAAGGAATATACCTTAAATTCATAATCGGATCCCTACTACGATTTAAGGAATATACCTTAAATTTATAATCGGATCCCTACTACGATTTAAGGTATATTCCTTAATTCAGGTATATTGGAGTCTCTGGGGATCGGGGTTTCGGAGGCCCCGGAGACTCCAATATCCCTTAACTAAGGCATACCTTGGGCTCCTTAAAGGGATCTATAGGTGTTTCGGATTTAGGGGACTCCAATATCCCAAAATCCCTTAATGAAGGACTGGGTTGTGGTTTTGAGGCTCTGAAAAGTATTTATGAAAAGGTACCTCTATAGGAACCATAAAGGGAAATTATAAAAAGTTTCCCAAAAATGCCACCTAGAGGAATATATCTTGAATTATCGTAGGATCTCTAATATGATTTAAGGAATATTCCTGAATTCAGGGACATTGGAGTCTCTGGGTTCAGGGATTAAGAGTTCCTTTAAGGGCTCCTTCAAGGGTTCCTCTAAGCCTCTAAGGGTTCCTTTAAGGGTGTCTTTAGGGGTTCCGTTATGGGTTCCTTTAAGGGTCTGGGGCCTTCGGTAGAGTCTTTACAGTTTGGGGTTTCCGGGATTACGAGTGCAGGGGTTCAGCGTTTGGGCTTAAGGAGTTTAGGAGGAGTTTAGAAGTTTAGGGGTTTAGAAGTTTAGGGGTTTAGGGTTTAGGGTTTAAAAGTTTCTGGGTTTAGGGGGTCTAGGAGTTTAGGGGTTTCGGGGTTCCTTTTAGGGTCCTTCAAGTGTTCCGGGCATATCAGGGATCCATGAAGGGTTCAGGACTTTAAGGGTTTGGGGTTTAGGGTTTAGGGTTTAGGGTTCAGGATTTTAAGGGTTTGGGGTTCGGGTTCAGGATTTAGGGTTTTGGAAAACCGCAGGCTGCCCGTATTCCTGCTATTGGGCTCTAATAAGGGAACAAGAAAAACGGCTAT
This sequence comes from Symbiodinium sp. CCMP2592, assembly GCA_905221615.1. Classification (NCBI taxonomy): domain Eukaryota; class Dinophyceae; order Suessiales; family Symbiodiniaceae; genus Symbiodinium; species Symbiodinium sp. CCMP2592. Next base: position 1,140,631 of record CAJNDT010000813.1, on the reverse strand, counting down.
CGGGAAAAACAAGGGAACAAGAAAAAAATGCAAAAGGGTACTACCGGGGACAAAAGAAGAACATGACAACCGGATGTATGTGCCGAGGTCTGAGCATACGTCTCCTTCGGGGTAACCGTCGCCGGGGCCACAATGGTCGTGGCCCCCTGCCGCTGTTCAGGGACAAGCCCTCAACTGCAATTTTCTTACCTTTGGTTAGTAGGGAATGGAGGAATGGGGTACTATCATAGCTACTATTACCACCATTCTTCCATTCCCCACTAACCAAAGGTAAGTTTTGTTGATTTTCGGGTCTGGACTTCGTTGAAAGGCCAAGCTTGGGGTTTGAAAGTTCACAGCACAGGGTGCAAGACCGAAACAAAGAACGCATCGCACCTTGTCTCAAGACTCAATTCAAACAAAGCCGGATACCTTGTCTCAAGCGATAAGAAGGCCGGACCTAGTGTAGGGGGCTTAATAATTAGAATTGGGTTTTGGGGGCCCACTATACTATGTTTATAATCAGGAGCCGCCAAAATAGTATAGGTAGACGGTAAACCCTGGAGGCCCAGCATCAGAGAACCGAATCGGCCCATAATTGCGCTGAACCCCGAAGCCTCATTCCTGGGCCTAAACCCTAAATCCGACACCGCGGCCCTGAACACTCCCCTCTGAAACCCTGGCCGCGCAACCCTCTGCCCTCAGATCACCCCAAACTCTAAAGCCCTAAACCCCGAAACTCTAAGCCCCTGAACCCTAAAACCCTAAACTCCTAAACCCCTAAACCCTAAGCCCCTAAACGGCGAAACCCTAAACCCCTAAACCCCTAAATTCCTAAACCCTAAACCCTAAGCCCTAAACCCCCTAAGCCCCTAAGTCCTAACCCCTTAACCGCTAAACCCGCTGCCCTCAGATCTTGAATCCTCGACTCCCAGTCCCTCGGATGTTCAGCGGGCCAAACTCATGTGGAAGTTTCCGAGTACCTTATTTTGGGGTCCTGTAAGGGTTCCTTAAAGGGATCTATAGGAGTTCTACAAAGGGTTTAGGGTTTAGGTTGTTACAGTTTCCGAAAAATTCGGGGTACCTTATTTTGGGGTCCTTATAATAAGAATCCTACTACTTAGGGTACTTTATTAGGGTCCCCTATGTTGGGAAACTTCCATGTGAGCCGCCTGCCACGCCGTTTTCTGCCTCAGCTTAACGGCGCTAAGAGGATATACATAGACACATGTAGTTGCAGGGGCACATACATACATACATATACACATACATATACGCATACACATGCACGTACATCTACATCTGCTTCTGCATCTACATCTACATAGACATATACATAAAATTTGTGTATGCATATGTATTCATGTGCATATATATATATATATATGTATGTATGTATATATGTATTTATATATATACATATATATACATACATACATACATACATACATACATACATACATACATACATATATATATATATATATATATGCGTGTGTGTGTATGTACGTATGTGTATGTAGGTGGGTAGGTAGGTCGGTGGGTGGGTGGGTGGGTAGGTAGGTAGGCAGGTATGGATGTATGTGCATACCTGTGTATATATGCATGTATACATATATATAAAAGGCATACAAACAGATGGTGGAAGGTCTGGGCGTTTGGGTTGAGCACTTGAGGTGTAGGCTATGGAGTCCATGGTCTGAGTTAAGGGCTGCTACCGAAGACCTTGCGACGAGATCACACGCACACGCACGGCCACGCCCAAGTGCAAACAGAACAAAAGGTTTTGCATCTTTATAGACTAACTAAAGAAGTTGATTGTTTAACTAGGTGTTTGGCCTTTCCTGCTTAGTCAAAAAACCGACTCTATTGACTACTCGCTTGGTTGATTGATGGGTGGATGGATTGATGGATGCACGAACAAACGGACGGAGGGATGGATGGATTGGAGGTGAACCAATCAACCAACCAATCAACCAACCCATCAACTCACCAACCCATCAACCCACCAACCCACCAACCCGCCAACCCGCCAACCCGCCAACCAACCATTCATTCATTCACTCACTCACGCAGTCGCTTTTTCATTCAAGTAACCAATTCATTGCTCATAACAGAAACTCCCAAAAATCAAACGGGTAACAGCGACAAAAGCCCAAATCCCGAAACCCGACAACCCCAAAGCTCACATAACCGCCCCCCAAAAAATAACAATAATAATACTTAATATATACATATATATATATATATATGTAGAACATTACAACTCTATGACAAACTTTTAAAACGCATCAAACGTCTGTGAACCCGGCCCTGCCCACGCTCCGGCGGCCGCGGCAGGGGCGGCTGGCCGGGCTTGGGCTTGCCAGCCCTGCCTTGGATGGCTTTTTGGGTCCTTTCGGCTGATGATGAAAGTCCTGCATTACCTTAAGGACCCTAAACTATGGGAATTATGGTATATTCCTTATTATGGGTAATGCAGGATTCTTTTTGGGTCCTTTACTTGGAGGGGCAGGGGACTTAGTAAGTAGGTTATAAGTAGGGTTATAATTGGGGTAACTCCATTTAGGGTACTTATAACTTGGATCCCAGAGACTCCAATATCCCTTAATTAAGGAATATACCTTCAATTATAGTAGGATCCTTAATATGATTTAAGGAATATTCCTTAATAAAGGGATATTGGAGTCTCTGGGATGGCTTTTTTGTCCTTTACGGGGTTCTTACGGGTTTAGCTTAGGGTTTAGGGTTTAGGGGTTTAGGGTTTAGGGTTTAGGGGTTTAGGGTTTAGGGGTATAGGGTTTAGGGTTTAAGGGTTTAGGGTTTAGGGGTTTAGGGAGGGGTTTAGGGTTTAGGGTACTTTCATGCGCTCCACACACCCCTGACCCGAACAAACCTATGCCGTAAGCAACTCCTCAACACGGCACCGTCAACCAAATAGGAAACCGCAGCCTCTGTAAAGCTGCAACAACAAACAACGACGACAACAAGAAAAACGACAAAAACCACAACAGTAGTTCTTAGCAAGTGATTAATATGTCTAGCCGTAGAAATTTCGAAAATAATCACCAACCAAACCTGCGCCCCTCTCCGAGCTCCGCACTGCCTCCAGGCCATCGCTGACCCTGACCACAGGCCAAGCGAAGTTCGTGTTCAGCGCATACTACAGAGCCGAAGTTGGTTTAGGGTTCAGGGTTTAGGCTTCAGGGTTTAGGGTTCTACGGTTCAGGGCGTTTAGGGTTTGGGGTTTAAGGTTTAGGGTATAGGGCCACACGGGCTTCATAGGGTTCCGTTACAGATTTCCAGCAGGGGCTCCGTAACAAGATCCAAGATCGACCTGGCCCGGAAGTCCCGCAACACAAGTCCTCGGCCTTGCTTTTAGGCTCTGCATGGGTGGGCTGTACGTAGTTTAGGGTTTTAGGGTTTAGGGTTTGAGATTTTAGATCAGCATAGGCCCCATTAGGGTACGTATGACCCCAACTACAAGCTGCTTATGTAATCCGAGAACCCTACCTTCCCCCCCGCCCCGACTCCCTCGTAGTCCTCGCACCGGCAAGAGCGGCATCATCGCAAACCTAAACCCTCTAAACCCAGCAGAAGAAGATGCCTTGCTCATTGCTCTGAACCACCCTCAGAAGACACCCAGAAAACCCAATGGCCCGTGATTCAGGAAAAGAGCCTTAAAAAGTAATACCAAGCCTCGCACAACTGCTCCCTAGTTAAGGAGTATTGGGCTCTCTGGGTAAACAATGACAGGAAGAAGAAACCCTGCAAGCCCTCAACCCTAAACCCTGAAACCCAAACCCGAAACACTGAACCCGAATGCGCAACCCGCCTCACAAAATTGGCCCGGCAAAGTCCCCCTACTACTGGCCGACGACCTCGGGCGGTTCAGGGTTAGAATTAGGTCTAGGGTTCAAGGTTTAGGGCACACGGTGCATGTTGGATTTTGGTTTCAGCTTTCCCTAAAACCCTGAAACACGTATGGAATCCGAAATATGCAAAGAACGAACCTTCTCCAAAGCCCCTTAGAGAGGCCCATCAAGGATCCTTGAAAGGAGCCCTCAACAAACACGCCAAAAAGGTCCAACAGCGCGATAACGGGGAGTTTCTGAGGGTTTCACAGCGGGGCGCTTGGGTCCGGGCCTTCCGGGTTTTGGGCTCCGATTTGACACATCTTTGACTTTTAGGATGTAGGGTTTAGACTTTGGGGTTCAGGATATAGGGCGTCGGTGTTCCAAAGAATTATCGGATTTAGCGTTCAGACTTTGGAGTTCAGCGTTTACCACGATTCGCACACCGGGCCTCATGATGATACCTATGCTAGCAGTAATGATGCTCAACGTTGAGTGCTTGCTTGCTCTGATTGTCACCGCCTACGATGCTATGATTGCGACGATTGCTGTGAGTCTCATGGTGCTTGCAATTATGCATCGTGACCGATGCTAAGGCTTTGATGTCTAAAACTCTAAACTCTAAGCCCCCAAACCCTATATATAAACACTGCTGCTAGAGGACCTGTGGTAACAAGAGTGAGGTCATCACTCACCGCCCTGTTGCTATGGTTGCAATATCTCTTGCCAAACATCCTAAACATTCGTTCCAACCCCGATACCTTGAGTCACAAAACGAATCCTAAGAGCCAAACCCGAAATGCGCTAGACTCTGGACCGTGAGTCTTAAATCGGAGCCAAGCATCCTCACCGAAACTATAACCCCAAGACTCTAATACCCCCTAATTACGGAATTTTCCTTAAATCATACTAGGGATCCTACTACAACTTAAGGCATATTCAATATTGGAGTCTCCTAAACCCTGAACCCTATAGATCCCTTAAAAGGATCCCTTAAAGGAACCCTAGGTCCCTAGGTATTCCTGAATTACGGGATATCGGAGTCTCTGGGAACTTCGGACCCTCAATCTGCACCCCGAAATCTGTGAAATCCTGAAACCTGAAGTCGCAGGCAGACGCCCTCAATGATTGAACGGGTTTTACGGCCTACCTGTAGCCGAAAAGACCTAGCTTCTTGAGGAACTGCATATAGAAACCATAATAAGGAACCCTAAAAAGGTAGGTCTTTCCGGCTACAGGTAGGCTTTAGGGTTCCGTAGAAGCTGCGCCGACGAGAGATCCGTGTGTAGGATTACGCGTGCAGCTTAGATGCAAGTGCATGCAAGAAGAGGAATAGTTTGGCGCGATGACCTCTCGCTTCTCATGATCGCTAGCATGGTTTCGACCGTCCTCAGGTTGAGGGTTTGGGGTTCGCAGATGAGGGTTGAGGGTTAGGGTGCTGAACTCCCCGAACCCTCGTTACTTTCAGCCCTCACAGTCTGAAGTTCATCTCGACTCAATCCCAGCCCCCAGTTGTAGCCCCAACCCGAGAATCCTGCACCCTAAAGGCTAAACCCTAGGCCCTAAACCCAACACCCTAAACCCAGCACCCGAATCCCCTAAACCCTCCACCCTACACCCCCCAACCCCTCTTAAAACCCGAGAACTCAAAGGCAAGTTGCAAGGAACCAAACCCCTGAGCCCTGAAGGCTGAACCCTAAACCCTCGACCCTACTTGGAGGGGCAGGGGACTTAGCAAGTAGGTTATAAGTAGGGTTATAATTGGGGTAACTCCATTTAGGGTACTTATAACTCTACTTATAACCTACTTACTAAGTCCACTGCCCTTCCAAGTACACCCCCCAAAACCCCAAACCATCCAAAGCCAAGTTGCAAGGAAGATCCGGGGGCAGCCTACCGGCGGGACGATGATACTGTGAGCCAAGGAGGCGGCGGGCGTGGACCCAATGTCAGGGACTGTCGGATTTAGGTTTGTTAAGGCGTGGGGATTAGGGTTCAGGTTTCGGGGTTTCAGGTGAAGGTTTAGGTAGAGTCTCTGGTTTATGGAGCTCGCGGAAGTGTCGCGGAAGCGGCCTGTGACATCAAGGCCTTTAAAGTACAGACTTTGAGGGTGGTCAGGATGTAAACATGCACCGGTTGCACCCGGCTTGTTGAGTTCAACAGAACTGCAGCCGGCTTGATTCACCCAGCTTGTCGATATTCTGAATATCGCCATTGTCACCATGATCATCATCATTATCATTAAGTCCTAAACCCTAAACCCTAAACCCTAAACCCTAAACCCCTAAACCCTAAACCCTAAACCTTTTTTGGGCAGGATGGCTGAACTCGAGTGCACACAAGTCCTGCATATATTCTTGCTAGTCAAATGCCCACTCAGTACGTAGGTTAAGTCAGGGTTTAGGGTTTAGGGGCTACTTGGAAGGGCAGGGGACTTAGTAAGTAGGTTATAAGTAGAGCTATAAGCACCCTAAATGGAGTTACCCCAATTATAACCCTACGTATAACCTACTTACTAGGTCCCCTGCCCTTCCGAGTAGGGTTTAGGCGTGTACTGACAGAAGCTCAGAGTCCGACTGCCTGACTCCCTGCACAAAAGGGAGTTTCCGAAAATTAGGGGTACCTTATTCTGGGGTCCCGATAATAAGGATCCTACTATTTAGGGTACTATATTATAGGGTCCCCTATTTTCGGAAACTCCCAAAAGGGCTTAGGAAGGCGGCCGAACGGACATCACAGAGAGATCCCACACTCAAATCTCCAGGCAACCCTGAATCCTCAACCCTGCAATCCCCGGAACCCATCAACCTCAAATACTACAAAACCTGAATGCCAAAGCCCTTAAACACTCAACCCTACAAGCCGTAAATTCCGACACGCTGAGACCCAAGCCCCAGCCCCGAAAGCCCCAGGCCTCGAACCCTCAAACGCTACTTGGAAGGGCAGGGGACTTAATAAGTAGGTTATAAGTAGGGTGATAATTGGGGTAACTCCATGTAGGGTACTTATAACTCTACTTATAACCTACTTACTAAGTCCCCTGCCCTTCCAAGAGCCCTCCAAAGCCCTACAAAGTATACAAGAAACACCCTGTCTCAGGCGGAGGGGGAGGGGAGGCGCCCTGGCCAGTGCTGCAAAACCACCAGAGATCTCCTCCTGACGGCTCCTTGAACCCAGAGACTCCAATATCCCTTAATTAATTAAGGAATATTCCTTAAATCATATTAAGGATCCTACTATAATTTAAGGTATATTCCTTAATTAAGGGATATTGGAGTCTCTGGGAAGCAAATTGTGGGGTCTCGAGATGCTTCTTGGTTCTTTTGGCCCGAGATCCTAAACCCTACTGTTGATGATATAAATCCTGCATTACCTTAAGGCCCTTAGACTATGGGAACTATGGTATGTTCCTTATTATGGGTAATGCAGGATTTTTATCATCAACCGTAACCCTGGGTTTGGCGTTGACGTTTTGGGAATGACGCCTAAGACCGTGGGTGTTGGGGTAGCAGCTTATATGAAGTAGGGTTCATTACCAGTTCCCGGCACAACCAAGCCCAAATACACACTCCAACTTCGCAAGGAGCCATGTATACACCTAGCGAACCCCTAACATCACCTTACTTGAAATGAAATCGGTAACCTCGCTAAGCCCTGCAGAAGCTCCATAGACACACGCACGTTGGGCCTTAACTCCCTACTAGAATCCATATATAACCCATAAAGCCCTATAGAAACCCGACAAAACCCATAAAGCCATATAGAGACCTACTCGCCTATAAAACCTCAAGAAACTGCGGATGGCTTGGCATGGCCCACAGAGCAGTGGCAATGCTAGTCTACAGTGCGAACCCTGAACCCCAAACCCTGAACCCAAAACCCTGAAACCGCACCCTGCACCAAGTCCACTGTGCACCCTAAGCCATGGTACACTAAGCAGAGGCAGTCCCAGTCTGTCCATTCGAACTCCCATTCCTGTGGCTGAGCCAACTGCGGAACCCACGATCACCTCTTGCTAAGAACTGCCAAGAGCGACAGGTAGAGGTTTGCATGGTGGAATGGCGCCCGGTAGCGAAACAGACTGACATCCGACAATTAAAAAAACTGACGCACAATAGTGTAAAAGATGTGCTGCAGGCCTTTCATAGAAAGCACTGCAGAACCCAAAAATTCTGTTGAACCCCTTGGAAAGCCTTTTTGAAAACCTCATAGGAGCCTATAAACACGTTTTGGAAACCTTCTAGCCTGCTGCAAGCTTATGGTAGACACCCGATAAGACTTCACAGAAGCTTGATAAATGCCTATAGGAAGCCCCACAGAAACCCCACAGAAACCCTGGATTCAGATCCTAAACCTCCAAAACCCAAGACCCCAAACTATAGACCCAGACCTTGAACCAGAAACCCTATACCCCAAGCTATAGAACCTAAAAGTTCCTAAACGAACCCTAAACTCAAACGCTCGACCCTGATTCCTAAACCCTATGCCCTAAACCGCAAACAATAGACCCTGAGCCCTAAAATATCAATAATCCCATGACCCAAAACGCTAAACCCTCTAAATCCCACAATCCGTAAATCCACAAACCCCAAACCCCGAGCCCTAAGCTCTAAACCCACAAGCGCAAAATCCAGAAGCCCCTCTAAAGCCGCTAAGGGATCCTTTAAGCCTTAAGGGCTCCTTTAAGGGCTCCTTTAGGGGGGTCCTTTAGGGGGGTCCTGGGCTTCGGTCGCGCGGACGGTTCCACGGCGCGGCCGGCTGCCTGGACCTTGTCTTGTCTGTATTGGAGTTTTTCTAACCTACGTTATTGGAGTTTAGGGTTCAGAGCTTGTCTTGTGCTTTGCTAGTGTTAAGGGGTTATGGGATTCAGGGGTTTGGGGTATCGGGTATAGGATTTAAGGTTTAGGGAGTCTTGTCTTGAGCTTAATTACGGTTTAGGGATTCCTTGAAGGGATCCTTTTAGGGTTCCTTTAAGGGTTATCATATATGGCTTAGGGTTGCTGATGATTTACTGTGGTTTAGGGGTTCTGGGATTGAGGGGTTTGGGGCTTCGGGCAGAGGGTTTAAGGTTTAGGGAGTAGGGTTTCTTCATGGGTTTGTGGGTTAGGGGTTCTGGGATTTAGGGGTTTGGGGTTTGTGAGTTATGGTTTTAGGGGGGTTTAGGGGTAACGGCCAGGGCTTATCCGACAGCGCAAAAACGAAAGGCGATGGCAGTAGCAAAACGATCACGATCACAACGACAAAAGGATCGATGATTTGGAAGCAAGAGGACTAAAGGTTTAGGGTTTAAGGTTTTGGGTTTAGGGTTTAAGGTTTAGGGTTTAGGGCTAAAGCACGAGCGCCGAAGCCGAAGAGAGCTCTAAACCCTACGGCCCAGACCAAAACCCCCCCATATAAACCTAAACCCCTTAACCCCAAGCCCCCCAGACAGGCCTTGGGACTGCCAATGGGATTTATGTATAGTATAGTATGATAAAGTATAGTATAATATAGTAAAAAATATAGTATAATATGGTGAAATATAGTATAATATAGTATAATATAGTAAAATATAACATAATATAGCATAATATCGTACAATATAGTATAGCTTAGTATAGTATAGCATAGTATTGTATTGTAGTGTAGTGTATAGCGTAACAGACCATAGCATGTTCCTACGGATCCTGATGCGCTGAGGACCCAGCCCTGCTCGGTGCAAGAGAGATCGGTGCGGCCAGCGGGCTATACTCCATCATCAGCATGAACCCCGAACACGAAACCTAAGACCCGAAGCCAATGAAACCCGAGCAACAAAGTTTAAGCCACTTGACCCTCCGACACCAACGCAAAACCGTAGCCTCAGACACATCATGAAACGCGTTCCTCTGGGCCACAATCATGCCAAGGATGCACAATGTAGGGGCCTCAAGAATTAGACCAGGCATGGGGTGGGACACAAAATTAAGAAACTTCTAATTATCAACTCTATCCTACGAACTTCGGGTGCTGAGACAATGGGGGCTCATTGGGTATAGGATCAAAGATTCGAGGTTCTTGCGACTTGACTTTCTGCTGAACTGATTATGTAATTACCTCGCTGACTACCTGCAGTCGTTCATGCCAGTGCCCTTGATTCAATGGCTTCTAAATTCAAGGCTCACCCGCCTCAACAGCCTGCTCAGCAACGAAGGCAACTGACGAGTCCTGTACTACCCGGTTACTACCCCCGTGCTACCATCAACAGCCTTTGAATTTCTCTTCCCAGGCCATTTCCGGCCAGGGATTCTCGGGGCTTGGGTTTGCCCCATGCCCTGCTTTTGGATATATGAATTCGAGCAGCATCACTTCGCACTCCGCTTTGGCCGAGATCGACAGTTCAAGCAAGATTTCAAGTTCAGTGTGCAGAACTGAGATCAGGGTTGATGGTGTGGGGTTAGCCTAAACCCCTACATAAACCCTAAACCCTCCAACCCTAAACCCTTAAACCCAAAACTCTAAACCCTAAACCCTAAAGCCAAAACCCTCAACTCCAAAGGTTGATGGTTGTGGGGCACAGGATTTAGAGCTGAAGGTGAAGGTTGAGGGTCGATAGGGATTAAGACTTAAAGGACTAACGGTTTAGGGTATAGGATTTTTTTTTTTTTTTTTTGAACCCTCTTTTCCTTCTGCCCGGGAGGTTAGTCGGATATAGGATTTAGGGTTTAGGATTTTGGCCCTCTGCCGAAACTTCTGAAACCCTGCAGCCTGCTTTCCTGATTTTGAGCGTTCGTCCATACACAGAGCGGTCCAAATCCTTCTGCGCAGGCTCGGAAATCAAGTCCTGAGCAGAAAGAGATTAATCCCTGCCTTTCGATTTACGGTGCAGGATAACAGGGTTAAGGTTTTTGCGATCTCGGGGGGATTTAGGGGGTAGGGCGGTTAGGTGTTACGGGGTTCTGGGGCAGGGTCGGGTGTGTTTCGAGATTGGAGTGTCAGCTGTGTTGCCGAATACCTAGGCAACATATCATTTTCAACAGACCCAGCGGACATTTGTAGTTAGCGTCATACATTGAACCAATAAGGGAAACTAAGAGTTCTCCCAGCGCGGTACCTAGTTACGGGTTTGCCGCTCGGGTCTTTCGCACTTTCCGTCTGCATCAGACAGCCCAAATAACCCTTACTCACGGAATACTAGGATCCCCGCTAGCCCAGGAATAAAAGACCTCCAGTTTTGGCATACTGACGAGGCCTGTAATTATTAAGCAGCGTACTACCTCTGACGCTTGCCCGCATAGCCCGAAACGCCTAAACCCCAAACCCTAAAACTCTTTTCTCGGTGTCATTTCGGAAAGCGCGTTGCGCTTGGGTTTTGCTTTGCTTTAGCTTTGGGAGTTCGAGCAAGAACACTTCGTTGCAGGTTCAGGGTGCAGAATTGCTGAGGTTAGGGTTTAGGGTCAATGGTCACAGGTTTAAGTTTAGCGTGAGTGGAGCGGCATGTGTGACAGTGTGCTTGAGGGATTGGCTGTGACATGCTGCATGTGATGGTTCAGTCTGAATCAGTCTGAGCAAAACATGCTATTGAGCAGTGAGCTGTCAAGCTGTTTTGGTGAGTTTGTGTGTCCAGGGCGTTGGTGCCCAGGGTTCTGTTAGGGTTTATAAAGGTCTTCTATCGGAGGTGGAACACGTCATTTCCTGCAAAATCACGAGCCAACCTGAGGAAAATGCTTGAACAGCATGCCACAGCCGCGTCGAGGTTGCAAGACGTCGCAACCTTCGTGCAAACAGGCAGCAAGTGGCATGCAGTAGAAATCGACATAATAAAGAGGCCTTAGTAAACGTGAATCGTTTAGGGATATATGGTGATATAATCGCGAAGGGACGATAAGGGAATGCTATTCAAAAACATAGATAGGTCCGGTTAGGCTCCTATCTTGGGGCTTAAGAAAGCTTCGGAGGTCAGGAAAGGAAGGTCTGGAAGCAGCCAGTAGATCCGAAGGGCTCTTCCGAACAAATCGCTCTCCGCATTTGTGGCGGCTGCAATGACCCAGAGAGCCCAATACCCCTTTGATGACGGAACATACCTGAAGTAAACAGAAAGGTGGCTTTTATGCTATGTCTTAGGTGTCCTCCTTCATCAAGCGGCATTGCACTTTTTGGGGGACCTCTGCTGTGAACATCGTGCCAAGCCTGCAGGCACATTTAGTCTGCAGTAGGTGAAACCACCCGGGGGCCGCTGTAGCTGCGTTGACCTCGACGGCCCCTCCTGACCGAAAGCCCAATACACCTTATTTAAGGAATACGACTAATGTGATGAATTATGATTCGACGTATCCGGGCTTCACTTAGGTATATGTGGCTTCAACACATGATTTGAAGCATAAGGGGCTTACTGTTATGATGCAAGGTATATTCCTGAACCAAGTGGCAGCGGGCTCCCTGAGGACTTCCGTGCAGAATTTCAAGAGCATGTTCGGAAATTTGATGGATGCCATCGAGCTCCAGGTTGAGACGCTTGGTGTATTCTCTCCGCTCGCATTAATGTTGGTAGCTGAGAACCCCATAAACTTAGTGACGACAGTCAGGGTTCGGGGTTTAGGGCTTAAGATTTAGGGTTTAGGGTTTGGCATAGAATCACGGGGCCACCAAGCCATGGACTCTCTTCCTGAGTGTGAGGCTTCCAAAGAGGCCTCACGTGCCAGGTAAGACCGTTCGCCATCACCCGGACGGAGTCGGGCCGTGCCTTTTGCGACAACAGCCTCGAATTCCAGCAGAAAAAGAGCCTTCATCATCGGCAGATATGATAAGTCTGGAGCCTGGGGCTTACTATTTCAGAGTTTACATGGATTGAGATGACACAAAGATTGAGGTTTTCGAAGAAGGTTTGTGGTCGATCTGTGGGACTGTAATATAAGGGGCCTCAATAATTAGAACAGGGTTTTGGGGCCCATTATACTATAACTATAACAAGGAACCCGCAAAATGGTATTAGTCATTATTGAGGCCCCTATATTAGACGTCCATGAGGTTGCGACCACGACTTGGCCAGAGCAAACCCTAGACCCTGTTATAGACCCCTTATAGCAACCCCTATAGATCCCTGTAAAGGAACCCCTAGAGGAACCCTATTGTAGTTATTAAGGCCCCTATATAATATACACACAACAGGGGCCAGAGCCAAGGCCTTCAAAATGAAACGAAGGCCTCAGGGAACTGAGCACTGAATCAAATTTAGGAATCTAGGTTGGGTACGGCCCCCATACAGTAACAGTCTATAATAAGGCTACTATTAAGGTCCTTATATCTTTATATTATGAATACTATCCAACTGTTGAGTGGGGGCAATACCCAGAATCTAGGGCTCTTCAGAGGAATCGTCGGACTCGTCCGTCAGCTTTCCTGCAGGCAGGTTGCGTTCACAGATTTGGGACATGTTGTTTGGGGTTTCAGGGTTTTGGGGCTTTTGGGTTTGAGGAAGGCAGAGTTTGTCAGGAGAAGGAACCGCTGTGCAACCGAGTTCAGCCATCTGTTAGGGTTTAGGCGGTTTAGGGTTTCAGGTTTAGGGTTTAGGGTTTCGGGTTTAGGCTATGCTTTTAAACCTCTTGAGTCCCGTGCATCCAGGCTCAGGAGAAAACCACATGCATCGTTGAGATTCTGGGTGCTCCCAAGTCTACACTGTACATAATACTCCCAGAGATCCAAATACCCCGTAAGTGAGGCATAGACCTTCAATGAGTAGTGGCCTCAACATTATTGTTGAGAGTATATTCCATAATTACGGGTATTGGAATCTCTGGGCTGAAACTACTACTGCTACTACTACTACTACTACTACTACTACGACTACTACTACTACTACTACTACTACTACTACTACTACTACTACTACTACTACTTCTACTTCTACTACTACTACTACTGCTACTACTACTACTACTACTACCGTCACTACCGCCACTGCCGCCACAACGACCACAAAAGCCACTACTACCTGGAGGGTCGGGGGACTTCGTAACTGGTTATTTTAGGGACTTGCAAGTACCATAACCCCAATTAGGGTCTCTTTTAGGGTACTTCTAAGTCTACTTACTACCTACTCACCAAGTCCCCCGACCCTCCAAGTACCCAGCAGTTCCGAGTCGGATTCAGATTCCTGTAAGCACTCTGGTGATGATGCGAATATGTCGGTTTAGGGTTTTAGGGGTTTAAGGGTTTAGGGGTTTAGGGGTTTAGGGTTTAGGGGTTTAGGGTTTAGGGTTTAGGGGTTTAGGGGTTTAGGGTTTAGGGGCTTAGGGTTTAGGGTTTAGGGGTTTAGGGCAAGAAGCCAAAACGGCGGCCGAGAAAGGCTTCCCAATGATCTGAATAAAACACCGATACTTTCCAAATAGTCTTAAGGCTATCGGGTATATGCTCTACCTGGACCCTATGGCACCTACCTTTTTAGGGTTTCCTAATATGGTTTCTTTATATAAGTCCTTAAAAAGGTAGATTACTTGGGGTCAGGGATAGCAAAATCAAATCGGGAATCTTTGGGGACCTGGTGTTCATGTTTCCGACCCATCTCTTGGATCTATCTTGGACCTGCTTACTGCCGCGGCACAGGACCAATGCTTGAAAGGGAAGCCAGGTCAGTATACCGTGAACCATACCATCAGAGCCCCTACAATTGAAGGCAAATAAACCCTAAACCCTAAACCCTGAACCCTGAACCCTAAACCCTAAATTCCTTTAAGGATCTTTGGCCCGAAACCTTCAACCCTAACCGTAAACGCTAAACCCTGAACCCTACGTCCGACTGATTCCTAAACCGTAAACCTCAAACCCCAAAACCTATAGGGGCCTTAATAAGTAGAATAGGGTTCCTTTAAAGGGATCTATAAGGGTTACTATAAGGGATCTATAAGGGTACTATAATATAGGGGCCTTAAGAATAAGGTTTTGGGGCCCCTTATCCAATACGTATAATAAGGAACTCCCAAAACAGTCTAGGTAATTGTTCAGGCCCCAAGAGAAAACCCTAAACCCTGAGCCCTAACCCCTTAACCCTAACCCCTAAACCCAAAAGCCAAGTATATATACATATATATATATACATATGTATCTATATATATATATATATATATCTATATATATATATATATATATATACATCTATATATATATATATATACCCTTATGGCTCCCCTGTAGCAAACCTTAAAGGATCCTTAACTCCTGGGTTCAGGGGCTCCCGCCTTTTGCTGCCTGCAGCACCCACTCGAAGACTCCGGTTCCCCAGGCCTGTTTAAGGTTTAGTGATTAGGGGTTTAGGGGTTTAGGGGTTTAGGGGCTTTACTTTGAGGGGCAGGGGACTTAGTAAGTAGTTATAAGATAACTCTACTTATAACCTACTTACTAAGTCCCCTGCCCTTCCAAGTAGGGTTTAGGGTTTAGGGGCTTAAGGGTTTAGGGTTTAGGGCTTTTCGGCTTCGGACCTCCCCATACCCCTTAATTAAGGAATACCTGAACCTACCAAAACCTGCATTTTTTGTGGGGTCCCCTTGAATTCCATAGTAGGGTTAAGAACAACAACCTACAAAAAAGCAGGTCATGGTTGTTTAAGGTAGGGTTTGGGGCTCAAGGTTGAGGGTTAAGGGCTCAAAGATCCCCAAAGGAACTTGCCTTCAATTGTAGGGGCTTTCACAGTATGGTTTACGGTATACTCCGTAGTTAAGGGGTGAATGTAGACGCTAAATCCCTTTCAGGATTCGCGTTCTTGGTTTTAGGGGTATAGGGGTTTAGGAGTTTAGGGTTTAGGGTTTAGGGTCCCAGGTGTAGTGCTTGTGCAAAATGCCGGCACAAATCCACCATACTGACGTGCCGATACCATGAACACGACAGAACCTAAACCCTGAAACCCCAGAACCTGCAGGCCTCAACCCGCATCCCAATCCCTAGCCACTGCCGAAGACTGAAAGTCTGGTCCCTAAACCCCCAGACACTTAAACACCGAAACCCCTAAACACCAAAACCCTCAACCCTAAACTCTAGACACCCTGAATTAACCCCCTAAACTGTGACCCACTGACTGACCTGGTACTGGGCCGAGGGCGGCTTGTGCCGCCACGTCCCGGCATCGAGATGCATTCGGAAGTGCCCGTCGATGGTCACGGCTGGATACCTGAGTTTAGGGTGTTGGGTTTAGTAGGGTTCTGGGTTTTAGCGTTCAAGTTCCGTTGAAGATTGTTGGGCTTGTGGCTGAATACCTGGACTTCGTGGGTTTGGGGTTGAATGGTGTCTAAGGTCTAAAAATTCAGATGCTGCGCAGGGTTTACGGTGCTAGTATCATTTACTTTTCTTCTTCGTGCTTATGCTACCCCAATTCTTAAACATGTTTGTCAGCATCATTGCTGCATCTTGTATTCGACTATCGCGACTTTGAGCCCCACCTCCTCCTTCCTTTCCAATGAGTATGGTCTTTGATAGTTTCCATTCTCGGTTGTGCGGTGACCTAACCCCTGAAGTCGAGGCATTATCTCTAAAGTAGTACACAAAGTACCCAGCACCCTCGGTATCATCATGATCCTCATCATCATCATCATCACCATCATCAGGGTCATCATCACCAGCGTCAACATCAACATGCTCCCCATCCTCGTCGGCCTGTGCAGGACGAGGATTTCAGCACGGCCTAATGCGGGAGGTGCACAAAGTAGTGCCTCCGCCATTGTTTCGCAAGAGCCTACAGTCCTGCACAAGAACGCAGTGCTGGAGGGTATAACCATAATGACAACAACCGCAATACCACTAAACACTCCCGTGTCAGTGACGACAGAAATAATACAAGTCAAAAACGGCAACATATCAACGAAACACCCAGAAACAATAGAACAGCCAAGGAAACATGCGTAATGGTAATCACAATAAAGGTGGCAATAGCACGGTCTTCAGTGCTTGGCCTGGGTGCAGCATGCGGTCGCCCTTCTGAAAGCTCATGTGATAGGCAGCCTGTTCCAGAGAAAGTCCGCGACGAAGTAATTACAGTACTTAAAAGCCCATGGGACGTAGTAGTAAGGTTACAAACAAAGATATTGTTAGGATAACCCTACTGTTGGCACTTCTAAGCCAATTACAACCCTACAAACGAAACCCTAAACCCCAAACCCTACGCCCTGAACCCTAAGCCCTGAACCCTCAACCCTAAACTATAACCCTACCCAGATCTACTCACTAGGCGCAGGAGGGGCTGAAGACGACGAGCAGACAGACGGGGATGGTCAGGTTTGGGTCTTGGGTTTGATTGGAGGCCCTTTTGACTTAGTAGGTAGGGTTAGTAAGGTGGGTTCCAAAACAGTACCACACCCTTACAAGAAAAGGATCCTCAAAGGGACCCTAATGTAGAGAACTGCCCTACAACAATAATTACTTGGAGTTACTATGTCTTAGGCTTCCTTGTTCTACCAAAACCCTATTCAAGTTACGGAGGCTCCTCTATCAATTCCGGCCTCTTTGCGCCAACTGCCATCCCGGTCCGAGATGCGCATGGTCCCCTCATCCATGTCTATGGCCAGCCCTAGGCGATCGTCAGGGCGCCAACGGTCCATGTTGGCCTGCAAGGGGGTTTTAGGGTTTAGAGTTTAGGGTTTAGGGATTTAGGGTTTAGGGAGTTGCCGAAATTTGGATCTCACCATAACGTGGGGCTTTATCAGCTGAAGAGGAGTAGAGTTTTGGGGACCCCCAAACCTTCCAAACCTAACCGCTCGACCCCTCAGCACGAGGCACCGATGGACGAGCAGGGCTTCTTTGGTTTAGGGTTTGGAATTTGGGCTTGGGGCTGAGTGAGTGCCTATGTAGGGCAAGTCGAAAAGGCTGAATTTTTGACGTTCGCGCCCTTTGGGCAACAACCTCTGAATAAAGAAACAAACCTCCTAAGAGCACTGAAGTCGGGATTGCAAAGAGCTGTAATCGAGGAATATTAGAATAGGGGTTCCTTGAAAGAGGTCTATAGTCTAGAAGGGTTACAATGAGGAATAAGGGTTTAGGGCTTCGAGTCTACTCTTGGGACCTTAATAATTAGAATGAGGGCTTGGGTAAATCGTAGTATATTTGGAGTGCGGAACCCCGAGGAATGGTCTTGCCCAATAATTTCGGCTTCTGAGTGATACGGCTCCTTTACGCGTCCCTCTAAGGGTTCTCACAAAGAAGGCTGTCACGAGGTGCTCTATGGTTATCTAGAGCGTTGTAAGGTGTCATGATTCATAGGCTTTTACGGGCCCCTTAAGCAAGAATCGTGCTTAGGGAATGTCCCATGGTTGGGGGGCTTGCCAACCCTGTGACAACACGCAAGGAAACCCTGGAAAGATCTTTGTACAATCCGAAAATATGGCTTGATACTGGCTTGATTAGGGGAAGGGGGGGAACTACCCCTTGGATCCAAACCCCTCACCATTAGAATAGGGCTTTTGGATACAGTATACTACACTTAGGGACCTTAGTATAAGGAACCTCCAGAAAAGTATTGGCCTAAACCCTAGACTCTAGACCGTAAACCCTAAACCCTGAAACCATAAAACCCTAAACCCTATAACCCTATAGGCCCTATAGGCCCTATAGTACCCTTGTGGACCCTCAAAGGAACCCTCAAAGGAACTCCCAAAGGAACCCTTAAAGGAACCCAATGCTGCGTCCTCCTTCTGTCTTTTGTTGTGCCATTGAGCTGCGCGCTGCGCATCAAAGGCCCAGCCCTCGGCATCAATGCCAACGCCTTCGTGGCTGCTAAGAACGGGCGGTTCACTGAACCACTGAGAAAAATGTATATACTAGTTTGGGTTGGCTGTATTAGTGGGGTCTTAACTAAACCCTTCAACCCTCAACAGACCTAATACCCTAAACACCCAATACCCCTAACCTCCCATCCCAAGTTTCTGAGCACTTTGCACTCCGAGATTGCCAAAAAGTTCCGAAGACTCTGACTGAAAACCCAAATCCCCTAAACCCTAAACACCTGAAAACCCTAGACGCTAAACCCCTTGAAAACCTAAACCCCTTGAACCCCTAAACCCCTTAAACCCTGAAGCCTAAACCCCTTAAACCCTGAAAACCCTCAAAACCCTAAACCCCTTAGAAACCTCTTTAAGACCCATGAAACCCTAGTCTCTGTAGCCAGGAGGCTCTTGGGGGGACCGAAGCCCGCAGTCTTAGCACCGGCATCGAACCGCGTCGTCAGCCAACCGAGCTGTGCAGCTTCTGTGGTACTTAGCCTAGGCGGTTTAGGCTTTGGGGCTTGGGGCTTAGGGTTTAAAGGTATTGAAAGATAGTCGCAAACAAGATCCTCTTAGGCCCTAGAATGGGCACTGTAAAATCTCCCAAAGGCCTGCCTAGGAATAGGGTTTCTCCTGTTTCTTTATTCTGGTAATGTAGGGGCCTTAATAACTAGAATAGGGTTTTGGGGTCCCTTATACTATAATTATAATAAGGAACCCCCAAAATAGTATTAGTAGTTATTTAGGCCCCTATATTAACCCAAAATCAAATTGAACCCAGTAGCAGCTCCACCTCGTGATAGAGCTTCCCAGAGCTGCGGGCAACCTCCGGCACGCCGCAGGTCAGAAGGATGAACGAGCTGTCCCTTGCAGAAGGCGCGAAATTCCTGGGCAGCAAGACGGTGAGTCCGCGCAGATGACCTGGCTTTAGGGTGCAGGGCCTAGCGCTTTGAGAGTTTAGGGTTAGATTAGGACTTTCAGGTTACGGTTTGACGGTTAGGGGTTGGGGTTTAGGGGTTAGGCAGTTTAGGCTCTAGAGCCACAAAGCTGACCTCGCAGCACTGGTAGCGCACTGGCGTCCATCATCTGCTTGCCGAGTTTGCGTCGGTGGTAGGCCAGAGTCAGTGCTTCGGCACCTAGGTTCCCCAGCAACCTCTCAACGATAAGGGTGCCCTAGTCCATACTAGTTGGCGAAACCCTACAACCTAAACTCTTGACCCCAATCCCTAAATCCTAAGGCTAAAACCCTAAACCCTTAGGTGACCAAAAAACACAAAAGCACTCCTGGAGAGCAAGGTACTACTGAAGGTCAGTCGGCCAACATGTTGTCCGTCCTGCCACCCTAAACCCTCAACCCTAAAGCCTAAGAAGACAAAAACCCTAAACCCTGTCCGTCCTCGCCGTGACTGTTCGCCAGAGTCACGTCGGTGCGGTCCACCAGCGAGCTTGCGCCGAGGAGCCACTGCATGGCCTTGTCCATAACTCCTAGGTGTTGGCCGTTTAAAGCCGTTGCAAAATGCTCGTAAGGGAAGATCTAAACCCTAAACCTTTTAGATTATAAAACCTATATGTCCCTCTAAACTTAAGCTATAAACTCTTAAAATGTCCCAAAGGCCTACCTAGATTCTGCTCGCTTCATCCACGGAGTTTTTGCTGCCAGCAGTCCGCAGATCCAGCTCGCACCTTGACTCGAGAAGTAGCTGCAGCATTCCGGCTTCACCCACTGCGGCGGCCAGCGACACTGCAGTGTCACCGTCCTTGTACAGATTTTACAAATGCCTTTACTGAAACCCTTAATACCACTAAAAGTATCATGTACCCTAAAGATTGTCTTAGGAAGTAGGCCTAAGTCAACCCTAAACCCTAAACCAAAGTATTTATACAGGCCCCTACCCTACCCCACCCTACCCCCTACTTGGAAGAGCAGGGGACTTAGTAAGTAGGTTATAAGTAGAGTTATAAGTACCCTAAATAATGGAGTTACCCCAACTATAACCCTACTTATAAACTACTTACTAAGTCCCCCGCCCCTCCAAGTACCCTGCCCTACTGTCCTTGTTTCGAGCCTTCAAGTTGCAGCCTTCGTGGACGAGGAACTGGAGAGTCGCAGGATGACCTACTTGGAAGGGTATTAGGGGACTTAGGAAGGGCTCTTAAAGGGCTCCTTAAAGGGATCTATGGGGTTCCTTAAAGGGGTCTATGGGGTTTAGGGTTTAGGGTCTACTTGGAGGGGCAGGGGACTTAGTAAGTAGGTTATAAGTAGGGTTATAATTGGGGTAACTCCATTTAGGGTACTTATAACTCTACTTATAACCTACTTACTAAGTCCCCTGCCCTTCCAAGTAAGAGTTCAGGGTTTTCGAGTTTAGGGCCGTTTAGGGTTTAGGGTGTAGGGGTATAGAGTTTAGGGTCCAGGATTTAGAGTTTAGGGTTTCAGAGTTTAGGGTTTAGGGCTTGGGGTTTAGGGTTTTAGAGTTTGGGGGTTAGGGTTAAGCATATAGGCTTTTGGGTGCACAATTTCGAATTTGGGGCGAAAAGTTACCTCACTTACTACGTCCCATGATCCTTTAAGTGGGTGGCTGTCAAAATTATGGCCCCTTTTTGGGTACCCTAAAAAATAGGTGCCGTATTATAATAGGGACCCAAGAAGGGACCCTAATTTTGACAACCACCCAAAAAGCCTTCCCGCACTGCACCCTAAAATCTAAACCCCTAAACCCTAAGCCCTAAAACCCAAACCCTAAGCCTGAACCTACGATCGGCCTTCCCGCACTGCCAGCATCACTGCCGTGTCTCCAGTGATGTTGACAGCCTCGGGATCGCACCTCGCCCTCAGGAGGGTCTTCAGCGCCTCAGCTTTTGGGGTATAGGGTTCCCATTGACTCCAATATCCCTTAATTAAGGAATATTGGAGCTACTATAGTTTAAGGAATAGTCTTTAATTAAGGGATATTGGAGTCTCTGGGTTTAGGGATGTTTAGGGTATAGGGTCTAGGGTATAGGAGCGCCTAGGATTTAGGGTTTGGGGTCTGGTGGTCTTCAGGCCTCAGTCTTGCCAGTCCTTGCTGCAATTGTCGCTGCGGACTCACAGAAAACAGCCCTGGATGCTGCTTTGCGTGGGTCACATCTCGCACGGAGCAGAATTTCCAGCGCATCGACCCATCCACCCATAGCTGCGAAGGAAACCGGGGTGAAGCCAAACCTGGGTTGTGCTTTTGGGACCGCTAAAAGTACTTATGAATAGGAACCATAGAGGGGAATTTAAGAGCTTCCCAAAGTGCCACCCCGAAACAGGTGGTCGGCCGACTCAGCATCGCATCGAGCCTCCAGGAGTAAGTTCAGCGCATCTACAACTCCAGTCCCGGCAGCAGCCATGATTGCTGTGAAGCCATCCTCGTCGACACTGTGCGGGTCGCATCTCCTGGGTTCTTGTTTAAGTTGAGGGGGTTTAGGTTACCATAATAAGGAATCCATATTATTCACCATAGATCCTATTAGAACAACTTTAAATCACATCCCTTAACGAGAACCCAGTCTCGCTTCCAGAAGCAGCCTCAATGACTCAGCATCTCTGCGTCGTGCAGCCTCGAAGACGGCACTCTGACCATGCTTATTGAGGATCCTCGGGTCGCCTCTGGCCTCCAAGAGCAACTTTACAAAGCCGGTGCGTCCCTTGCCTGCAGCTGCTATGATTGGCGTGTTACCGTCCTCGTCCGCCATGCCAGGGTCGCATCTTGCCTCCAACAGCAACTCCAATGAATCAACATGGCCAGTTGCTGCCGCTTTGATGATCGCACCGCTACCATCCTTGTTGGTGATCCTCGGATTGGCCCTTGCCTCCAAGAGCAACTTTAGGGCATCAATGCAATCATTCCCTGCGGCTATGATGACCGGGGTGTTTCCAGCCTTGTCTGCCATACTTGGGTCGCATCTTGCCTCCAAGAGCATCTTCAAGGCATCAGCACTCTTGCGCGCTGCAGCTTCCAAGACGGCACTCCCACCATCCTTGCTGACCATCTTCGGGTCACATTTCGCCTCCAAGAGCAAGCTTAAGGCATCGGTGCTCTCATGGCGTGCAGCTATTATGGCAGGCGTCTCTCCGTTCTTGTCCGCGAAGCTTGGGTCGCACCTTGCCTCCAGCAAGAGCGTCAATGCAGCAACAGCACCGAGCCCGGCTTGTTCGTGCCCTGTGGCTTTGATGATAGCACTGCTGCCGTCGTTGTTTACCATGCTCGGATCACCTTTCGCTTCCAGCAGCAGCTTCAAGGTATCAATGCTGCCCTTTTCTGCGGCTGCTATGATTGGGGTGTTCCCAGACTTGTCTGCTATGCTTGGGTCGCATCTTGCTGCCAATAGCAGCGCCAAGCCACCAATGTTGCCGTTTGTCACAGCACTGCCGACTGCGCTGCCACCTTTCTTGTTTGTGAGGGTCGGGTCACATCTTGCCGCCAAGAGCAACTTCAACTCATCTGTGCGTGCATCCATCGCAGCTGTGATGATGACTGGGGTGTTGCCCCTTTTGTTGGCAATGCTCGGATCGCTTCTGACCTCCAAAAGGAGCTTCAACACACCAATACTTCCCCTCGATGCCGCCCTCAAGACTGGAGTGTCACCATCCTTGCTGGCGACCGTTGGGTCGCATCTCGCTTCCAAGAGAGCCTGCAGCGAATCGGTCGTCTGCAGCGCTGCGGCCGTCAAGATCAACGGCTCACCGTCCCTGCCGACAGTCTGAGGGTCACACCTGGTCTCGAGCAACATCGGCAACAAAGCTGCTCTGCCATTTCTTGTAGCAACGATGACTGCACTGTCGCCCAGGGGATTGCGCGCCTCTGGATCACACCGTGCCTGCAGCAACAGCTGCAAAGCGGCGCCATGACCTCCCCGTGAAGCCAGTAAAGCCGCATTGCTGCCATCCTCGTCGGTTGATCTCATGTCTGCGCCAAGCTTCTGAAGCGCCCTCAGCACATCCACCTTTCCGGCTCGCGCTGCAAGATGAGAAGCAACTCCCAAACGGGTCTCAGCTGTGCACACGTCTTGTCCCTGCGCATGAAGTACTTCTATCACACCACCATGCCCAGCAAAAACAGCCTCACGGAGCAGCGAGTCCTCCTCGTCGGCTGTCCAGAACTCCTGCACCAAATGCTCGGCACCGAGGCCCACAGCCAAATGCAATCGGCTGTCCCCGAACACCGCACGTGTTGGGAACAGGCACAGGCATCGAGTTCGCAACAAGGCTTGGTAGATCAAAACCCCAAGCATGGCCAGTAGGTGCATTGTGAGACCGACGCTCATTAAGATTTCCAAGACGGGCTCTGCAGCAAGGGAACAGGCACCGTGGGTCACGGTTGCATACCTGTGCACCATCACGATGACAAAAAAAATAACGAGATTGCTGCGCCAGAGCGTCGCACACAATTGGAGGCGTAGCTGCGCACAGAGATCTGCGGGGAAGCAGGGCCAGGGCATGCCGCAGAGGCAAAGCAGGCTGAATCCTATAGAGCGTTCTGTGTTGCGCTGGTGCGGCTCCATCTGATATCGCGCATCGCTATTCGGGGTGCCTGGGTGTGATCTCGCCGGTCTGGGCCAACCTTCATCCTTCAACTCCTGGAGCGACGGTTGCAGACACCTCCGCCAATACAGAACACACGCTGCCAGCTCACACAAGAAGATGAAGGGTATGCAAGGACGTGCATCAGGATCCAGAACCATACATGCCACAATCCAGAAGATCACCCGCGATCCCATGTCTGTAAGGCGCCAGAGCCACAAAGCTGTTCGGGGTAGCTCCACCTTTCCTTCACCTGGATTGGCCCTAACAAGCTGCTGCAACAGATTCGTACATAAGATCCTCTTACGCCCAATAAAGCAAAGTACAAAACATCCCAAAGGCCTGCCGAATACTCTACTGCTAAGTGCCCTAACCCCGAAACCCTACACGTAAACCTACTACTAAGCTACCTAGTCACCCTCCTGGAGAAAGAAGAAGGCAGAATTGGTTGCATGAGCCGCAAAACCCAGCTGTAGCACGAAGGCCATGCAGAGCCTTGGTTTTTGTGAGCCCTCTCATTTTCTGCAGATCCCCACTATGGCCATTGTGGTAACTAAGACTAAGTTCCCTGACCCTAAACCCTTATTATAGAACCCTTGAAAGAAGCCTATATTTTGGCAATTTAAACTAAGCTAAGTTCCTTAACCAGAGCCCAGGAGCATCGGTGGGTTGCTTCCTGGCATAGCTTCGAAGGCTAGGACGTGGAGCTGAATGAGGCTGGACGGGACTGCCTCTCTTCTCTCGTAGACACACCCAACAAAGCTCAAACTTGCCAAATAGACCCAGTGAATTACGTGTAAGGCCAAACAGTTTAAAGTTCTCCCGTTGGCTGAAACCCTAAACCCCTAAACCCTAAACCCTAAACCCCTAAACCCCTAAACCCTAAACCCTAAACCCCTAAACCCCTAAACCCTAAACCCTAAGCCTTAAATGTCTGAGCTGCCCCAACCAGGCCCATCGCAAGGTTAAGCGATACGTTTGTCCGCGGCCTCTTGGGAGGCAATGCCACGATAAGGCTGAATAATGAGAACAGCTTCACGAATGCCAGCAGACCGCCGAACCACCAAATTCCCCCGGCAAAGTAAGTTCTTGCGACATAGATGCCGGAGATCAGCTCGACCAGTCGAAATGCACAAGCTTCTGCCTCCGACAACCCCAAAATCGCCTCCTCCCATTGCAAGCTGCTCTCCTCTGATTTTCCCAAACAAGCATCCCTACAACGCAGAATACCGACCGGTGCCAGCGTGACCACAGACACAGCAAGGATCAGCCACAACCACGGCCAGTGCTGAGGATGCGATATCCATCGCAGGCTTTGCCTGTAGAGCCTCTGCAGAAATGAAGGCACTGCAGCTGAATGCGCCTGCGCTTCCTCAGAGCGAAACCGGAAAGAGACATTTCGTCACCCAGATACGAACTGCTAAAGTTGTGATGCTGCAGATCCCGCAAACTACCTACAAGTACCTGCACTACTTGCAAGACATGCATCGGCGACCAGGCAGGGCTTCACGCGATCCCACGTCCTCTCGAACGCCTGGAGGCCGAGGACGTCGACGGCTGCCTCAGCTTCCTCGCGGCGGAGCATCCGGCCTGACATCTGTCAGGGTTTTTCAAGCAAGTCACCCGCGAGGGGGCGCAGCAACCGAACTCAAAGCAACCAGCCTTGCATCGGGGATGGAGTGACGGGTGGCCATCCCGAGAAGATGGAGGCCGAGCATAAGGTAACAAGTGGGAGCAAGATCGCCCATGAGAGACTGCACAGCCCGGACTTTGCCGGGTCCAGCTTTCGGGGCACGAGACAGCGCGTCATAAGCCCTCCCTCGTCAGCCAAGGTAACAGGTCAACTCACTGGTGCACACAAGCTTAAATTAGTGCGACACCTACCCTGCAGCTGCAGACGGGACTAAACCCTAGGAACCACCCCACTCTCTTCAAACCCTAGAAAAGCTTTCTTAGACGGCGGCCGTGCTCGGACATCTGGACTGCTTCCGCACACGGAGAACCTCTCAAGGAATCGTGATCTCAGACCTAATTGGGGCTTCGGGTTCGGGATTTGGTGAATTTACCGTCGGCTCTTTTTCGGCTCCCAGACCGGCTTCATGAGGGTTTGAATGGCTTCTATCAAACTACTAACCCTAAACTCTGAACCACATTCATTACATAAGCCCGAGACTCGAATACTGAAGAGCTGGACTCCGGTCCTTTTTCGTGTAGAGGGACAATAGGGGGTTTAGGGTTTAGGGTTTTGGGTTTAGGGTTTAGGGTTTTTGGGTTTAGGGTTTTGGGTTTAGGGTTTAGGGTTTAGGGTTTTGGGTTTTGGGTTTAGGGTTTAGGGTTTAGGGTTTTGGGTTTAGGGTTTAGGGTTTTGGGTTTAGGGTTTAGGGTGTGTCGATGCTCCGCGCACACCACCAGGTTCAACGCTCTCGCCCTACCCGCCCACCCAGTCTATGACCTTTGTCGGGTTTAGGGTTTTTTTCAAGGTTTGTGGCTTGGTCTGGTGGTGGCCCAAAATCATAGCAAGGGCGGGGCAGGGCAGGGCAGGGCAGGCAGGGCAGGGCAGGGCGGTAGGGCCAGGCCAGGGGGTCTGGGCGGTTGTCAGGGCAGGGCCAGGGTCAGCAAGGGCCGGCCCAGGCAAGGCAGGCCCAGGCCCAGGCAGGCCCAGGCCCAGGCAGGCCCAGGCCAGGGCCAAAGGGATGGGGCCCTCCAAGGTTGGAGGTTTAGGGTCACATTGTTCTGATTGGCTAGCATGCCTGTCACATGCGCCAGCACCTGAGCCGGTGCTGGGGCTCCTCCGCTGCGCCTGTCGCGCCAGCTCCGGAGCCAGCCTCACTGACGCTTCGGCACGCTCGCTGCTGCTATTCGCAGCGCCCGCAGCTCGCTTCAGTTTAGGGTTTTGGGTTTAGGGTTTAGGGTTTAGGGTTTTGGGTTTAGGGTTTTGGGTTTAGGGTTTAGGGGATACTATTACTGCTTCTTCCTGCCCCTTTCTCACCCACGCAGGATCGCTGCACCTCCGACACTTCACATAGAGACCGGTTTAGGTTTTAGGGTTTACGGCACCCACCCTAAATGCGGACGAGACCAACTACCGCATCCGAGCGCATCTCTCACGTGAAACCTGGAACCCTAAAATCCTGGCTCACCCGCTTTGGAAGCCCACCCGACATCCACCAGAAACTGCTTGTGACAGAGCCCTTCCGAATCGGGTTAAGTTCACCCCCTAAACCCTTCTAAACCCTAAACCCCCTCTAAAACCCTAAACCCTTCTAATTCTAAACCCTAAACCCCCTCTAAAACCCTAAACCCTTCTAAACTAAACCCTGAATCCAGGCACCGGCAAGATCACGAAGCCGAGGACCCGCGAGTTCTGAATCCCACCTCCACGTACGCGGGAGCGTGGCTTTATGGTTTAGGGTAGTTTAAGGGTTTTGGGCTTTGGGGTTTAGGGTTTTAGGGTTTAGGGTAGTTTAGGGTTTATGGCTATGGTTTAGGGTCTTAGAGTTTAGGGAGTTTAGTGTTTAGGTTTTGCGCTTTACGCATTAGGGGTTTGAGTTTAGGGCTTAACACAGGATTAGCAGATCAGAAGCAAGACAGCTTCCCGATGCAAGTACGGAGTGCTTTCGGAAACGCTGCTCTGAGAAATCCATTAGGCTTGAGGGTTTTGGGGCCTTAAGAATTAGAATAGGGTTCCTTTAAAGGGGTCTAAAACGGTTACGATAAGGGATCTCTAAAAGAGCGGCCTTAAAAATTAGAATGGGGGAGCTGGGGCCGACTATACTATAAGTATAACAAGGCGCCCCAAAATAGTATCTTTCCCCACAACTCACGGCGTCTTCGACGACCTCTGCTATGTACATCCTGCCAAGCTCTGCAGACAGTTTTTGTCCGAAGAACGGCCTGGAGCCGCCCCAGCTACCTTGAGCTCGACGGCTACTGGAGCATTCTAGGTTCTTCGAACCCAAGCAAACATACCACGGAGCTGCCTCGATTCAGCTGCTCCGGTATGCTTCACAGGTATAGGGTTTAGAAACAAGCTGTCGATGTCAAAAGAAGTATAGTAAGCCCCAAAAAGTTGGAAACCGGATTAAGGCCAAATAGTGCTGGGATTCCCTATACATTACTCTTAAGGATCGAGGCTATGGGGTTTCCAACTTTTTGGCCTCTACTGTATAAACCCTAAACCCTAAACCCCAACCCTAAACTCTAAACCCCTAAACCCCTACTGTAAGTAGAAGCCGACAAGTTTCTGGCTCTCGGGCAGTGTGAGTACTCAACCGAGCATCCGAGCTTCCAAAACTCAGTGGCGACACTATGTGATACGGCTGATGGACAAAATCCTAAGGGTTCCTTTAAAGGGATCTATAAGGGTACCGTTAAGGGATTCTATAGGGTTTAGGGTTTAGGGTGATGATATAAATCCTGCATGACCTTAAGGGCCCTAAACTATGGGAATTATGGTATATTCCTGATAACCATCCACCGTAGTTAGCTGTGATAGTTAGCAAATACTGACCACCTAGCGAGGGGCTCTCTTGCAAGAAGTTCCCGCTCCACTGCAGAGATTTGCGACAGGGCCACACTCCAGGCAATTAGTTTGATACTTCTGCAACAATCAAATGCATATCGAGGTGTGGCCAAATACCCAAAACCCCCAACCCTAAACCCTAAACCCAAAACCCGAAACCCTAAACCCAAAACCCGAAACCCTAAACCTTAAACCCTAAACCCTAAACCCCAAACCCTAAACCTTACGCCCCAAATAATTGCCTTCTTCGACCAAAACTTGCGGTTCGATCCCGGGACCTCTGACTTTCATCCCCAGGCCTGCCCCAGAGCAAAAGCCCTTAGGATATCCTACAAAGGGTTTAGGGTTTGGGGTTTAGGGTTTGGGGCTTAGGGTTTGGGGTTTAGGGTTTAGGGTTTGGGGTTTAGGGTTTGGGGTTTAGGGTTTAGGTAGGAATTCTGTGGCTTCAGACAGGCATAGAAAGTATCTGGTATCCTATTGCTCGAAGATATCATTCTGTGGCTTCAGAAAGGCGTCAAAGAAACAGAACCCTCAGAAAGGTATTTCCTATTATTCTATGGCTCAAGATACACCTTTTCTGAAGGGCGCCACTTCTTGGATGCTTCAAACGGACCCCCTCCAAAGCCTCCAAAACCCCTTAAGTAAGGAATATACCTTAAATTATAATAGGATCCCTTATATGATTTAAGGTATATTCCTTAATTAAGGGGTTTTGGAGGCTCTGGGTACCAGACCTCAAGGGGGTCTGGGCGCTCGAGGGAGACGCGAGGGGCCAACTGGTCGCTGCTTCGGCCCGGAAGGAAAGGACTCTTCGGAGGAGTCGTCGGAATGGTCCATCAGCTCGTCTGCGGGGCGGATAGAGTTTAAGGGCTCGGGGGTCGGGGGTTGAAGGGTTTGGGATGTAGGATTTGTCAAGAAATGGGGCTTCGCGTCTGAAAGCTGAGGGTATAAGTGCTTTCAGGAACAGGAAACTGATTCAACGCGGAACCCTGAACCCTAAAGATTAGACAGGAAGATGCATAAAGATATTTTCACAGGACAATACGTAGAGCAGAAACTACTTGCTCCTGATACTCTAAGACTGACACCGTACCGGCAGTAAAGACAGGGATGTCCAGCAGAGTCCGGATGGCCATGATTGTAGATAGATAGACAGACAGACTGTTAGAC
The DNA here is from genome assembly GCA_905221615.1 of Symbiodinium sp. CCMP2592. Taxonomy (NCBI): domain Eukaryota; class Dinophyceae; order Suessiales; family Symbiodiniaceae; genus Symbiodinium; species Symbiodinium sp. CCMP2592. The sequence continues at coordinate 1,110,859 of CAJNDT010000813.1, read as the reverse complement.
ACGTAGGTAGATAGATGGATAGATCCATCCATCGATAGATATATGTATCTAGGTAGGTATCTATGTATGTATGTATGTATGTATGCATTTAATTATGTATGGGTGCATGATTGCATACATGTCTGCTAGGTCGGCAGCCGTGCAGGCAGGTAGGTATCCATGTGTGCGTGTGTGTATACACATATACATCTGTATACATATATACATATATATATATATGTATGTATATGTATGTATATGTATGTGTATGTACGTATATGTATGTAAATGTATGTAAATGTATGTATATGTATGTATATGTATGTATAAGTGTGTATATGTATGTATATGTATGTATGCATGCAGATGGTAAGGGAACAAATAAAGACTGCAGACATGGATGTAGATATGGATACAGATATAGCAATAAGAAGAGATACAGATTCAGACAAAGATTAGAGCTTAGCGAGAGGGAAAAGATAGAGATAGAAGGGTGAAGATAGAACATAGAAGGTACAAGGAAGAAGATATAAGAGATAAGATGAAAGATAAAAATAGAATTAAAATATAGAAAAAAGATCTCGTAACACACCAAGAGGCTCACAAGAGTCCGGAAGAAGTCGTTGCAAGAAGAAGTCGCTACTGAACCCCACAGGAACCTATGCTTTAGGGCATTGGGTTTAGGGCTTAGGGTTTAGGGATCCTAAACTGGCCGCAAACCTTAAACAAGAAGCGCAGAAACGTGCCGAAAGATGTCGGGAAGTGTCGGGGAGCAATCTTATCCAAACCGTCTCTTCCAGAACCGAGGCTTTAGAAATTCTCCACGGTGCCTTGCACAAAGCCTGTAACTAATCGGCCTTAATGACTTGAATAGGGTTCAGGGTTTAGAGTTGCTTGAAAGGACTGAAAGGACTACTATAAGGGTTCTGTAAGGGGCTATGGTATCTTATGGACGTCTCAGAGCAGGTTCAGGCAAGTTGATTGAAAACATGCCGAAGACCCTACAAAAAAACAAGCATCCCTCCCGGTCGCTATGACTGTTTAGGACGCAGGGTTCATATGTAGGGTGCTTATGGCCTCGGGCGCAGGGCTTCGGGGCTGCAGGGAGTAAAAAAGGATCCTGAACCCCTCAACCCTAAACCCTAAATCCTCAACCCTAAACCCTCAACCCTAAACCCTAAATCCTCAACCCTAAACCCTCAACCCTAAACCCTCAACCCTCCAAGGGTTTGTGGCTTTGCCAACTGGCATCGAAAAGCCGCGGCTTGAGAAACACGTCCCCGCCTCGAACATCTTCCAAGACCCACTCGAAGATTCCAGTTCCCCACGCCTGCCAGGGGAGGTCGCTCCTACATCCCCCTTTTACGGTTCATTTAAGCTTTAGAGTTGAAAAAGTCTAGGGTTTAAGGCTTGGGGTTGAGAGTTTAAAGGTTTAGGGTTTAAGTTTTAGGGTGGGGTCTATGAGGGTTACTATAAGGGCTATTATAAGGATCTAGTATAGGGGCCTGAATAATTAGAATAGGGTTCCTTTCAAGGAATCCATAAGGGATCTATAAGGGTACTATAGTATAGGAGCCTTAATTTAACGAGGGTTTCTGGACATATGATACTATAATCATAATCAGGAGCCCCCTATTGGGGCTTTTATTTTCGAAGGCCTCTTTCTACATCCCCCTTTAGGTTTAGGGTTTCAAGGTTTAGGTTTTAGGGTGTAAGGTTTGAGGTTTAGTCAGAGCTTGAGGTTTTGAGGGTTTGGGGTTTGGGGTTTAAGGGTCTAGGGTTAGGGGTTACAGTTGTCATAGGGTTTGTACAAGACGGCTGCACGCCTAAATCCGTAGGTACCGACTTCGAACACGAAAACGAGGGAACCCAAGATTTCGACGAATCCTAGTGGATCTTCTTCAAACCCCACAGCCCGCGACCCGGAATCCTAAACGCCGTAAACCCTCAAACCTGAGAACTCAAACCCTAAACCCTAAAGCCCCAACCCTGAAACCCAGAGACTCCAATATCCCTTAATTAAGGAATATACCTTAAATTATAGTAGGATCCTTAATATGATTTAAGGAATATTCCTTAATTAAGGGATATTGGAGTCTCTGGGAACCTCAAACCCTGGAACCCCAGAACGAAAACCCTGAACCAAGGAGCTCTCTCACAGGCCTGCACACAACACCCTCTGAAACTGCGCAAAAAAACCCACGAAGCCCTGTAAGCTCCGATAAAGCTCTCCAAAATGGGAGTTTCCGAAAATAGGGGACCCTAATATAGTACCCTGAATAGTAGGATCCTTATTATGAGAACCCCTAAATAAGGTACCCCTAATTTTCGGAAACTCCCAAATCTATACAACCCTTGCGGGAACTCACCGGCCTGGTACTTGGCAGAGGGCGGTCTGTGTCGCCACGCAGCGGCATTGAGATGCATCCGGAAGTGCCCGTCTAAGCTCACGGCCGGATACCTGGGGTTAGGGTGTAGGGGTAAGGGTGTAGGGTTTAGGCTGTAGGATTTAGGGTGTAGGGTTTAGTAAAGTCTTGGGTTTGAAGGTGTAGGGTTCACCTTAGTTACAAGTTTGAGCTTATGGCCGGATACCTGGACTTCATGGGCGTTGGGGATTCAGGGTATTAGCGTCTAGGGCTTGGGGTTTCGAGCTTGGTGGATTTCTGTGCTTATGGCCGGATAGGGTATTGGGGTTCAGGCTTTAGTAGGGTTTAAGGTTTTAGGGTTCGGGGTCTAATGTTTAGTTTGGGCAGGTAGGGTTTAGGGTTCATGGCCGGATACCTGGACTTCATGGGCTTTGGGGTTAGAGTTTAGTAGGGCCCAGGGTCGATTGTACAGGCTTTAGGGTTCAAAAGTGGATTCAAAGTCACTACTGGAACCAATGAGAGCAATGAGCGAGGAGAGAGAAACAAATGTTTATCAAAACCGAGAATGCCCTAGACCCAAGAGTAACTCAGGAATAAAAAGGGTGCCCTTTTGGTTCAAAGGGGCTGATAAGGGAACCTGAACCCTAAAAAAGGGAATAAGGGCTTACTCTGGGTCCTAGTGCCAATGCGATACGAAGCAGGATTCAACCCGCAAGATGAGGCTCAAATCAGGGGCCACAATGGGCCACAGGAAGCAGCAGGCATAGTAGCAACAGCAGTGCGAGTGGCAAGTTCTTCATGGTAACCTAAATCATCATCAACATCATCACCAACCATCATCATCAACAACAGCAGCAACAATATCACCATGAGGATTTAGGCTTTACGGTTTTGGCTTCAGGGTTCAGGGCATAAGGCTTAGGAAGAAGCTTGGTACCTTAGCTTAGCACCCTACACGCAGAAGGAACAACAACAACGACAACGACACCAACAGTCCTCGTCGTGGTGCCGGTGGCAAAGGTGGCGGGGGTGGTGGGGGTGGTAGGGGTGGTGGGGGTGGTGGCGGCGGCTGTGGTGGTTGTTGCCATGGCAGCAGCTGCAGCAATGATAAGTGTAAAAACTCGAAACGATGTCAGTACACTTTAGTGCTTGGCTTGGGTGCAGACTGCGGTCGCCCTTCTGGAAGTTCATGCGATAGGCAGCCTCTTAGGGTTTAGGGTTTAGGTTTAGGGTGAGTGCAGTGGTCGTGGACGACTTCGACAACAAAAGCGGGTTTGGAATGTAGGAATTGAGGCCGCAAGGCTTGAGTGGTCCGACAATCAGGTCAGTTGTTGAAGATGCTCATGTAGGGGCCTTAATACTTCGCGTCGCGGAGACTAGGCGCCCAGACTTCTGCCAAAACGCACCTTTAGCAGCAAAACTGTGCAGATAACTCCGCCGGGCCCAGGGATTGGAAACTCTGTACTAACCCACCCTAAACCCTGTGCGATGAGGAGGTGACCTAATCTGTTTAAGGTTAATGAACAGTTTTACGGATGTTCTTGTCGAGTGTGCGACTTCGCAGTGCCACATTACAAAACACGTCAGCGCAGGATGCGGTGAATTGCCGGGAAAATAGCTTCTTTAGGGACACAAGACTGGTCCGGGTCACACCTTGTAGTTACTGCCGTCCCCCGTCCCTCCCCAAGGAACACGAGAAACCATGCAAATCAGTGAGCGTTTGACGAGAACGTTCACGCCTCCCCACCCCGGACACATGGAACGACGCAAATCACTGTAGGAACCCGATCTTAATAAGGATCCATATATATTCGGGTTGTAGGGCCAGGGTTTCCTGTTCTTAACCACCCCGCTCCCCTCCGCCCTCCGGAAAGGTACGAATCACATCAGCGAAGATCAGCCCGGGGTCGCGGGCACGGTACACTATAGACTATAAATACGGGAGCTTCCGGAAATTGTGGGTACCTTATTTTCAGGTCCTTATAACAAGGATCCTACTATTTAGGGTACAACATTAAGGTCCCCTATTTTCGGAAACTCCCATATAAACAGATGCAAGAGAATGCTGCTGCTAACCATTCCGACCGAAAAATGTGTCGGGCCTCTTCGTGCCACGTGCCATCCCGGTCGGAGATGCGCATGATCCCCTCATCCAGGTCTATCGCTAGACCGAGCCAGTCGTCAGGACGCCAACGGGCCATGTTAGCCTGTGCAAGGTCCAGGGTGTATGGCTTTGGGTTTGGGGGTTGAGGCATTGGGGTTAAAGTTTTGGGAATCGCACCACCATTCCAAAACAACGAACAAAGGAACAAAAGGACAAAGCATGTTGACACTAACAATAAACATAGTTCCTTGGAGATCCCATGAGAGTTATGTAGGAGTCTTAATAATTAGAATGGGCTTGGGGCATCAATTATAGTATACGTTATCATAAGCAACTGCAAGGAAATGTATTGGTAACTAATTAGTTAAGCCCCTAGATAGCACCCTGACCCCTAAATCTTCATAGAGCCCTTATAGATTCCTTAACTAGGATACCCAGTAACCTAAGAATAAAAAGGCCTCTCTTTTTGGTATTGGGTAACTTTATAAGGAACCTAGGACTACAAAAAGGGAATAAGGGTGCTACTGGGCATCCCAGTTAAAGATCACTTAAATTTTCCCTTTGGCTTTTGCGACAGCAAAATGACAAGAACCTCTGTATTATTGTCCCGAACATTATACACTCCTTATAGAAATCCTTATAGGAGCCCTTCAAGGAACCCTTAAAGTCCTCATGGAAGGATGTAGGCCTCCGTGCTTTGTAATCCCCACTAAACCACTACTGGAGCGACCACCCTGTATTATTGTAGCAAAGCACTCTACACCGCTTGTAGCAATCCTTATCGAAGCCCTTGAAGGAAGTCCTTATTAAAGGATGGAGCCCTTCTTACTGGAGCGACCCCCCACCCAGCCTCCGTCTGTCTTTTGTCGTGCCACTGAGCTGCGCGCTGGGCATCAAACGCCCAGCCCTCGGCATCAGCGCCAACGCCTCCGGAGCTGCTAAACGAGGCTGTTCACCAAGCCCTTGGGGAAAAGTCAAAAACATTTTGGGGTAGTTATATTGTAGGAGCCCAATGCAAAACAGCACCAAATCCTAAATTTCCAAGGTTTAAACTCGAAACGATATAAACCCAGTATATCCTGAAGCCATCAAAAGCCTGAACCCTAAACGTACCCCACAGTTACTCCGAGACCTCAGATCCTGAACCCCGAATCCTAAGACTTACTCTCAAGCGCGAGATGTGGTATTGCGCAGGTCTGAAACCCAGATCTTCGGGAGGATCTAGAAAGCAGATCTCCTAATTTGGGGCCCTGTACTACCAAGGGTACTCACTCTAAAGGAACCCCCATTAAGGGATCTACCTTTTTGGATCCTCCCGGGGGTCTGAAACTCAGACGGTTCAGGCAAGGGGCTCTTGGGGGGACCGAATGTCGAACCCTTCGTAGCAGGATCGAACTGCGTCGTCAGCCAGCCGAGCTGAGCAGCTTCTATGAAACTTAGCCTGGGTTCTTGTTAAGAAACTTATTTCCGGCTAATTACTATTCGGATCTATGATTTGGAACTGGGTTTCTTGTGTTCCTTTGTTATGGTAACTGAAAATCAAATTGCTTATCGGGAACCCAGTAGCAGCTCCACCTCGTGATAGAGCTTCCCAGAGCTGCGGGCAACCTCCGGCACGCCGCAGGTCAGAACGATGAACGAGCTGTCCCTTGCAGAAGGCGCGAAATTGCTGGGCAGAAAAGCTGTAAGCCCACGAAGCTGTCCTTGCAGCTTGGGCTGTCGCACATGAATTTGCTCTCTGAGCTGCTTGGCGAGTTTGGGCCTGTGGTAAGCCAGGGCTAGTGCTTCGGTGCTGCTGAGTGCTAGCTGGCGAACATCTTCTCCGTCCGCCCAGGCAGGCGGATGAAGGAGCCACTGAACTGCCCGACTCTGCAGATCCATCACCTCGCTCGCTTTGTCCAGAGCTGTGTTGTTGCCACCGGTCCGCAGATCAAGCTCGCACCTTGCCTCGAGAAGTAGCCGCAACGCAGTCATCGCACCTGTCGCAGCGGCCAACGATACCGCCGTGTCACCGTCCTTGCAGGGACCATATGATTATCAACACCAGAGCCCAACATGACGATAGCAGAATGTACCGCCGATCCCGATTCTAATTCTCAAGGCCCCTTTACCCTTAAATCCTGAATAAACCCCTGCACAGGGGAACCCTTCCTTGATGCTGATTATTGAGGCAACCCTAAACCCTAAACCGTAAACCCTTCCTTGATTCCTGATTATTGGGGCCCTCCCCGTCCTTGTTTCGAGCCGTCAAGTCGCAGCGTTCACGGAGTAGGAGACTGACAGCCTCATGATGGCCTTCTCGGGCTTCTCATACCCTAAACCCTAAACACTAACCCTGAGCATCATACTATAAGCATAGCTCCAGCTCCAGGTGTTGCTAATTGTTTGCGCCCCTATATTTGCCTTCTCTCACTGCCAGCATCACCGCCGTATCTCCAGCGATGTTGGCAGCTTCAGGATCGGACCTCGCCCTCAGCAGGGCCTTCAGCGCCTCAGTTTTAGGGTTTTTTTTTGAAAGCCCCTTCAAAAAAAAAAAAAAAAGGGTTTAGGGCCTAGGGTTTAGGGGTTTGGGGTGTAGGGTGTAGGGTTTAGGGGTGTAGGGTTTAGGGCCTTAGAGTGTAGGGTTTACCGGTTTCGGGTGTAGGGTTTAGGGCCTTAGGGTGTAGGGTTAGGGGTTTAAGGGTCTTCAGCGCCTCAGCCTTGCCCGTCCTTGCTGCAACTGTCGCTGCAGATTCACAGTAGATCGCCCGAGATGTTCTCCTAGGCTTTGAAGTAACCAGGGAGAAAAACAGTATAGACTTTTATGTCTTCGTGATCCCCTTTAAGCACCAGGTCCCAAAAAATGTATCAGAGTATGGTACTGCAAAGCCCAGCGTCTTGTGTGGATCACACTTGGCACGGAGCAGAATATCAAGTGCATCGACCTGCCCGCCTATGGTTGCGAAGATCAGCGGAGTGAAACCCATCCATGTGTCGGCAGACTCCGCATCGCATCGAGTCGCGAGGAGCATCTTCAGCACATCAAGATTTCCCGTGGTGGCGGCAGGCATGACTGCTGTGAAGCCGTGCTTGTCGACACCGCACGGGTCGCATCTCCTGGGTTCTTGTTCAGGGTTTCAGTTTAAGTTACCCACAATAAGGAAACCATACTATTTGCCAATAGATCCCTCTTATGGAAGCTTAAACTAAAGGCTTTAACAAGAACCCAGTCTCGCTTCCATCAGAAGCTTCAGTAGCTCAGCATCTCCGTGGCGTGCAGAGTAGAAGATGGCGTTCTGACCGTGCTTGTTGAGGACCCTCGGGTCGCCTCTGGCCTCCACGAGCAACTTTACAACGTCAGTGCGTCCCTTGCCTGCAGCTGCTATGATTGGCGTGTTGCCTTCCTCGTCTGCCATGCCTGGGTCGCAGTTTGCCTCCAACAGCAACTCCAATGCATCAACTTGGCCAGTTGCTGCCGCTTTGATGATTGCACCACTACCATCTTTGTTAGCGCTCCGGGGATTAGCTCTCGCTTCCAACAACAACTTTAGTGCATCCAGGCAATCATTCCCCGCGGCTGTAATGACCGGGGTGTTTCCATCCTTGTCTGCCATACTTAAGTCGCATCTTGCCTCCAACAGCAAGCTTAAGGCATCGGTGCTTTCATGGCGTGCAGCTACAATGGCAGGCGTCTCGCCGTTCTTCTCCACAAAGCTTGGGTCGCATCTTGCCTCCAACAACAGCTTCAATGCAGCAACCTCTTGTTGTCTCGCGGCGAACATGACTGCACTGCTCCCACGCTTGTTTACGATCTTCGGATCGCCCCTTGCCTCCAAGAGCAACTTCAAGGCAGCGGTGCTATGAACATTGTAAGCAGCTTTTATGATTGGGGTGTCTCCAGAATTATCTGCAATGCTTGGGTCGCCTCGTGCATGCAACAGTAATTCCAATGGCTCCAATGCACCAAGGTGACTGCCAAGGTGGATACTTGCCACGGCCTGCATGACTGCACTGACACCTTTCTTGTTGGTGACGTTCGGGTCGCATCTGGCCTCCAACAGAAACCTTAAGGCATCTCTGTGTCCACTTGTTGCGGTGACGATGACCGGAGTGTCTCCCGTTTTGTCCGCAAGGCTTGGGTCACACCTGTTCTCCAGCAGCAGCTTCAATGCGTCGACCGTTCCACTGGCTGCTGCACGCAAGACCGCAGTGACGCCACCCTTGCCAACGATCTTCGGATCGCATCCCGCCTCTATGAGGGCTTTCAGTGAATCGGTCCCGAGAAGTGAGGCTGCCGTCAGGATCAAGGGCTCACCGTCCCTGCCGGCAGTCTGCGGATCACACCTGGCCTCCAGCAACATCGGCAACAAACTAGTTGCTCCGTTTTCTGTAGCAACGACGACCGCAGTGTAGCCATCGCGGTTGCGTGCCTGTGGATCGCACCTTGCTTGCAGCAAGAACTGCAAAGCGGCACCGTGGCCTCCCTCTGATGCCAGCAACCTTACCGTTGGTTAGCAGGGAATGGAGGAATGGGGTATAATTATAACTACTATTACTACCATATTACTACCATATTACTATCATATTACTACCATATAGCTACTATTACTACCATTCTTCCATTCCCTACGAACCAGCGGTAAGTTATAGGATCATTAAGGCCCCTCTAGAATAGTACCCTGATGGATCCCTTATAGTAACCCTTATAGACCCCTTTATAAGGCCCCTTCCATTCCCTACTAACCAAAAGTATGTTCAGCTGCTTCGTCCCTAAACCCTAAACCCTAAACCCTAAACCCTAAACCCTAAACCCTAACCCTACTAACCAGCGGTAAGCAACGCCGCATTGCTGCCATGTCGGCCCGTTGCGCTGGGATCGGCTCCGAGCTCTCGAAGTGCCCTTAGCCTTACCGCTGGTTAGTAGGGAATGGAAGAATGGTAGTAATAGTAGTTATATAGTAGTGATATGGTACTAGTATGGTAGTAATATGATAGAAATAGTAGCTACATGGTAGTAATATGATAGTAATATGGTAGTAATATGGTAGTAATAGTAGTTATAATTATACCCATTCCTCCATTCCCTACTAACCAACGGTAAGTAGCACATCTACCTTCCCAGTTCGCGCTGCAGCTTGAAGGGCAAGTCCAGACTGGGTCTCGGCCGTGCACACGTCGACTCCCTGCGCATGAAGTATTTCTATCCTTGCTGGTCCAGTATCCAAGGGTAAAAAGGAGGGACCCTTAATAAGGACCCCCAGGTATATACCCTTAATATAGCTATTATATACCCAATATATAACCCATTATAGGGTAGGGGTCCCCATTAAGGGTCCCTCCCTTTCCCCTTTGACAGTAACGTAGGGGAACTAAAGGTTAACTTTCGGGACTATGTAGAGGAAAGAAGTACCCCAAGAAGGTTACAGGTTAGCTACCCTGCTACTAAGCATCACACCACCATGCCCAGCGAGCACAGCTTCTTCGAGCAGCGGCAATCTGTCACTGTATGAGCCCTCCTCGTCAGCTGTCCGAAGCTCTTTCAGCAAATGCTCGGCACCGAGGCTCACAGCCAAATGCAATCTGTTGTCCCCAAACACCGCACGTGTTGGGAACAAGCACAGGCATCGAGTTCGCAACAGGGCTTGGTAGATCAAAACCACAAGCATAGCCAATAGGTGCATCGTTAGACCCACACCCATCAAGGCTTCTAAGACGGGCTCTGCGGCAAGGGGACACGCACCCTTTGTCACGGTTGGATATCTGTGCACAACCATGATGCTGAAAAAAATCACGAGATTGCTGCGCCAGAGCATTGCGCACAGTTGCAGCCGTAGCTGGGCCAAGAGATCCTAGGTGGGGCTTTTCGAGCCTTTGGAAAATATTAGTAAATAAGATCCCCTCAAGCCCAATAAGGGAAAATATAAAATGTCCCAAAGCCCTACCTAGGATCCGCTGGGAAACATGCCCAGGGCATTCCGCACAGGCAAAGCACAAGAAAACCTATCTGGCGATCCCTCGTGTGAATGGAATGCTCATCCAACGACGTTTGCAAACACCTTCTCCAGTACAGACCACACGCTGCCAGCTCGCACAAGAAGATGAAGGGTATGCAAGGACGTGCCTCACGATCCAGAACCATACATGCCACCACCCAGAAGATCACCCGCGATGCCATGTCTGCAGTGCGCCAGAGCCACAAAGCTTTTCGCGGAAGCAAAGGCTGCTCCTGAGATTCATCTCCTCGGAGACACCTGGGATCTTGTTCGGGATCTCTATTTAAGTCAGGGTTTGGGGCTTAGGATTAGGGGTAGGGTTTAGGATTTATTTGGGATTTAGGGTTTAGCGTTTAGATGCGTTTAGGTGGGGCTCAGAGTTTAGGGTTAGAGAACTACGTTTGAGTTGCCATAATGACATAATGAGGAATTCCCATTGTGTGCTATAGGTCCCGGTTTTTGTTAGTGAACGTCAGCCCTTAACAAGAACCCAGACACAGGAAGCCGGAGTTGGTGGTCGCAGCCGCAAAGCCCAGCTGCAGCACGAATGCCACGCAAAGGAGCCACAGCTTGCTCTCAGGGAAGCTTTCAAAAGCAAGAGCATGAAGTTGAATGAGGCTGGAGGGCACTGCCCCTAAGAGACCTAGTTCATTGTTGGGATAGGATTAAAAATGTACATTTTTATTCCTTATTGGGTTTAAGTTTAAGTACCCATAAACATGCAAAATGTTACCCAACAGTGACAAAGAGACCAGTCATCAAGTAGAATTCGACGGGGCTTCGAGGTGACCTGCTTTTTGGAACCAATGTCACGACAAAGCTGAGAGCTGAGAACAGTTTCACGAATGCCAGCATACCACCGAACCACCAAAGTCCGCCGGCAAAGTAGGTCGTTGTGACATAGATGCCGGAGATCAGCTCCACAAAGCGAAGAGCACACGCTTCTGCCTCCGACAATCCCAAAATCTCCTCCTCCCATTGCAAGCTGCTCTCCTCTGATTTTCCCAAACAAGCATCCCTACAACGCAGAATACCGACCGGTGCCAACATGACCACAGACACACCAACGATCAGCCACAGCCAGTGCTGCGGATGCGATATCCATCGCAGGCTTTGCCTGTAGAGCGACTGCACAAAAGAAGGCACGGCAGCTGAATGTGTCCGCACTTCCTCGGATCAAAAGCGGAAAGGGTTATTCATCACCCAGATAAGAACTGATGAAGATCTGATGCTGCAGATCCCGCAAACTACCTACAAGTACCTGCACTACTTGCCAGGCATGCATCGGCGACCAGGCAAGGCTTCACACGATCCCACATCCTCTCGACTGCCTGGAGGCCGGAGACCTCGACGGCTGCCTCAGCTTCCTCGCGGCGGAGCATCCGGCCTGAAATTCAGGAGCCTTAATGGGGACCCCTAAACTATAATGGCTGTATAATTGGGTATATAATGGCTATATTCAAGGTATATCTGTCAGGGTTTTTCCACACGAGGGACCTGCGAGGGGGGCAGCAACCGAACTCAAAACATCCAGGCCTGGTATCGGCGATGGAGCGAAGGGTAGCCATGCCGAAAAGATGGCGGCCGAGAGTAAGGCAACAAGTGGGAGGAAGACGGCCCATGAGCGACTGCACGGCCCGGACTTTGCCGGGTCCGCCTTCCGGGGCACGAGACAGCGCGTCATGAGCCCTCCCTCTTGAGCCAACTTACCTTTGGTTAGTAGGGAATGGAAGAATGGTAGTAATAGTAATTAAAATTGTACCCGATTCCTCCATTCCCTACTAACCAAAAGTCAGCCAAGGTAGCAGGCAAACTCACCTGTGCACAGGTCAGCTCACCCTTTAGGTGCTCGCCGGTGTCTCAGTCTCGCCCCGAAACCGTGTGCGTTCAACCTCCACCATCCTCTGAATACGTAGCAGATGAAGCTGCATGGTAGAGACTTTACATTTGCTTGCTGTACCTTTTATTTTGGGGTCCTTATGATAAGGATCCTACTATTTAGGGTACTATATTAGGGTCCCCTAGGTATGGCCCGACGAACTTCCTTCACTGACGGCGTAGATATACAAAAGAGAAGCCCTGGCGTCGTGAAGAAAACGCCATGGAGTCGCAAACAAAAACGTCGCCTAGGATACCCAGTAACCTAAGAATAGAAAGGCCTCTCTTTTTGGTATTGTGTAACTTTATAAGGAACCTAGGACTACAAAAAGGGAATAAGGGTACTACTGGAGATCCTAGCCGCTAGGGCCTGTCTCGCGGCCTGCAGAACTCCACGTGTCACCTTGGCCAGGCCCCGACAACATCCTCTCCCATTGCGTTCTGAGCATGAACCCAGAGACTCCAATATCCTTTAATTCACGAATACACCTCAAATTGTAGTAGGATGCTTCTGGGAACTTTGACGTGGGGAGGGCGGGGGAGTCTTCAGGGAGATGGGAGTCTTGAAAGGGGTCCCTAGACCCTCAAACCCAAACCCTAAGCCCCTAGTACGCACCTAGAGTTTAAGAGGTGTCCCACTCATCCTACTCTTTAGGGCTCGATAAGAGCCCCTCCTTCTCTGAAACTGCCATCTGTATCTTTGGTGGTAGCTGCTTGCAGAGGCTCTGGGGGGTTCGTGAGTCGCAAGGTGTGCACTGCGGCACACTAAATTATTATGTGATGGCATGATGCACAATGTGTATGTTCCCTTCACGTGTAGCTTTTCAATCAGGGCGTCTATATAACAACAAGTATAACTTGACTCAGTCCCCAGATCCTCCAAGTCAGTCCGAGCCCCCGAAGTCAAGAGAAAAGCAAAACTTGGAGAAGGGCACGTCCAGAGCTTTAGGGTTTAGGGCTTAGGGTTTAGGGTTTTTCAGAAGAAACTCTCTCAAAAGAGCGGCCTATAAGGATAGTTCTCTCTTCTTCAAGAACCGGGCCCCAAAAAGTTCTCAACCTTTCTAAGATAGAGCCAACATATAAGGCCAAAAAGTTTAAACTTCCCCCGTTCACTATCTAAGAGTTTTCAAAGGTTCCTCAAAGAAAGACTATGATTTAGCCCAGGAGAGACCGGCCCGGGTGCACACGAGACCATCAGGGTATCTGAGGGCTGCGCTTGCGAAGTGCAACGGCATTACAGCCGAAAGGACGTGACGTCGCTACCCACCTTCGTCCGGAAGCAGAAGCTGGAACAAAACAACACAAAGCGGAAGCAACGCGAACCTTGTTCTGCAACGTCGCTTCGTACAAAGCATCACTGCCCCTGAGCAACACTCTCTGCACTTCACAGACTTGTGCTGTGAACGCTCAGCTAGTCCTGGCCTAATTTGTTTGCAACGGCAACGCAGTCATTTTAAAGATTTGGAGCTCGCTGCTCCTGCAGACTGCCCGCGCACACAGAAACAAAACCTCCGCAGCGAGTCGAACTGGGTGCTGGGAGTGCACCTCTGCGACAAGCCGTATAAGCGGATGTCAGCAATTTCTTGCTCTGGAAAATTAAAGATTTCGGTGCAGGACCCCGAACTCGTGTAACGTCCTCTGCACGGCTGCTAGAAACAACTACAGTACCACTGCATCTTCCAGGCTTTGGCAACCCACACCCTAAACACTGACGGTACCATGACTGAGTCCGGACCTGCTGATTTTGTTAAAAGCAGCCTTGAAGCTAGGCAGAGCATGCTGTCTTGGTTCCCCGGTGCAGTCTACGTAGTTTCCTGGATTTGAAACTTCGCGTGTAGGGTTTAGGAAGCAGAGATGCTGTCTCGGAAAGACACCATAAAACTGCAGGGTCCCAAAACCCTAAACCCGGCCCCTTAACCCTAAACCCACCTCGGCCAAGACTTGGCGGAAGCCCTAGCTTCGAAGCGACGGCAAACTCGGAGTCAGCGGGTCAGCACTCCTCACCTGCAGGGAGCCGGTGCAGTTTCGGTGCGATTTGGGGTTAAGGGCTTAAAGTTTGGAGTTTAGGACTTCACGACGATCCCAAATGACATACTGCAGATTCGAGATGTTACGAGTAAGAGACTTGCAACCGTTACCGTTGCAAGCAGCAGCGGCAGCAGCAGCAGCAGCAGCAGCATCCGTCACTACAACCAAACAAAAGCACACAACAACAGCAGCTGCAACCGCAACAGCAGCATCAACAGCAATGGCAAGACTCGCCCCAAACGGGAGCTCTAGGACATCATAGTCGTCCTGCTACAGTAGTAGCAATAGCAATCACCAAATTCGACAACGACTCACAATAAAGAAGATAGCCATCAAGCAGCCAAGCACTGTACAATCCTCGGCCGAGTCATCCCACTCCTTACAACCAAGGAGGCAAAACGTCCGAAAACCCTGAACCCAAAACCCGAATATAGGAACCTTAATGATTATGGGGTTCTGCGGCATATGATACTATAATCATGATAAGGAGCCCCCCAACATAGTATTGGGAATTATTTAGGCCCCAACATTAAAGCATTTCGGGATTCCGACGGTGAAGATCAAGATGGCCGCCTTCTTTTTCCTCCAGCACCCTCTCGAAGACTCCAGTCCCCCATGCCTGCCAGGGCTCTGGTCGTTGGGCTTGGCGCCCTTGAGGGTTAGGGTCTAGGGTTCAACGGTTTAGGGTTTAGGGTTTAGGGTTTAGGGTTTAGGGTTTAGGGGTTTAGGGTTTAGGGTTTAGGGTTTAGGGTTTAGGGTCTAGGGTTTAGGGCGTAGGGTCTGGAATGCAGGCTTTGAAGGTTTAGGGCTTGAGTTTTGGGCTTTGGGTGGCTTCGAGTTTGAGATTTCGGGTTTGGGGTTTCGGGCTTAGGTCACGGAATCTGACACTGCTCTTTCTAAGAGAATTCATCTCCCCCTGCAGCTGCGAAGCCTGATTCCCCCCCTCCCCCGGACTCAGACCCTGCCTCTGAAAAACACCGTAAACCCTACACCCCAAGCCCTAAACCCCAAACCCTAAACCCTAAGCCCTACACCCTAAGCCCTAAATCCTATACATCAAAATCCTCAAACCCCTCAACCCATGGAGTCCCAGACAAGCCTCGTACCCCGACGACGGCGGCTGGTGCCGCCACGCGCCGGCATCGAGGTGCATGCGGAAGTACCCGGGGATGGTCACTGCCGGGTACCTGGGCTTTCCAACTCATTTTGGGACTTCGCCCTGAAGGAGCTTACTGTAGTAGGGCTTCTTCTTTAAAGACGCTGGATTGTGCGAGGTTCTGAATTTCTGTCGTTGGGCAAAACCGGAAAAGAGGTGGCAGGACTTTAGTGCGTGGCTTGGGTGCAGACTGCGGTCGCCCTTCTGGAAGGTCATGCGATAGGCAGCCTGTAGGACGGGAAGGCCCAAAAAGAGGCCACATCACATCGAAACCAGAAGAAGGTCAGTCCAAAACTCCAAAACAAAAGGTTTTAGGGTTTGGGGTTTGGGGCTGCTTTGAGTGTAATTTTGAAGGTTCAGGCCTCGTTGCGCCAGGTGCCATACCGGTCCGAGATGAGCATGGTCCCCTCATCCAGGTCTATCGCTAGGCCGAGCCGATCGTCCGGGCGCCAACGGTCCATGTTGGCCTGCGAAATAGGTCCAGAGCTTAGGGTTGGGGTTGCGGCGTAGCAGTTTAGATGTTGCCTGTGGGGTGGATTTCCTAGACGTGTTCAAATGCAGTGTCAGAAGAAACTTGATCCGACCGCAAGACGAAAGGTGGGCTCCGAAAAGCACCGCACTTCTTCACCACAGCGCCTTAACTTGTGCCCTGTACCCTTGTCGACTCTGTTTGCCATGATAACATAATATATTATGATGCAGTATAATATAGTACACAATATACTATCATATGCTAGAATATGGTATCTTATAGTATCATGCAATATAGCATTCAATCCTATCCCAACACTTCGGCTTCACAGTTGAGCCCAGAAGCGCCGGAGCCGAGGACTTTTTTTGAGATAAGCTGGCAGCTCAGTTTGGGCGGCTGGGGCTCCAGGACGAAGACCCGAATAGGGTTTAGGGTTTAGGGTTTAGGGTTTAGGGTTTAGGGTTTAGGGACCCAACACCTGCTGAACCCTGAACCCTACAGCCTAAAACCTCAATCCTAGAGCTTAAACTGGAAATGGCCTCACTGGACTTGAAGTCGTGCCAGTGACATGCACGCATGGAGTCGAAGGCCCAGCCCTCAGCATCCAAGCCGACACCTTGGGATCTGAAGGTTTGGGGTTTTTGGGTGTACTTGGGGTTTCTTGATAATCGGGGTTTACTGTTTGGCGTTTACGGTTTAGGGTTTAGGGCTGCTGATCCAGATTCCCACTGTTTCAGACAAGGGGCCTGTCGGCAGGCCACGCAGAAAATGGTTACCCTCCACCGCAGGTCCGAACTGGGTCGTGAGCCAGCCGAGCAGAGACTCACCAACAAAACCAAGGAACTCCACTTCGTGATAAAACTTCCCGGAGCTCCGAGCGAGGCTCGGCACCCCGCAGGCATCGAAAACTTTAGCATCACTGGGCGCCAGGTCTGTGAGTCCCCGCAATTGCTCTTGCAGTTCGGGCTGCTGCAAATACTGTCTTAGCACAAAAGACTCTGAAAGTTTCTTCGAGAGCATGGGCCTTTGGTAAGCTAACGTCAAAGCTTCGGTGCTGTTGAGCACAAGCTGCGATTTGGTCAAACACTCTCCTTGTTGAAGGAGCCACTCCAAGACGCGCGTCTGAACGGCCGTCACTCCGCTCGCTTCCTCGACGTCTGTCCTGCCGCCACCGTTCCACGGCTCACATCTTGCCTCGAGAAGCAGGCGCAACGCTCCAACTTCACCCGCCGCTGCAGCCAACGATACCGCGGTGTCACCAT
This sequence comes from Symbiodinium sp. CCMP2592, assembly GCA_905221615.1. Classification (NCBI taxonomy): domain Eukaryota; class Dinophyceae; order Suessiales; family Symbiodiniaceae; genus Symbiodinium; species Symbiodinium sp. CCMP2592. Next base: position 1,093,642 of record CAJNDT010000813.1, on the reverse strand, counting down.
TCTTATTGCGAGTCCTCAAGTCGCAGCAGCCTTTCTGGAGCAGAAACTTCAAAGAATCGTCGCGGCCTGCACGAGCTGCGATCATGACCGGTGTGTCTCCTTGGAAGTTGACGGCACGCGGATCGCACCTCGTCTCAAACAAGACCTTCAATGCGTCAGTGCGGCCAGAGCCTGCTGCAAACATGGCTGGGGAGCAACAGAGGGCGAACTTGGAGGCTGTCTTCTGTGGGTCACCACGCGCCCTGAGCAGCACTTCCAGTGCGTCGACGTTCCCTGAAGCTGTTGCCATGTGGACTGGGGTGAAGCCGCAAAAGGCGTCTTGCCCGGAGTTGGCGTCACAACGAGCCTGGAGGAGCAGCTCCAACACCTCCACCGCTCTGCTCGTCGCTCCCGCAGCACAAAGGACGGCGGTAAACCCTTGCCTTGCGACAGCGGTTGCATCGCATCGGGTCTCCAACAGCAACTCTAGTGCATCAACATGTCCATATCCTGCTGCTCCCATCACTGGAGTGAAACCATCCTTGTTGGCAATCCCCGGATTGCACCGTGCCTCCAACAGCAGCTTCAACATGTCACAGCGTCCTTTTGCTGCAGCGAACTCCACTGCACTGCTGCCACACTTGTTGACTATCCTGGGGTCGCATCTGACCTCCAGCAGCAACTCCAAAGCATCAATGCTTTCGCCCGCCTGTGCAGCGCTGATGATTGGGGTGTTGCCATCCTTGTTAGTAGCGGTTGGATCGCACCTTGCCTCCAGCAGCAACTTCAGCACACTGACGTCTCTGCTTTTTGCGGCGAACATGACTGCGCTGCTTCCGTTGTTGCTTGCGATCTTGGGGTCGCACCTGGCCTTCAACAGCAACTCTAGTGCATCAACATGTCCATATCCTGCTGCTCCCATCACTGGAGTGCATCCATCCTTGTTGGCAATCCCCGGATTGCACCGTGCCTCCAACAGCAGCTTCAACATCTCACAGCGTCCTTTTGCTGCAGCGAACTCCACTGCACTGCTGCCACACTTGTTGACTATCCTGGGGTCGCATCTGACCTCCAGCAGCAACTCCAAGGTATCAATGCTTTCGCCCTGTGCAGCGCTGATGATTGGGGTGTTGCCAGCCTTGTTAGTAGCGGTTGGATCGCACCTTGCCTCCAGCAGCAACTTCAGCACACTGACGTCTCTGCTTTTTGCGGCGAACATGACTGCACTGCTTCCGTTGTTGCTTGCGATCTTGGGGTCGCACCTGGCCTTCAACAGCAACTCTAGTGCATCAACATGTCCACCGCCTGCTGCTCCCATCACTGGAGTGAAACCATCCTTGTTGGCAATCCCCGGATTGCACCGTGCCTCCAACAGCAGCTTCAACATGTCACAGCGTCCTTTTGCTGCAGCGAACTCCACTGCACTGCTGCCACACTTGTTGACTATCCTGGGGTCGCATCTGACCTCCAGCAGCAACTCCAAGGCATCAATGCTTTCGCCCGCCTGTGCAGCGCTGATGATTGGGGTGTTGCCATCCTTGTCAGTAGCGGTTGGATCGCACCTTGCCTCCAGCAGCAGCTTCAGCACACTGACGTCTCTGCTTTCTGCGGCGAACATGACTGCACTGCTTCCGTTGTTGCTTGCGATCTTGGGGTCGCAACTGGCCTTCAACAGCAACTCTAGTGCATCAACATGTCCATATCGTGCTGCTCCCATCACTGGAGTGAAACCATCCTTGTCGGCAATCTCCGGATTGCACCGTGCCTCCAACAGCAGCTTCAACGCACCAACCCTTCCCGTCCACACCGCTCTCAAGGCTGGAGTGACACCACCCTTGGTGGCGATCTTCGGGTCGCATCTCGCTTCCAAGAGGGCCTGCAGCGAATCGGTCATCTGCAGCCCTGCTGCCATTAGGATCAAGGGCTCACCGTCCCTGCCGGCAGTTTGCGGGTCACACCTGGCCTCGAGCAACATCGGCAGCAAACTTGCGTGCCCATGTTGTGTAGCGGCACTTATTGCACTCGTGCCGCGTCGGTTACGTGCCTCTGCATCGCACCGCGCCTGCAGCAAGAACTGCAAAGCGGCACTGTGACCTCGCCCTGAAGCCAGCAAAGCCGCATTGCTGCCATCCTCGTCCGTTGCGCTGAAATCTGCGCCAAGCTTCTGAAGCGCCCTCAGCACATCGACCTTTCCGGCTCTCGCTGCAAGATGAAAAACAATTCCCGACCGGGTCTCAGCTGTGTGAACATCGACTCCCTGGGCATGTAACATTTCGACATGCCCAGCAAGTACAGCTTCATGGAGCAGCAACCTGTCCCTGTCTGAGCCCTCCTCGTCGTAGGCTCTCCAGAACTCCTGCACCAAATGCTCGGCACCGAGGCTCACAGCCAAATGCAGCCGGCTGTCCCCAAACACCGCACGTGTTGGGAACAGGCACACGCATCGAGTTCGCAACAAGGCTTGGTAGATCAAAACCCCGAGCATAGCCAAGAGGTGCATCGTCAGGCCCACGCCCATCAAAATTTCCAGGATGGGCTCCGTGGCCAAGGGACAAGCATGCTGGGTCACAGCTCCCGACTTGTGTGGAACCATGATGCTGAAAAAGATAATCAGATTGCTGCGCCAGAGCGCTGTGCACAATTGCAGGCGTAGCTGGGCACAGAGATCTGCGGGGAAGCAGGGCCAGGGCATTCCGCACGTGCAAAGACCAAGGAAAACTAAGACAGGGGGCTCGTCGCTGGTGCGTTCATTCTCCCGGAAGGAAGCTTTTAAGCACCTCTTTGAATAGAGTGCACATGCCGCCATCTCACATAAGAAAAGAAGGGGTATGAATAGTCGCGCCTCAGCATCCAAAACCAAGCATGGGACAATCCAAAAGATCACCCGCGATGCCACGTCTCCAGTACGCCAGAGCAACAAAGATTTTCCCGGCAGCAGAGGCTCCACATTGTGGGCAGTGTCGAGCTCATCATGCTCGCGCAGAAACATAAACATAGCCGGGACATGGCGGAGGCACAAGAAGGCAGAGTTGATGCCTGCAGCTGCGGACAGCAACTGGAGCACGAAGGCCATCCAGAAGAGGAGTGGGTTTGTCTCAGGCAGAGCATTGAAAGCCAGGACCCCGAGCTGAATGACGCTGGAAGGGACTGCCCCAAAGAGACCAGCAATCAGGTAGGCTTCTATGAGACCCTGGGGGCGGTCCACGGCACTTGTGGGAATGAGTGTCACGACGAAGCTTACCGCCGATGACAGTTTGAAAACTGTCAGCAAACCTCCGAACCACCAAATCCCACCTGAAAAGTAGACTGCTGTCACGTAGATGCCGGATATCAGGTCCGCCAGCCGCAAAGTGCAAGCTTCGGTCTCGGACAACCCCAGAATCGTCTCGTCCCACTGCAACTTGCTCTCAGAACCTTCTTCTGAATACAATGAGTACACAACGTTCCTCCAGCGGAGAAGGCGGGAAGGTGCCAAGGTGAGCAGCGAAATGCCAAGGACCAACCGGAGCCACGGCCAGTGTTGCGGATGCGTGATCCATCGCAAGCTCTGTGCGTAGAGCCATTGGAAAAATCCGGGTGCCGCAGCCGCGTGCGTCTGCAGTTCCTCGGCTCAGGACCAGGAGGTCAAATCGCCAGACCCCATGAAAGTGCTGCACACCACATCCCTGCACTACTTGCAAGGCATGCATCGGCGACCAGGCAAGGCTTCACACGATCCCACGTCCTCTCGACTGCCTGGAGGCCGAGGACGTCGACGGCTGCCTCAGCTTCCTTGCGGCGGAGCATCCGGCCTGACTTCAGGGTTTCCTACGCCAGTGGACATGAGGGAGGCAGCAACCGAACTCAAAACATCCAGCCTTGCATCGGGGATGAAGCAAACGGAGACCATCCCGGGAGGATGGAGGCCGAGCATAAGGCAACAAGTGGCAGGAAGATCGCCCATGGGCGACTGCGTAGCCTGCAAGTTGTCGGGTCGGCCGCCCGGGGCGGCAGAGAGCGAGACATGAGCAAAGCTGCGGTGCAATCGTGTCGCAACTGCCTCAACATCTGCAGAGTGAGGCATGCAGCTTTACAATCCTGCATGCTGGCTATCCTGAACTGTGGCCGCTACCCTCGCATCATGCGTGATGTCCGGCTGGATCTGAGGTGGCGGCTACCATGCGGCCAGGAGCATCGGCCTTGCAACTTGCAACTTCGACAGGGGCCTAAACCCTAAACGCCCGAAACCTGAAGTTGATGTGATAAGTCCTGCGTTATGTTAGTGACCCTAGAATATGGGGGGATGTGTAACATCAACCCTGGGTCTCCTGAGCCAGCTCTAGCGCAACTGCCCAAAGTATACCAGGTTCAAGATCCTCAAGACAGTACTTGGAAGGGCAGGGGACTTAGTAAGTAGGTTATAAGTAGAGTTATAAGTACCCTAAATGGAGTTACCCCAATTATAACCCTACTTCTAACCTACTTACTAAGTCCCCTGCCCTTCCAAGTAGATCTACCCAGAGACTCGAATACCCCTGTAAGTGCAAGGGCCCCAAAACGCCCTAGAGGTCCTACAACCTCGAGCCCCTTCCAAATTGAGGATGGGCAACAGCGTAACATATGCGTGAACCATCATGAACCATGTCTTAAAGCCAGGAGACCCCTATTTGCCTTAATTAAGGAATATATACCTTCAAGTATGGTAGGATCAATAATATGATTTAAGGAATATTCCTCGGTTAAGGGTATTGATTGGAGTCTCTGGGCACTGTAGACAGTACTTAAAGGATCATGATACTAGCTTACAGGGTTCCGTTAAGGGGGTTCCAAACTGGAAGAGGGCTCCATAAGGATGCTTACACGGAGTATACAAGTGTTCCCAAACAACCATTGATATAGGGGGCTTACTAGAAGGAACAAGGCGAAGCCCAAGCTCGCCGGTGCACACCATTAGGGCTTAGGGCTTCGGCAACTTGTAGGAATGGTCGGCTGACCGACGTGAAGCAAAGCGAGATGGTTTTTGTTTTAAAGTGCAATGGCCACTTTTCGAGTTAAGGTTTAGGATTTAGGGTTTAGGGTTTTAGGCCCGGGTGCATCCATGCATGCTCAGATGTGCCAACAGACCCGCAAAAAACTGCGCGAAGCCAGGAACTCTAAAAGACACGGGGCTGTCAAGAGAACCCAAAGTCCCGGTGCGGAAAGCAAGCCTGAAAAAGATGGGAGCTGGACTGCAAGTCGAGATGCTTGCCGTAGCCATCGAAAGATGCCTGGGTCTCTGCCAAGCTACAACATCACCCCTAAAGGCCCAAATCCATATGCACCTGCACCTAAAGAGATCCAGAGTAGACCCTGCGTAACAAGAACGATGGCGCATCTTCATGGAGGCATCAGAGGAGCTGCGCAGTAGTACGACTGCATGCTTTTTGTCACAGGCACATCTTCCCCTGTGAGGCTTTGCTTAGTGACTCGTGTCTGTCAGGGCTTATGACTGCAGACATTTAGAGCAAAGGGACTTGAATTCCAGAGAGCAAGCAAAGGAAATGAGACATTGTGGCGAACAAACGCAGGTTAGATCAATACCTCGGCCTCAGATAGTCATCGTCGCTGTCAGAATCCGGGATTCTGACTCCGACAAACACGGTCTGCAACTCGTCAAACGTGTAGCCTGCCCTTCGCAGCTTCCTGACATCGTAGCCAGCTTCCTCACACTCCGCAGCAGTGAAGCCTGCTGCCCGGCACTCGGAAGCCGTGCAGCCTGCCTCCTTGCAGGTGCTCACGGACATGCCGAGGTCCCTCAAGACGTCCCTCTTGAAGCCTACCTGGATGTATCCCCTTGCGGTAAAGCCAGCTTCCCTGCATCGTTCCAGGGAGTAGCCGGCCTCCTGCCAGCCGTCGGCTGGGAATCCCGCCTGGAGGCACTCTGCCACCTCATAGCCCGCTTTCAGGCAAGCCGTGCACGAAAAGCCCGCTAGTCTGCAGACGCTGGCTGGATAGCCATCCTGTCGAACTTCACGAAGCCTGCGAGGAACCTCATCCCCGGCCTCGTCGCTGTCCAAGCTCGAGAGCGCCCGACTAAGTTGGGTGAGATTGCCCGGCAAGCGAAGTTGGAGATAGGCACCACAGATGGCATCCCTCACCGAGTCCCCTGGATCAGCGACGAGGAGGTTGAAGTTGAGGCTTTGCCCACTCTTCTTTGCTGCCTTGCGTCTGTTTTCGTGGATCCCTTTCGATGTTCATTTTAAGGGGTGTGCTTTAAGGTTTCCTGGAAGGGCTTCTATACGGTCATTTGTCAGTAAACATAGCTTCCTGCCTTGCGTATGGTGGCTTTCTGACCCACAAGCGTCTCCTTTATCCATCGGTCGCGCTCCCGCCAAATCTCTATGTACAGGTCCCTGCCTCTTAGGACATTCAAGGCAAGAAGCACCTTGGTGCTCTTTTCGGTTAGGGTGCAGGGTTTTGGGTTTCGAATGCCAAGGCTTAGGGTTTAGCTGAGGGGCGCAACCCTAAAGCCTGAACACTATAATGTAGTTGGAGGACCCTCAGACCTCCTAGGAAACCCAACCCGAACCCAAAACCCTGGCCCCTAAACCCTAAATCCTAAAACCTAAACTCTCTAAACCCTAAACCCGAAACCCTGAAACCTGCAAAGAACACAGGGAGGGGGCGCTTCTTCGGCGATTCCATGCAGGGTCGGGAACAGCTGCCTCTGAAGGTCCTCAAACTTCTGCCTCGACGTTCCCGGCACCTCCTGGGGGTTTTGGGGATCCTTTAAGGGCTCCTTTAAGGGTTCTATTCGGGATCTAGAAGGTTACTCTGAGGTTTAGGGTTTTTAAGGTGTTAAAATTTTAAGTTGTAATTTGTAAAGTTTAGGGTTTTAAGGTTTAGGGTCTTGGGGTTTACGGCTTAGGGGCTTCTTAGCATTGTTGGAGCGCTTTGGGCTCTAGGGTCCAAGCAGGGTTTAGAGTTCAATTTCGGGCGAAGCGGGGCCCTGTTTTGCAGCAATCCTTCTATTCTCACTGCAGCTTAATTTTAGCTCGTGCTTCGCATGCTACAGCATTTCTGAAGCCTCTACGTTACGGTTCTATATTCAGGTTCTATAGCCAGTTTCTACCTTAAGGTTCTATGTGCAGGTCCTATCTTACGGCCCCTGCCCGTATTAGGGTTCCACCTTAAACGGCTTCCGTAAAGGAAAGCTCCTTAAACCCTTAGGTCCAAACAACACCTGAAGCCCAAGCCGTAACGCAACAAACTAAACTCGAAGCTCCAAACCAAAAATTAAAGGACCGGATAACCCCACATGTGAAGATCATCCATTCATATAGAACACAAAAGCGCAGAAGAGTAAATGAGTGAGGGAGTAAATGAGTGTGTGAGTGAACGAATGAGTGAGTGCTGCTGTGAGTGCGTACGTGGGTGTAGGGTGTATGATGTGTGCATGTGTGGTATGCGAGTGTAGAGAGAGAGTGTGTGTGTGTGTGTGAGTGTGTGTGAGTGTGTGTGTGTGTGGGTGTGTGAGTGTGAGTGTGTGAGTGTGTGAGTGTGTGAGTGTGTGAGTGTGTGAGTGTGTGAGTGTGTGAGTGTGTGAGTGTGTGAGTCTGGGTGTCTGAGTGTCTGTGTGTCTGTGTGTCTGTGTGTCTGTGTGTCTGTGTGTCTGGGTGTCTGGGTGTCTGCGTGTCTGTGTGTCTGTGTGTCTGTGTGTGTCTGTGTGTCTGTGTGTCTGTGTCTGTGTCTGTGTGTCTGTGTGTCTGTGTCTGTGTGTCTGTGTGTCTGTGTCTGTGTCTGTCTGTGTGTCTGTGTGTGTCTGTGTGTGTCTGTCTGTGTCTGTGTGTGTCTGTGTGTGTCTGTGTGTGTGTGTGTGTCTCTGTGTGTCTGTGTGTGTCCTCTGTGTGTCTCTGTGTGTCTGTGTCCTGTGTGTGTGTGTCTGTGTGTGTCCTGTGTGTGTCCTGTGTGTGTCTGTGTGTGTGTCTGTGTGTGTCTGTGTGTGTCGGTGTGTCGTGTCGGTGTGTGTGTCTGTGTGTGTCGGTGTGTGTCTGTGTGTGTCTGTGTGTGTCTGTGTGTGTGTGTGTGTGTCTGTGTGTGTCTGTGTGTGTCTGTGTGTGTCTGTCGTCTGCGTGCCTGTGGCCAGAGCAGGCCGGGGAGGGGATTTAGTCGCGGAAGAGTCTCGCCCCCAGCGCGCGCGCGGCTTCCGCCAGAGCAGCCCACAGAGGGGATTTAGTCGCGGAAGAGTCTCGCCCCCAGGGCGCGCGCGGCCTCGTTCAGAGCAGGCCGGGGAGGCAGCCCACAGAGGGGATTTAGTCGCGGAAGAGTCTCGCCCCCAGGGCGCGCGCGGCCTCGTTCAGAGCAGGCCGGGGAGGGGATTTAGTCGCGGAAGAGTCTCGCCCCCAGCGCGCGCGCGGCCTCGGCCAGAGCAGGCCGGGGAGGAGATTTAGTCGCGGAAGAGTCTCGCCCCCAGGGCGCGCGCGGCCTCCGCCAGAGCAGGCCCGGGAGGGGATTTAGTCGCGGAAGAGTCTCGCCCCCAGCGCGCGCGCGGCTTCCGCCAGAGCAGGCCGGAGAGGGGATTTAGTCGCGGAAGAGTCTCGCCCCCAGCGCGCGCGGCTTCCGCCAAGCAGGCCGGGGAGGGGATTTAGTCGCGGAAGAGTCTCGCCCCCAGGGCGCGCGCGGCCTCGGCCAGAGCAGGCCGGGAGGGTCTTTAGTCGCGGAAAATTCTCGCCCCCAGGGCACGCGCGGCCTCGGCCAGAGCAGGCCGGGAGGGTCTTTAGTCGCGCAAGAGTCTCGCCCCCAGGGTGCGCGCGGCCTCGGCCGGAGCAGGCCGGGAGGGTCATTGGTCGCGGAAGGGCGCGCGCGGCCTCGGCCCGAGCAGGCCCGGGAGGGTCATTAGTCGCGGAAGAGTCTCGCCCCCAGGGCGCGCGCGGCCTCGGCCAGAGCAGGCCCGGAGGGTCTTTAGTCGCGGAAGAGTCTCGCCCCCAGGGTGCGCGCGGCCTCGGCCAGAGCAGGCCGGGAGGGTCATTAGTCGCGGAAGAGTCTCGCCCCCAGGGCGCGCGCGGCCTCGGCCAGAGCAGGCCGGGAGGGTCTTTAGTCGCGGAAGAGTCTCGCCCCCAGTGCGCGCGCGGCCTCGGCCAGAGCAGGCCGGGAGGGTCTTTAGTCGCGGAAGAGTCTCGCCCCCAGTGCGCGCGCGGCCTCGGCCAGAGCAGGCCGGGAGGGTCTTTAGTCGCGGAAGAGTCTCGCCCCCAGTGCGCGCGCGGCCTCGGCCAGAGCAGGCCGAGAGGGTCTTTAGTCGCGGAAGAGTCTCGCCCCATGCGTGTTGTGTGTGTGTGTATGAAGTCAAGAGGGAGGCGGAGGAGGAGAGGAGGAGGAGGAGGAGAAGGAGGCGGAGGCGGAGGCGGAGGCGGAGGAGGAGGCGGGACAGCCCCAAAAAGTAAGAACCCCACACAGTGATGTGGGGAAAAAACAAACAAAAGCTTACCCTAAAGCCAAATTTTTCGACAAACCTGAAAACAAACTTCCAAACCCCACCGCTCAGAACCCGAAGAACCCTGAAGAAAACGGCGAACTCCTGCGCGCATCTCAGCAGGCCCTCGTCGGAGCAAACGAGCAGGGCCAGGTGCTTTCCTGGGTTCTTGCTTAGGAACATTCAAGTTGCCTAGTAAGGAACCCTACTCAAAAACCTAAACCCTACGCAAATCCTAAATGCTAAACCGACCTGTTTGAAATAAATCCCTTTCGTTGTAGCTTAAACTACCTCCTTGTCCAGCACCCCAAAAAGAACTAGATTCAAGGTTGCACACAGGGATTGTAGCACCCCAAGGTTACCTACTCTACTCCTGAAACTTGACTTTCTTGACAAGGGTCCAGCTTATTTCCGATAGCTCCCTACCCTAAACCCTACACCTTATTATTTGCGACGGCTGCCTTTTTGTAAACCACATTGACCCAGAGTAGAGTCCCTCAGGAGCTTCATAAAAACTACCCTGCAGTAGTACAGAAAAGGGTCCCAAATTAGGGGATCTACTCTTCGGATCCTTCCTGCAGTCTGGGAAGTTCCCAAAACCCAAAACCCTAAAGCCTGAACCCTAAACCCTAAACCCACACCCTAGACCCTGAACCCTAAACCTGAACCCTGAACCCTAAACCGCAAACTCGAAACCCTCAACCCTAAACTCTAAACCCTCAACCCTAAACTCTAAACCCTCAACCCTAAACGGCGGGGTGTTTTTTTTCCGACCCTTTTTTTCCGAGGTGCGGCCAACCCTTTTTTCAAGGTTGGACACGCAGGATCCCTGTAGAGGGTTCATCGGGGATGCACAGAATGGAGACCACGGGACCAGAGGACCAGCAGACCAGAGGACCAGGAGACCACAGGACCAAGGACCAGAGGACTTGGGGACCGCATGCACCAGGGACCCTTGGCCGCACCTCGTAAACAAGGGTTGGCCGCACCTTGGCAAAAAAAAAAAAAACATGGCCCACCCTAAACTCTAAACCCTCAACCCTAAACTCTAAACCCTCAACCCTAAACTCTAAACCCTCAACCCTAAACTCTAAACCCTCAACCCTAAACCCTCAATGCCCAGCTTCTCACCTGCCGGCTCTTTGAGTTGAAGATCCTGGGGTTGAGGGCTTTAGGCTTTAGTTTAGGGCTTTGGGCTTTAGGGTTCCTTGAAGGATCTATAAGGGTACTATAGGGTTTAGGGCTTTCGGGTTTAGTTTAGGGTTTAGGGCTTAAGGCTTTCGGGTTTTGTTTAGTGTTCAGGGTTTAAGGCCTTAGGGTTTAGTTTCAGGCTTGGGGTTTTAGGATTTAGTTCAAGGTTTAGGGCTTTAGAGGTTCAGGGTTTGAGGGTGGCTTTAAAGTTCAGAGTTGAGGGCTTAAGGTTTAAACCCTAAACCCTAACCCTTAAGACCCTTGAAGAGCTTTAGGGCTTGAGGCTTGGAGGGCTCTGCGGGCTCCTTGTAACGGGCTCCTTTAAGGGTTCGTTTAAGGGGTACCTCAAAGCTGTCTTTCAAGGATCCTTTAAGGGATCCTTTAGGGGCTCCATAGAGGATTCCTTTAAAGGTTCCTTTCAGGGTTCCTTTAAGGGGTCCCTTAAAGTGGTCCTTCAGGGGGGTCCGTCCTTCGAGGGGGTGAGGGCCCTGAGAAGGGCTTTCAGGGCACTTGCAAAAGGTTCCCTTACGGGCTCTCCAAGGGGTTCTGTATGGGCTCCGGGAGTTTATAGGCTTTCGTTTAGGGTTTAGGGCATTAGGGTTCCTGCAAGGGATCTATAAGGGATCTATAAGGTTACTATAGGGTTTAGTTTGGTCGGATAAAGATTGTATGGGGTCTGTGCTCGGGCTGCTGTATGATTTATTATGACATTTTGTCCGGGTGTTTTTAACAGCTCTGTATGATACTATAAGGGTTTGCGATGGGTTTGAAAAGGGCTATGTATAAGTGGCTTTCTAGGATTTGGACAAGGACTTACGAGGGCTCGCTGAAGGCTTCCCGGGTCTGAAAAGACCTAGTTTGAACTACCGAAAGAAGGAAAGTCCGTGGTTCACTGCATGTCTCGATTATGGCGCCTTCAAAGAAGCTCCTAAACAAGAACTAATAGAATATGAGGTTTACGGGTTTGGGGTCGGAATCTGTCGCAAATAATGGCGACTTAAAATGAGTTCCTAAAGAATCTAAAGAAGAACCCACGGTCAGAGACTACCCTAAACTCTAAATAAGTCCCAGGGTCAGAGACTGGCCGACGGGAATCAGAAGGCCTTTGCAGAGGCTGATGATGGCAGAGACCCAGGCGAAGTCCGACCCGGTCTTCAGGCCCACCTTACGTGTAGTAAGTAGGGTTCCTGGAAGGGTTCCTTTAGGGAATCTATAGGGGTACGAAAAAGGTTAGGGTTCAGGGCCCTTCGGGTTTGGGGTTTAGAGCTTACTTAAAGGATGATAGGACTTCGTAACTACCGTCATTTCTGGGGTAACTCTACGTATAGTTCCTTATATAACTTTACTTACTAAGGGGTTTAGGGACAGTAGTCACTCTTTCGTGACTTCTAGAGTCCTTGTATGCCTTCCTCCACCTGAATCACTACGCCCTAAAGACCCCGAAACCCACTCTTCCTTAAGCAACAGCAAGCCACAAAGACGCCGACGAAACCCTGCGGCCAATCCTCCGCCCAAGCAATGAAGAGCCTTGCGTGGGACAAGAACTCCACGGCAAAGTTCGACATGGTGACCTCAAACCTTACTTGTGGTTAGTAGGGAATGGAGGAATGGGGTACAATTATAGCTAAGACTACTACTACTACTACTACTACTACTAAACCCTAAACCCTAACCCTAAAGCCTAAACCCTAAAACCCTAAACCCTAAACCCTAAACCCTAAAGCCTAAACCCTAAAACCCTAAACCCTAAAACCCTAAACCCTAAACCCTAAAACCCTAAACCGCCATTCTTCCATTCCCTACTAAGCAAAGGTCAGAAACATCTCCAGGTAGGTTGCAGCTCCCGATCTGAAGGCTGCCTTTCAAAGGCGAACAGGAGGGACCCTTAATGGGGACCCCTAGCCTATAATGGGCTATATAATGGGCTATATAATGGGCTATATAATGGGTATATAATGGCTATATTATGGGTATATGATGGCTATATGATGGGTATATAATGGCTATATAATGGGTATCTAATAGCTATATTAAGGGTACATACTTCCTTTCACCCTTGGAGCCTTGGGTAGTGCCAGAATGCCCATGTAAGTGTTGCGCAAGTCGGCGGCGGCCTCCGTCTTGTACCATGACGCGACGATGTAAGCGAAGATGATGACGTAGATCGAAGCGACACATAGGCAACTTCCATCTGCCCAAATGTCTAGCCCGGCCCACAGCACGTGGTAGCTGCTGTGGAACGAATTCGCCCAGAAGGGACGAAGAATTGGTACCACGGCATCAACCGCAAGGAAAACACCAGAAAAGGTTGCAGACAAAATGAAGACATAGTAAATAGGGCTAAGCTTCTCGCCCTTCCAAGCCAGCAATCCATACACCACCCCTATCGCCACAATCGGGGCGGACACAAAGAGGAGCAGTGGAACGAACACTGCAGCGCTCGCCGCAGGAACCACCACCTGCACGAGCAAGAGTGGCGGCCACACGGGCAACCACATGCAGCGATGCCTCATGAACCATTTGTTCAGGAGCCTTGAGAGACAGAAGTCTGCTGCCGCAAATGCGGCACCCCAAAAGAAACCTCCGACAGCAGGGTTTAGGCTTTCGGGTTTATTAGGGTTTGGGGTTTATCAGGGCTTTGGGCTTGGGGTTTAGGGTTTTGCGGCACCCAAAAGAAACCTCCCACAGTGGCAGGCGCCAACAGGCACTGACCTGCCACGACCCAGTCCTTGATGGGTTTAGGATTTAGGGATTGGGGTTTAGGGTTTAGGGTTTAGGGATTAGGGCTTAGGGATTAGGGTTTAGTGTTTAGGGTTCAGGGAGTTGGGTTTAGGGTCCTTGACGGTGTCAAAGACCTCGCTGACAATGGGCATAGTGAACCTGGGCTCTCCAGCATCCCCTCAATAATCCGAAACGCAGCTTGTTACTTTTCCAGTTCAACCGAGGATATCCCGAAAGTACACAGGGCAAAAGAGTACCACTAGAAAGCCCAGAAGCCTCAAACCCCAAACTCTAGCATCCTTATCAAAAGATACGTACCCTCAGAGGACCTAGGAACATCAGCACGGTCTTTGCCGTCTTAACGGTTGGTGCCGGGCCATCTGCGGAGCAGCAACGCATGAGATTTTGACAAAAGAGCGTCCTGAGCCAGTTTAGCATGCAGGATACACAGGGCTTACAAGGGTTTAGGATGTAGCATTTAGGGCTGAGCGGGTGTCGCATGACTGATTTATGTGCATGAGTTGTCCACGTTCGTACCAACATCGTAATCGTGCGCATGTAGACATACACATATTCATATGTATGTATATAACTATCTGCAAACAGAGCAGAAATATGCAAACAAACATTCATAAACCAGACAACGTTATAGGTATGTATATATACTACATACATACACATGGATGATGCTGTGTCATCAACAATCCTTGATTTACACGTACGTGCGTATGTACGTACGTACGTATGTATGTAACTGTATGTAACTGCGGTATGTACGTATGTATGCATGCATGCATGGATGCATGTATGCATGTATATGTATGTTTTTTCGTACTTGGTTGCTTACCTACCTAGTCATGCAAGTATCTGCCTATCTACCTATCTGCCTATCTATCTGTTTATGTGTCTGTCGATTTACATATCTATCTACCTGTCTAGTCTGTCTATGTACGTATGTACATATCCATGTACCTACGCACCCTTAACCCCCGGTACGACTTGTGATGCCGAGACTCCACAAGCAAACCTGCTGCCACAGAGTCCACAACTCCTCGCACTGGGTATTAGGTGTTCTTTGTTGAATGCCTTTTTTGTGTTTCAATGGGTTTTGGCCGTAGGGTTAAATAAGCCCAAAATCGGTAAAGCTTACCTTCTCAGCTACTACTTGGGTCTCCGGGGTTGGTGATCTAGGTTTACGGTTTAGGCTTTAGGGTTTAGGGTAGCAGGTTTGGGGTTTGCGACTTTGGGGGCGCGGGTTTAGGGTTGGACCAGTAGGGTATATGCTTTGCAGAGACTTTAGGGTCGGGGTTTAGCGTCAGCCCCTACAAGAACAACCATAACCCAGGGTCTTTTTTAACTTTTTCATGCCTGAGGGTTTGGGTTTAGGAACCCAAAATAAACGACGAACGACCTAGAAAGCACCCGAAAGTCGAAAGAATTACATCACGACAGAGCCCAGGCTCCCATGCCAGTCCGCTGCCAAGCGACAACCAGTCATTCCGCAACGCTACGAGTACCAAAGACGCACAACCAGAATGGTAGAGGGCAAGTGCCACCCACAATCGGATGGCTGCACAGAACTCTGAAGACATGTACCCGTCCGCACCATCGTCTTTAGCGGTGTTGGCTTCACGCTGAGAGTGCCTGTTGCTCTGTTCATGGTCGTCTTTTTCGTCTGCGTCAGGATCTTGAGTGGACATCTGAACCTTACTTGGAGGGGCAGGGGACATAGGAAGGGCTCCCCTGCCCTTCCAAGTAGATGCCAGGTTCATAAGGGCCAAAGAGTTTAGACTATCAGTTCCATATTGGCGGTGATATTATCCCCAACAGTGTAAAGTATACTCATGAAGCTACAAAGGAACGTACTCTGGCGACGGCTGCGACGACATTGCGGAGATTGCTTTGGCAACCATCAGGCGCACTGCGAACGCGATCCTGGGTGTTGGATAAAGCTGCTGGGATCGGTTCATGCAGTACATATAGCTTGTTAGGTTCTATACAGTCTACGCTATATGCTGTACTCTACATATCACATGAGATTGATTTGTGATGTCTTATATAGTCGACAGTACACAATATTCTGTAATTGTTTGAAACTTCGACTTCCTAAACATACTAATACGAATACTCATACTCATGCTAATGCTAATACTAACAGTAAGAATGCAAAAAGTCAAAAAAATACTAGTGATGGTAAGAATAACAATTTAGCCTTGCTCTAGGGCTGAAATGATGACTGGGAACATGCGGACCGCCTGGCACAAGATGCACATCACCGGAGGGCCCAGCAGTAGAACAGCCACCCAGTATTTCCTGGGCTTTTCTTAGAGGCCCTAAACCCTCAACCCTGAGCATTGGGTTCTTCTTAGAAACCTTGAGTTAAGCTACCATACCAGGGATCTATAGAAAAAACTGTATGTCCTGGCTTCTTCTAAGGCCGCCCCTAGAAACCTTGAGTTGAGCTACCATAAAAGGAATCTATACAAAAATCTGTATTTCCTGGGTTCTTCTTAGAAACCTCGAGTGAAGCTACCATAAAGGTTCTTGTTAGAAACTTTGAGTTGAGCTACCATAAAAAGGGATCTATAGAAAAATAGTATTTCCTGGGCTCTTCTTAGAAACCTCGAGTGAAGCTACCATAAAGGTTCCTCTTAGAAACCTTGAGTTAAGCTACCATAAACGGGATCTATAGAAAAATTCGTATTTCCTGGATTCTTCTTAGAAACCTTGAGTGAAGCTACCATAAAGGTTCTTCTTAGAAACCTTGAGTTCAGCTACCATAAACGGGCTCTATAGCAAAACATGGAGTGATGGTAACTTCAAACTGAATTCCTTCAGAAGAACCCATGGTAACTTGAAGCCCTTAACAAGAGCCCAGTTTCTGACGCACCTGTGACTCCTCCAGTGTTACTTCAGACATCGCGGGGAGGATGCGGCTGGGTGGTTCTGCCCAGAAGCCGGGCCAGTCAGGCAAGTCTTTTGACAGCCTGTAGGGCACCAATAAAGCGCATAAGAGGATAGGTATTTACATATATATATATATATATATATATATATATATATATTTATATATATTTATATATTTATATTTATCTATTTGTATATATATATATATATATATATATATATATATATTATATATATTATATACAGTATATATATATATATATATGCATACATATATATATATATATATATATACCCCATATAATGAAGCCCATTAAGGTAGGGATATCCCTATTAAGATGCTGATGCTTATGTCTTTTGGGGGGCCCCAAGGCCTGATTTTTCCCCAAAGCCACCGCACAGCAAAGCACGTCAAACTCCACACACTGGGGACATGGGGCAACATGGCGCGCTGCCACACAGACCCTATCGCCACACGTCACATGGAACTAAAAATGGCGGTCTTGAAAACGGCCTGCGGAAACAAAGCCAATGAAATATCATCATCTGAGGCTTCTGTGAGTGTTGAACGCGCAGAAACCTGTCAACAGAGAGACCTCGCAACAGCCACTGCCTAGATACCTAGAGAGCCCAATATTCCCAAATTAAGGAATCTGCCATACCTTACGATGGGCCCAAGACCATTAACCAAGGTATACTCCCGAGTTAGGGGGTGCTGGACTCTCTAGATGCCTATAACACGAATATGGGTGGTTGTCAAAATTTGGGTCCCTTTTTGGGTACCCTAAATATTAGGTGCCGTATTCTATTAGGGACCTAAAAAGGGACCATAATTTCAACAAACACCCATATGTGTGGAAGAAGAAATGTGGCCGCACGTACTAGGATCTACAGTAGAAGCCAGAAAGTTGGAATATCATTATCGTAACCCCTTTAAGGTAAATTATACGGGATCCTACCATTAATCCATATTCCGACTTTCTGGAGTTCCCTTTAGGGCTTGGGTTTCCCCTAAACCCTAAACCCTAAACCCTAAACCCTAAACCCTAAACCCCAAACCCTAAACCCTAAACCCTAAACCCTAAACATATTTACCTATGTATATTTAAACCCTAATGACCAAAAAGTCGTTGATCATAACTCGTGGCGGGTTGCTCAAAACTCGTGGCGGGTTGCTCAAAACTCGTGGCGAGTTGATCAAAACTCGTGGCGAGTTGATGCCCGCCGGGTTTAGCCCCCACGGTTTAGGCCTCGGGTTTAGAGCCTTACGGTCTAGGCCGCTCTAGGTTTTAGGGCTCACGGTTTAGAGCTCCCTCGGGTTTAGGGCTCTACGGTTTAGGGCCCCTCGGGTTTAGGGCTCACGGTTTAGGGCTCCCTCGGGTTTAGGGTCTACGGTTTAGGGCCCTCGGGTTTAGGGCTCTACGGTTTAGGGCCCCTCGAATTTAGGGCTCACGGTTTAGGGCTCCCTCGGGTTTAGGGTTCTACGGTTTAGGGCCCCTCGGGTTTAGGGCTCGCGGTTTAGGGCTCCCTCGGGTTTAGGGCTCACGGTTTAGGGCTCGCTCGGGTTTAGGGCTTTACGGTTTAGGGCCCCTCGGGTTTAGGGCTCTACGGTTTAGGGCCCCCTCGGGTTTAGGGTCTACGGTTTAGGGCCCTCGGGTTTAGGGCTCTACGGTTTAGGGCTCCCTCGGGTTTAGGGCTCACGGTTTAGGGCTCCCTCGGGTTTAGGGCTCTACGGTTTAGGGCCCCTCGCGTTTACGGCTCTACGGTTTAGGGTATTCGGGTTTAGCGAGGAAAGCCAAGAGTATGAGCGTCGCTTATTGGGGGGTAGTCACGACAAGCAGTCCGAGGAAAGCCAAGAGCATGAGCGTCGCTTACTGGGGGGTAGTCACGACAAGCACTCCGATTGAAACAAGTATAGCCTATCTTGTTATTGCAGTAAGCTTGGATTGCGAATCGACGATGTCTGTTGTGTAGTTTCTGTTTGATATATGCGGTATGGCCTGCCAAGCATAGCGTCTACATGTAGGTACAGCTGAGCGAATAGACGATGTCTGTTGTGTAGTTTCTGTCTGAAATATGCGACATGTTCTGCAAAGCCTTGGCGTGTACATGTAGCAACAACTTCCAAGCAATAGCTAAATCACTACCCCTGACCGCCACTACATGGATATCCAAAGCATGTCTGTTGTGTAGTTTCTGTCTGAAGTTTATGACAGGTCCTACCAGGCAATAACGTCAATGGTGAAGTCACTAGTGTGTTTATTTTCGCGAACAGTTGAAAATATGATAGATTCTTTGAGTCGTATGTAAGTTAGTATTTAATAATTCAAACCAAAAGAAATATAACTATAATTCTAATGTGAGGGGATTCTCTGGGCGGGTGGGGTTTCTTCTTGAAGATAGCTTGACTAGAAATAGCTTGACTTGAAATTTTCAAAGCCAGAGCTGCTGAACCCTAAACCCCAAACCCCAAACCCTAAACCCTAAACCCTAAACCCTAAACCCTAAACCCTAAACCCTAAACCCCTAAACCCCTAAACCAACTGCTGGATTGCTGGCCCTGCACGAGACGGAGGGTCTCCTGGCTCCCGGCAAACACGCAAACCTCGGTCTGACAAGAAATCGAGCAACGGTTGATGACATAAATCCTAGGCTTCCTTTAAAGGGACCTTTAAGGGGTTCCTTTAAGGGGCTCCTTTAAGGGATCTATAGGGGGTTTAGGGTTTAGGGATATCGAGCAACGGTTGATCTAAATCCTAAGGGCTCCTTTAAAGGGATCTATAAGGGTACCTTTAAGGGGGTCTATAGGGTTTAGGGTTTAGGGTGATGATATAAATCCTGCATGACCCATAAGAAGGAATACACCATAATTCCCATAGTTTAGGGTCCTTAAGGTAATGCAGGATTTATATCATCAACCGAAGCAGTCTTTCGGAATCATGGTATCTTTTAGAAGCTGCCCCCACCCTGTAATAGTGACTATAAGGATTATGTATATGATTATATTAGGGCCCTATTATATTCCTATTATACCACTATTACAGGGTGGGGGCAGCTTCTAAGGAATCATGGTATCTTGACATTAGGATAGATATCTCAAAATGCCATGAAATATAGTTTAAGACATGCTGAAATATATTTCGAAACACCATGGAGTATATTCCAAAATACAAAAATATGCGCAACCCCAAAGAACCTAAAGTCGAATGCGGGGGCAGCCGGAAGAAGACGGCAAGGCTGGAAGGCAAGGTAAGACACTGTGTGATTTTCCATGCAAGTAGATGCTGTATAATGATATTCAGCACAATAATAATAATGACAGTCGTAACAATAATCATAGTAATACATAACAGTAGAAAACTATGATAACAATAACAGCAATAAACATCACAATAAAAGTAACAATAATCATAATAATACTTATGATTATAATTGTAGTAACAGTGACAACAATAACAATGGAAACAATACTAATAACAGGAACAACCATAATAACAATAACAATAATGAGTGAACATCTGTATAGGACTTACGTGGATTCGCAAAGACACATGCGCATGCATGTACAGGCAAAGAGAGAAGGAGAGAAAAACAACTGGACGCATGTCGCAAGTACAGATCAATACACGGCAGTATACCACGCAGCAGTGCATATTGATCTCCTGTTGTACCTTAAAGCCAGCTCTGCTCCATACTGTCCTGCGATAGGCTGGTGCATGATAGTGTCGAACCCCTCATCCCAAACCCTGCGCCCGAAAGACACTAAACCCTAAAACCGAAAACAACTGAAACCCTAAACCCTAAACCCTAGAATCATAAAAACCCCTGAAGCCCGAAGCCCCCATCCCCGAACTCTAAACCCTGAGTGTAAAACTCTAAATCCTTACAAGATCCCTTTAAGATCCCTTGAAGGAACCCTTTAAGAAACCTCTAAAGGAGCCCTCATACAAGCCTAAAGATCCCCCACCCATCCGCGTGCACCTCGGCACAACCGCTCGCACCTCTCGGCCTCAGAGAGTCGCAGCATGGCTTTGAGGTTTCGGTGTTTAGGGCTTGCGGTTTAGGATTAGGGCTTTGGTGGCAAGTTTAGGGTTTAGGATGTGGGGTTTAGGAGTAAGGGCTTGGGGTTTAGGATTTCGGGTTTGGGGTTCAGGATCAAGGGCGGGTTTGGGTTTAGGGTTTTAGGGTTTGGTTTGGGGAACCAGCGGAGGAGAACCGGCCAGAAGATCCTTAAGGAGGGGCAGAGGCGGTCAATGGGGATGTACATCCTAAGAATTCCTACTGTTGATGGACAAAATCCTGCATGACCCTAAGGACTTTACACTATGGGAACTATTGTATATTCCTTAAAAAGTGTAGTGCAGGATTTTGTCCATCAACAGTAGTGTTCCCTCAGGATCCCGGGCCCCACTTCCTTGGAACCGCCCCCACTTCAAGATCCTATAAACTGGCGTGCTGCAAAGAGGACAGAATGCCGCAGCTGCAAAACACAAACTCGTAGCAATAAGCATGCAAGCTGTTTGATGATGATGGTGCTGGTGATGGCGATGATGAAGATGATGATGATGATGATGAAGATGATGATGATGATGAGAAGGAGATGATGATGAGGACGGCAGTCTTAGTTATTGTATAGCAGTGTGGTTCTTATTTGTCCTGAACTGTTCAAACACCATGAAACTGCAACTTACAGCAACATTGCACTTGCAGAACTGCAAGGCCGACGGATAAATCCAGGAATGATAGCAGAGATAACCTCACCTGTCAGGATGAACAGCACTCATATAGAAGACAGAACCTGCAACAACGAAAAAGCCGGCGACAGGGACAAATTTGCAAAGGATGATGCCACAGATAGACTGCAACCCCCGGAAAGCTGACCCTGAACCCAAAACCCGAAACCCTAGTACAATATGTAAACATTGGGACCCTTATGCTTTATCTTAAGGGCTTTGCGCAATGGTGTTCTGATTTTTGTCAGCTGTTACAATATGGGACGTTCAGAAACTGGAGGACCCCACTAATGTAAACCCTAAGCAGGAAGATCTTTAATGTAAGGACACCCACATAGTGACCCCCACAGTAAATCTCTGAGACCTCCCCGGAAGCAACTTAGGGGTGATGGCTTAGGGTTTGGGGCTTGGGGTGGAGGGTTTAGGGCTTAGGGATCAATCCAAGGCGTGCACTTGGCGTTGATATTTCAAGGCAATATCTCGTCCACTTGATCCGACCTGCTACTTTGCGCGGGCGAACCCGAAAGCAAATAAAACACCATGTTCCGAAGCAGAACGTCTGTCACTAGACTTGAGAATTTTAGGGTTGTTTTAGGATTCTATAGCTTTTGCGGGTTTAGGGGTTTAGGGCTTCAGGGCTTTGAGGTGTTTTAGTACTTCAAGTTCTAGATTTTGGGACTCACGTGTTCAAGGGTTCAGGGGTTCAAAGGCTCAGCATCTTCGCCCCCCAAACCGCAACCCAGAGACTCCAATATCCCTTAATTAAGGAATATACCTTAAATTATAGTAGGATCCTTAATATGATTTAAGGAATATTCCTTAATTAAGGGATATTGGAGTCTCTGGGAACCTTCTGAGTGGCGTCGGTAGAAACGAATCCAATCTGCCGAAGGACCCTGAGCAACGACCTTTGCGCTGCTAAACAAAGAGTCTCATTAGTTGACAGTACCCCGTTTGGTCCTTCATATGTGTATCCATATACATATATACACATATACGTACATGCATACATCTGTTTGCGTGTATACAAGACGAAGGAAAAGACAATACAACGTGCCCCCAAACCCCTATTCTAAATATGGGAGTTTACGAAAACATGGGGTACCTTAGTTTGGGGTCCTTATACTAAGATCCCACTATTCAGGGTACTATATTATGGCCCCCTAGTTTCGGAAACTCTCCTACAGTAGAAGCCAGAAAGTTGGAATATCATTATCGTAAACCCTTTATCGTAAATTATAAGGGATC
The DNA here is from genome assembly GCA_905221615.1 of Symbiodinium sp. CCMP2592. Classification (NCBI taxonomy): domain Eukaryota; class Dinophyceae; order Suessiales; family Symbiodiniaceae; genus Symbiodinium; species Symbiodinium sp. CCMP2592. The sequence continues at coordinate 1,071,436 of CAJNDT010000813.1, read as the reverse complement.
CTACCCTGAAACCATATTCCAACTTTCTGGAGTTCCCTTTAGGCCCTGATTTGCCGCGTCGAGGCCTCAGGGTTTAGAGTTTCAGGAGTTTCGGGTAAAGGGGTGCGGGCTTAGGGCTTTAAGCTTTCAGCGCTTTACGGGAACGCCACTGTAAAAGAAAGTTAGTCAGGTTTAGGGCGGTTTAGGGTTTAAGATTTCTAAGGGATATCACACGGCTCCTTTATGGGTGCTCCCTTATAGGATCCTTGTAAGGATGCTTAGTGCCGATTCTCCGGTGCCTTTTTGATTTCATCGGGCTTCGCAGGGTCCCGGAATGAAGGAATAGGACGTCAACTATCTGGGAATCCTTGCTAGGATGTAGGGGTTTCAGGGTTTAGGGTTTAGGGTTTAGGGTTTAGGGTTTAGGGTTTAGGGTTTAGGATTTAGGGTTTAGGGTTTAGGGTTTAGGGGTTTAGGGTTAGGGATACAGCGCATGTTCCTTAGTGGAGGGGCTTTCGAGTCGAGGCTGTCTGCGGTTCCGTGCGCCCTGAAACCCAAACCCCGGAACCGAAAACTTCAATGCAACCGCCCAGAAACCCCAGAACCCTAAACCCTAAACCCCCCAAACCCCAAAGCTTGTAAGTAAGAACATGTACGAACTTGGAAAAGTTGGCAGGGCACAAAGTAAGCAGGCGTAAGACAGCGCGTAGTTCATCATGGCGCGCTCAAAGTACGCCATTATAGCAACCCTTTAGTAGCCTTCCACAACCCTTCTACTAATTTAAGTCTAGCGTGAAACATCCGGTAGATCTGGGTCGAGCCGTTGGCCCTTCTTGCTAAGGCTGTTAAGGAATGTAATTCGAATTACCCTAATGGGATTCGTTGTAAATAGCAAGGTTTTCTTACTATGGTAAACTTACATGAAATCCCCAAAATCCTTAGATCCTTAAGCCCTAAACCTTAAATCCCTAAGCCCTAAAACATGGATAGGTTCTAAATACCTAGGTTCCTGAGTGACCCCTTATTAGTCGGGGTACCATTTTTCCTAATATTCTGCTTTATTTGGGAGTTTCCGAAAATAGGGGATCCTAATACAGTACCCTAAATAGTAGGATCCTTATTATAAGGGCCGCCAAAATACGGTACCCCTAATTTTCGGAAACTCCCATTTAATAAGGAGACTCAACAGAAAGACTCAGGAGCTTAGGAACCCAGCCTCATGGTCTTCAGCGCTTGAAGCACAGCTCCGGCGTCAACGTCATAAACCTGGCGCTCGTTGCTGGGACTTCATTACGGGTTCATTTTTGGGTTTAGTGTTTAGGGTTCAGGGTTTAGGGTGGCTCATTTTCGGGTTTGGGGTTTAGGGTGGTGGTTCCTTTGAGGGTTCCCATGGGGGTTCGGGCTCAGAGAAGACTTTAGGGCGTGCGATTAAACTACTTGGAGGCTAGGATGCCCTGACCAAGTCTGCCGCGCTGAGCAGGCTCTTGAAGTCAGCTCGTTTCGATGAAGAAGGCGAGTAGCTCAGTCACATCGGGGCTTAAACTGATACATGGCAGTGGTGGATGCCAGTGCCGGCAATTGATGCGGCACATTCCCAACACTCCACCCACTGCCCATCCGAAAGCTCTGTTTACTTCCCTGGCCACTTTAAGCGGCTCGAAAAGACACATCATTTTAGCATGTCTATGACAACTCAGAGACTCCAAAACCATGACTAGAGGGATCTACTTCAAATCGTACCAGGGATCACCTTTCAAAGCCCCACACCGTATAGTACTAAACCCTAAACCCCAAACCGTCCGGGGGCTTCGGAGTCTCTGGGAACTCAGGTCCTTCACAACACCTGGGAGACCACGACTCCATCATGGGATCTCATGATCCCGGCGTCCTCGCTGGACAGACTTCATCGAAACACTGGACTCTAAAGCCCTCGGGTTAAGGGGTTTAGGATTTGAGGTTTAGGAATTGGGGTTTCGGGGTTTAGGGCCCCGAATCCGAAATCCTAGACCCCAAGCCCCTGAACCCCCTAAACTCCTACACACCCTAGCCCTAAAGTGCTATTATATACCCATTATATAGCCCATTATAGGGTAGGGGTCCCCATTAAGGGTCCCTCATTTTCCCCTTTGCTTACCCCTAAACTGCTAAACTCCCGGCGTCCTCGCTGGACACACTTGATCGCGGCGTCTTCGCCACCTCCTTCGACGGCATTCGCGAGCTCTCGCTCTCCTGGGTTCTTCAGCCCCTTATACTTGGAAGGGCAGGGGACTTAAGCAGGTTATAAGTAGAGTTATAAGTACCCTTAATGGAGTTACCCCAATTATAACCCTACTTATAACCTACTTACTAAGCCCCCTGCCCCTCCAAGTAGATCCCTTTAAAGGAATCCCTACAGATCCCTTTAAGAGGAACGCTTATAGATCCCTTTAAAAGGAATCCCTATAGATCCCTTTAAAAGGAATCCCTTATAGATCCCTTTAAGGGAACTCCTAGCAACCCGCCGGGAGGGTGTGTACTTCTCTGGGCTTAGGGTCTTTAGGGTCTGGGGCTTGGGGAGAAAAGTATATGCTGACTCTTTGGGTCAACTTTGTTTTCATAGGAACCGCACGAAAAAAGTGTAGCTTTTCAGAGTTAGCTTATACTATAGAAGGGACCCAGAAGACAAAAAACAAACACTCTACACCCAAACCCTAGCAACCCATCCCCGAAAGAAAAAGCCTAAACCCTGAACCCCTAAAACCTAAACCCTCTAAACTGTAGCAACCCGGTCTCGAAGGCGAGGGCACTTAGCGCCTCTTCCGCCTCCGCCGCCAGCTTCGTCGAGAGACGGGAACTGACCCCTTCTCCATTGATCTGCTCATCGTCTGCCTTAGGGTTTAGGGTTGAGGGTTAACACAGATTTCTGGAAGGATCTGAAAAGGAAAGTATACAGCGTAAGGGTTCAACGAAGTGTGGTAGTGTTACCACGGTTTAGGGTTTAGGGTTGAGGGTTTTGCGCTTAGGGCTTAGGTGTTACCATCAAGTCTTAAGTCTCTCTGCAGGGCTTTATAGGGTTCGACATTCTCTCACAGGGTTACTCCGAGACCTTGAACATGAGGTGTATTCCTGAAGCAAGCGTGGTACAGTCTCTGACTATAAGAACATTTTTAGAACCTTTTAAAAACCTTCGTGAAACACTTTACGCTTATGAAAACGCTAAAAAAACCTAAGAACCCTTTAAAACCCTACAAAGACCTAAGCCCCTGTGGCAACCCTCGTTTTAACCTTAAGACCCCTGAGCACTTCTGATAACTCTTTCAGAGCCCTTCTGCCCTAAACCCTAAAGCCGAAACCCTGAACCCCCTAAACCGTAAACCCAACAACGGTGTCTGCCTCATCTAAGGCCTGTCCCGCATCGTGGTCTTTGTAGCGGCGGAATCGCCGGGAGATCTCCGATGTCCTCGGCTCTCCAGAATATCCCCCTAGAAACTTAGGGTTTAGGGTTTAGGGTTTCCCCCTAGAAACTTAGGGTTTAGGGTTAGTTACAGTAACCCCTTAAAAATTAGCTAGGTTCCCCAGCAGCCCCTTGATAATTTCCACCCTTTCTCCTACTGTTCGGTTTTACGTCGTCTGCAAAGAAAAACGGCAAAAGGGTACTACGGAGGAACCTCGTTAGGGTTGCGTGTGGTTTTGGGTGCTTCAAAGGGTTTCATTGGGTTTGAGAAGAGTTTCTGAAGAACTATGGGGTTACCCTTGGCTCCCAGCTGTTCAGTTTTCACAAGGAGACCCCAATATATGAAGTGCCACTCACGGGCTAGTACTGGGGGACGCAGAAACACTCAACCGCACACTGCAACATCTCTTTCTAGACCCTTACAGAAACCCAGAAAAAATCTTGAATCCCTTAAGTAAGACACGGATACTAAATTTAAAGGGTGATCTTTATCAGGACCCCCAAGTATAGTCCTTAATTGAATAGCGCGGGAGTCTCAGGGACCCTTCAAGGAATGCTCCTAGGGTCCGCCTTCACCGGGCCTTCCCCCTAAACCCTAACACTGCCCCAAACAACAACACTAAACACCTCTCAACCCTCCAAGCCCCCGCAACCCCCTAAACCCTGAACCCTAAACCCTCAACTCCCTTTCTGCAACAGGCTTCGTACTTCGCCTGGGGTCAGTCGCCCCTGAAGCTTCAGCAGCTTTACTGCTGGCCAAGACCACTCACACCATCAAGTTCACCAGCCCTTGCTCCCTAAGCCCTCAACCCCTAAACCCCTTAAACTCCAATAGGCCCCTCAAGCACATCGTAAATTATAGTAAGATCCTTAATATGATTCAATGAATATTCCTAAATCAAGGGATCTTGGAATCTGGGTGGGACCTCAAGTGGGACCTAGGCTCTGCCTCTCCAGCAGGCCCTCGGAGCCCATGGGAGACAGAGGCAGGGCCAGGACGTTGAGAAGCGACCGATAGGCCTCGGAGCGCAACTTTCAACAACAAAAAGGAGGCAGAAACAAACTAAAGACAAAGACAAAGAAATGTGGTAAGCCCAAACAGCAATAGATGAAAAACGATGGTTAAAGTAACAACTGAAAACAGTGAAAGCAAATCAAAAAGCACATGTTTAGTCGATACGCCTTGGAGAGCCGGGGCCCGATTTCGGGCCCAAGGCCGTCCCAACCCAAACCATTCACCTGGCCGGGTGTTGAGGGAGGGCTCTTGAAGGGCTCCTTAAAGGGATCTACAGGTTCCTTAAAGGGGTCTATGGGGCTTAGGGCTTAGGGTCTATAGGGTTCCTTTGAAGGGCTTAGGGTGTAGGGCTCAGGGTTTAGTGTGATTTGGGGCTTCCTTCAGGGTTTGGCGGTTTAGGATTCAAGGTTTAGTATTTAGGATTCGGGATTTCGTTGTTCTAAAGGTTTTGAGTAGTGTTCCTTCAGTGTTTCTTTAGTGACCGCAACGGTATTCTATAAGGGCTCTAAACTTTCCGGGTTTTAGGGTTCCTTGAACTGCTGAAGGAACTCCTAGGAAGTCTATAAGGGCTTGGAAGCTTATTTTTTTTTGCCCCAGAGCTTCAGGCCTCAGGAGTGCAGGGCTCCAAGGTTCAAGGGTTCAGAAAACCCGGAACCCCGAGCCCTAAACCGTAAACCCCCTCAACCGTAAACCCCAACACCCTCAAACCGAAATCCTAACCCTTACTCCTGGTGAGCCCAAAACCCTAAATCCTAAACCCCTATAATACCCTTGTAGATCTCATATAGATCCCTTGTAGGATCCCTTGAAGGATCCCTTCTAAAGCAACCCTTAAAGGAACCTTTGAAGGAATCCTAAAACCCTAGAGAACCCAGACCAGTTCGCCTCCAGCTCCTTGTAGAACTCGGCACCGGGGAACTCGAATCCCGCGTCCGCCGACACGGTCACAATCTCGAGGTGCCTTGCGGATAAGGGCTTGAGGTTTAGGGTTTCAGGTGTAGCGTTTAGGGTTTAAGGTGTAGGGTTTAGGGTGTAGAGTTTAGGGTTTGGGATTTAGGGTTTAAGGTTTAGAGTTCAGGCTTTAGGGTCTGGGGTTTAAGGCTTTTTTTGAATGCCTTTTTCCGTCTGCAAGGGGTTTGAAGTTTGGATTTTGGGGTTTAGGGAAATTTAGGGTTTGGGGTTGAGGGTTTAGGGCTTAAGCCCTCTCATGGTGCCTTGCACTGGGCTCCTCCTCCTCCTCCTCTGCCTCCGTCCCGGCGCCAGTCTGCAAAAGGATCTGGGCAAAGCGAGGATCCCGGAGCATTCCCCTGGAGAAGAGGACGACGAAGTAGTATGCCCAGGGCTTATAGGCGATCATTTCTTTCTCCGACCGAACCAGAACACATTCCTGGGATCTCGTGCAGGAGTTTAGCTTTAGTTACCACAAAACGGGTCTATGGTCAATGATAGGGTCTTCTTGATTATGATACCTTAAACCTTTAAACCCTAAATCCTAGATCCCTTAACAAGAACCCAGAGTCTGTACGAAGATGCGTCTGCACCAGAATCTGAAAAACTTCGCAGGTCGCGAGAGCCTCCGCATCGGTAACGGAGCCCGTAATGAGAATCCGCGCCTGAAATAGGGAGTTCCTTTAAGGGTTCAGGGTTTAGGGTTCCTTTGAGGCTTTGCGCATTCATACGGGGGTTCCTTTAAGGGTTCAGGGTCTGGTTAAAGGTTTAGGGTTTACGGTTTAAGGTTCTATTAGAGGAACTAAAAGGTTCCACCATCGGGTTCCTTTAAGCAAACTACAACGGCACCATGATTCACAGCGCCTTCGTGTGTGATGGGCTCGAGCTGCCGGCGGCTCCAAAAACATTCATGGACACGTTGCACCGCTTCAGCATCTCTATGACCACTTCCTCCCGCTTCTCAGAGGAGCCAAAGCGGCTGAGATGCAGCGCCGCCACATCGTCACGGAGCCAGACGTAGGCCTTCTTCACAGAATAACAACAGCAATAAACGTAATAGAAACGGAATAGCAGCAGTACTGGTACTACAAATACTAGTAATAATAGTTGTGATACTAAGAATAAGAAGAAGAAGAATGATGATCACGAACATATTAAAAACAGTAATAGTAATCGTAATTATAGCGATAGCATGCCTTTCTCACGTCATCCTAATGACAATGATAATAACAGAAACAATGACAATGGTAGTAACAATAATGAGAAAATGCCTTCTTCACGTCATCCATGGTGATGCCATAGTTAGCCAGGATTTGCTTCTGCTGAGCTGTCCAAACCTCCGGAATCAACTCCTGGGCATCGATTTCAACAGATCCCGAAAAGTTTACGTGCAGCTGAGGCTTAGGGTGTTAAGGTCAGGCTTCAAGGCTTAGGATTTCAACAGACCCCCAACAGTTTGTGTAGAGCTAGGGTTTAGGGTTTTGGAGTTTAGGGTTTCGGGTTTAGGGTTGGGGTTTAGGGTTGAGGGTTTTAGGGTTGAGGGCTTGAGGGTTCGGGTTTTAGGGTGCTAGACTCTGCTAGCCTCAACCAAAAAAAGAAGTTAAAGAAAGTTGACCAACATCGGCACCTAGTCTCCAAATCTTCGTCCGTGATTGACATGAAGCCTCAGTTGCTCTGTTCATAAGCTCAAGCAACGTACACTTTTGGTCCTAAAAGGGATAATATCTAACCTAAACAGTGTAAAGCGTACTCATTCAGCCAGTCAGAAGCCATCACAGATTAAAGGAACGGTCGTGACTTTGTTCTTGTGGGCAGTCACGAGCTCCTTGGCTAGCCGGGTTTAGGGTTTAGGTTCGTCAACAACTCTTTCAGCTTCAGCTTCCATGGGGACCTTGCGCTTCAATACCTACAGGGAACTCCAGAAAGTTGGAATATGGTTTCATGGTAGGATACCCTATAATTTACCATAGAAGGGTTAGGATAATCATATTCCAACTTTCTGGCTTTTACCTAAGTTAAGGGTTAAGGGTTTAGGGAGTCTGAGCGTGGGGCGGTCGCAGGAGTCAAACATCAAGCTAGTTCATTGTTGGGATAGGATTAGATATGTACTTATTTTACTCCTTATTGGGTTCAAGTATCCATAAACATGTAAATTGTTACCCAACTCTGACAAAGTAAATCTCCAGAATGTGGTGCAGAGGCTCCCCAGCACACCACATGCGCTTGAGCAACTCGGGAGTCTTAACCGCGACCACACTCTTTGTCATGGAACCTGGGTTCTTGTTAAGGAAGTTATTTTATGGTACCATACTAGGGGTTTTAGTAAGTACTCTGGTGTCCTTATGAAATATGGTAACTTAGATTAAATCCCCTTAACAAGGCCCTAAACCCTAAACCCTTATAGAACCCGTAAAGAAACCCCAAAGTTATGGTAACTTAACAAGCACCCAGGAACGCACGGTATGAAAAATGAGATCCAACTCCTCCAGCTGATCTGAGTCAAGGAAAACATTTACGGGGCTGTTCCTGGCAATCAGCATCTTCAGAAGACGGCAGAGGCTGCCGGCACCTGGGAGTTTCCGAAAATAGGGGGACCCTCATATAACACCCTAAAGAGTAGGATCCTCATTCTAAGGACCCCAACATGAGGTACACCTAATTTTCGGAAACTCCCAGACCTCCCTTGTGGTGGCAGAGGAAGACGCCAAACATCGTCCGTGGGCTGAAATGGCGAAACACCGCGAAACACACAGCAGCAAGGCCCGCCTCGGTTCTTGAAATTTGAATAGGGTTCCTTTACAGTTTAAAGGGTTTAGGGTTCCTTTGAAGGGGCTTATAAGGGTTTAGGGTTCCTTTAAAGGGATCTAAAAGGGTCACTATAAGAAATCTTGAGGGGTATTTTAAAGCCTCGGTTCTTCTAAATGTTCCTTTAAGGGTTCTACCAGGGATCTATAAGGGTACTGTAGGGTTCAGGGTCTTTGGGGTTCAGGGTTTAGGGGTTTAAGGGTTTAGGGTTTTTATGGCTTTTAGGGTTCTCCTAATTAGAATAAGGTTCCTTTAAAAGGGTTTAGAAGGGTTTAGGGTTCCTTTACAGGGGTCTAAAAGGGCCACTATCAGGGATCTATAGGGGTATTTTGAAGCCTGGGTTCTTCTTCTCATAATACTAGTACTAATAATCGTAATGGTGAGTAATCATAATCACACTCATCATAATCATAGTCATAGCACTAATAATGACAAGTATACCGAACAGTGTTGATGGTTTAGGGCCAGCTAGTTCTGGTAGCTCCCTCGTCTGTGGGTTCCTTGATCTAAGTTACAGTGTGTGTTGCAGGCTTTTGGGTTTAAGGCTAAGTTCCTTCATACACCCTAAAAGCCCAAAGTGCCAGTTCCTCACCAAACAATGCTTAAGCAAGTCTGTATGCCATCCCTTATGCAGCCCCCTCAAGCCCGGAAAAGGCCTGAAAAGCTGAAACAAGACCAGCGGCCAGTAACGGGCCTAGCACAGCGAAGAGCAGCAACCAACCGAGCACCTCAGTCGACTGCTCCTTGTCAATCTCCAACCTCCAGGTTTACAAGGGTCAGGGGTTCAGGGTTCAGGGTTTAGGGGGTTGCTCTTTGTCAATCTCCAACCTGGGTTCACAAGCGAGTTTTGTACATTCTGCATTGGGTCTTGCAGGGGTGTTTAAGCTTCTTAAGCTTCTTGAAGAGTCTTCTAAGGCTTCAAGCTTTGGTTCAGAGACAATGGAGCTCGGAGTTTGTCGTGGTTGAATGGGTTGCTATACGGGTTCTTATCAAAGTGCTATAGGGTTTAGGGTTCCATAGCGTTCTGTTGGGTTCTATAAGGTTAAGGATTCAGAATTCTACAGCGCTCTGTACGGCTCAGGCTCAACAAGGTTCTCGACGGTTCCAGGGGGTTTGATACCATCCTTTTGAGAGCTATCTTCCACCCGTGTTATATGCTCTTCAAAATGTGCAAAGCTGTGTCTGTGTCGCTTGTTGACCTATGTCGGTTTCTATACGGATTGTTTAGAGGCTCTACTTCAGCAACTTCACCGTAACTTCACCTCCCGATCTTGTGAAAAGTTTCACAGGGGCTGTACAAAGCGCGTATGAAAACCGTCTATTGTAGTAGCGCAATGTGCTCCTTATGGAGCCTTTCTAGGAGATTTTACGCAATCCTCGTTTAAACTAAAGCACAACATACACCTTCCAACCATCCCCGGTCCTGAATAGAACGCTGCGAAAACCAGCCATGACCCTAAACCCTCAACCCGTGCGCTAAACCCTAAACCCTCAACCCCTGAACTCTAAACCCTCAACCCGTATGACTATACTGATCTTAGAACCCTAGCAAAAATTATAATTTTAGCTGTTTCTTAGGGATTATTATAACCAAAAATAAAAAAATACTTCTAAGTACCCCTAAGATGAACTCTTACAAAGTCCCAGCAACAGGGGAGCTGCCCCGAGGAGCACCACCAGCAAGAAGCCGGTCATGATCGCATCTGCAAAATTGGCCGCCTCCAGTTTGGGGCTTGGGGGTTTAGGGTTTAGGTGTTTTTTTTTAGGGTTTAGGGTTTGGGGTTTGGGGTTTAGGGTTTAGGCTTGAGCTTTGAGGGTTAGGGTTGTTTTCTGTTTTAAGCTTTTGGGTTTAGGGTGAAAGTTTAGGATCTCATCTGCCAAATTGGCCGCCTTACTGCAAAAAGCGCTTGAAGGGATTTGGGGTGTCCTCCCTCAGGTGCTTCGATGCGAAAAACCTTATGTAGGACTCAACCCAGAGGGATTCCCAGAGACTCCAATATCCCTTAATTAAGGAATAGACCTTAAATTATATTAGGATCCGTAATGCGGTTTAAGGAGTATTCCTTAATCAAGAGATAGTCGAGTTTCTGGGTTTAGAGTCTAGAGTTTACAAACAATTGAAACCGCTTCATAAGCAGCTTCTCGGGCTCGTGGGGCTTACGCTGACAGGATATGTGTATGTATATATGTATACATATACTGCACTGATGTAACTTTGGGTACATATATAATATTAATAACAGTAGTAATAATAATAATATCAATACTAACACTAACAATAGAATAATCACAATAATAGTTTTAATAATAATACAATGACACGGTGTTTGCATGTATACGCACGCATATATCTATTTACACTTGTTCTTTGTTTGTATTTAGTTATGTACGCGTGAATGTGCGTATGTACATGTCTACTTAGCCGTTTACACGAGTTGTTTATGTATTGATGTACTTATGTATATGTCACAAATACCTATGCCTACATATATACTTATATGTTAGTATGTGGTTATGTATATACATCTATACATAGTCTATCTCTTAATGTACTTATTTACAGTCTAGATGCCGACATATTGACATTAATTGATATTTAGTTAGGCGTATTTTTTAGGTGCATCTCTGTATGTATGTACTTTGACATGTTTGTCTACTCATTTATCAGTTTATTCGTTTGCAGGGCTCTCACAACAACAGCCACGAGGCCCAACGGAAATACCATTGTGACACCACGACGATAAGGGAGTGGGAAAGATGGGGGGAACAGGGTTTCCTTACTATGGTAGCAAAAATGAAGTTCCGGAGAAAGAACCCAGGACAATCACAATCGCAATCAAAGCACAACAACACTGCTTGCAAGAGGAGGACCCAGATAAAGGATTCCAGTCGAAGCCAGAAGCGCAAAGCGAATGCTACGGCGCTTCGGGAACACTAATATAGGGGCCTTAATTATATAATTACCCATACTAGTTTGGGGGTTCCTTATAATAGTTATCGTATACTGGGTCCCAGAGGAGGATGCACCAAGGGCAACGGTGGTATGAAGTGGCGGATGTGGCAGTAACTGATAGTAGTGATGGTAAGCGGCAGAGGTGGCGTCGTCGTATTAATCCTCATGGTAAAGTCGTCAGAAGGGTTTAGGGGTTCTTGTTTAAAGGATTGATCAAGTGCTAAGTTTTCTGTTGTGATAGGGAGAAGGGGGAAGCTGCCCCAAACCCTGCACAATTCTTAACCCCAAAGCCTAAACCCTTCTAAACGCTGAACCCTACTAAAGCCGAAACCCTTTTAAATCCTAAACCCTAAACCCCTTCTTGAACACTTAACCCTGCCCAAACCATAAACCCTACAAAGGAGTTTCCGAAAATAGGGGACCCCAATATAGAACGCTAACTAATAAAAATTCTTACTATAAGGGCCCCAAGATACGGTGCCCTAATTTTCTGAAACTCCTCCTTAACCCTAAACTCTTCTAAACCCCAAACCCTTCTTTAACCCTACACCCCTCTTAAACCCTAAACCCTATAAAGGGCTTAGGCTTCCTTTCTGTGAAAGGGCTTAGGGTTCCCTTCAAAAAGGCTTCGCCTCCGTACGCCAGGGCCAAGTTCGGACCTGAAGAAGCGAACCAAGGACGAAGAGGGCGCCCATGAGCAGCACCTTCCCAGAGGCTCGGGGTTTAATACAGGGTTTAGGGTTTAGGGTTTAGGGTTTAGGGTTTAGGGTTTAGGGTTTAGGGTTTAGGGTTTCAGGGGCCTTAAGAATTAGAATAAGGTTCCTTGAAAGGGGTCTGTTAGGGATCCATAAAGGTGCTACAAAACACGGGCCTTGATGGGGGTTTCGGGGTTTAGGGTTCTGGCTTGGGTTTCCCGGAAAGGGTTTAGGGTTGCTGTAAAGGGGTCTAGCCTAGTGTCTGAGGTTTGGAGTTTAAGTTTTTAGGGCTTGGGGTTTAGGGGGGGTTAGGGGCTTGGGCTTGTAGGGCTCAGGATTCAAGGCTTAGGCGGTTTTGGGGCTTAAAGTTTAGAGGTTTAGGTTGGCTCGGGGTTTAGGGTTTACTGCGGGGGTGAACAGCAACTTTTGGTGGGGATCGGGGTTGGCGACTTAGGCTTTAGGGGTTACCTGTAGCCGAAAAGACCTAGCTTTTTAGGGTGCCTGTTTATGGTTTCTATATCTATATCTATATATATATATATATATATATACAGTTCCTTAAAAAGGTAAGTCTTTTCGGCTACGGGTAGGGGTTTGGTCAAGGATTCAGGGTTTGCGGGTTTGGCCCTTTTCGAGGTCGTCAATGCTCGATTCTTGTTACTACGGAGCCGGCAAAAATCCAAAATCGAGAGCCGCCCTCACCTGAATCTCGGGTGTTGCCACAAAGGCGACCGGGAACAAGGCGATGAAGGCATTGCGGAACAGCAACAGCAGGCCATAGTAGTAGCCTGGGCTGTTGTAAAAGGAGCTTAGGGGATATGATATAGGGATCCTTTTAAAGGGTTCCTTAAGGGATCTAAAAGCTTCCTTTAAAGGGGTCTATAAGGGTACTATAAGGGATTTAGGGATATAGGCGCCTTAATAACTCAATTAGACTAGGGTTTTGGGGCCCATTATACTGTACTTACAACAAGGAACCTCCAAAACCTTGTAGGTAATTACGAAGCCCCCTATACTAGGCTGGGTGACTAATATGCAACTTCTCAGTGTCATTATTACTACTAGTGTCCTCATTAAAAAACTTATGAGTCTTAGTAGTACTAATGTTTTTACTGCTTATACTTGTATTACTATGGCGGTCACTTAGGCTAAGCTCCTCAACATTCCAGCAGACCCAGTAGCATTCGGGCCTGAACCGCTGGAAAAGGAAGCGATAGCGATTCACGAGCTGGAGGCCTTTGCCAGAGGCAATTCGGATCGGATACATGACGGTTGTGTAGGTAGCCCACACCAATATCGCGATCGGGTAGCAGATGATACCCGTAATGGAGAGAAGGATCAACACCCAGTGCTCCGCCGAGCTGTAACAGATGATCCCTGGATTCGCCGCCATGGAAGAGCTCCCATCTGGGTTTTGGACGCACTGAAAGGGGCCCAACACGGCCAAACCCAGGGTGATGAAGAACGCGAAAATGATGATTCCATTCATGTTGAAGAGCGAATCCAAGGTTACTCTACGCCCGCGGAGGCGTGCCATGACCCAAGCGGCCAAGAGCAAGCAAGAGCCCATAGGACAGACAAGAAGTTGGCAAAGGAACTTCAAGGTGGGGCTGTCCTGACCAACAAGACCTTGGCTAACTTCTAAAAGTTAAACTCTTAGCCTAACCATTATAGCTCGTACAGAAACCCAAAATAGCTATAAAGATCTAAGAGGCAACCAGAAGAAAGCCAAGAGACAAGAGATACGGATCATATCAAAGTCGAAGGTCAACACTCCGGTTAAGTCGATGAGGCGGCGCACCGGCTCCACCCAGTTAATCGACAGTTGCCGGATAGAGCCAAGGGCCTGGATGGCCTGGGTTTAGGGTTTGGGGTTTAGGGTTTGGGGTTTAGGGTTTAGGGTTTCTTGTAAAGGAACCTAGTTTAAGTCGTCAGAACAAGGAAATCCTATCTTTTACGCTAGATCCCCCTTCAGGTAACTTAAACTACTTAGGTTCCTTAAAACACTCAACCCCATGGCAGCTTAAGTGAAGCTCCTCAACCTGAACCCAGTGGCCGTCACCATCTGGCTGCCGACCGTGGCAACAGTGATGACATTCAGCGACTGCTGGTTCATGTCTGCATTAACACAAGAGAACAAAACCATGACGACCAGCGCAACCTGGGCTGTGCTTTAGGGAGTTTAGGGTTTTAGGGCTTCTAGGGTTTGGGGTTTAACCTGGGCTGTGTTCCAGGAGGTCAAACAATGCAATTTTTCACTCCAACTTCAAAGAATTGAACAAGTATGAGAAGTTGTACTCAAGAACATCAAATGAAGAATAAGTACCATGAGGATCCCACAGCGTACCGTAAAGGTCTAGATCGAGGCAGCCCAGCAACCACGATAGCGCAAAGCATTGCAGGGAGGGCATCTCCCGCACCGCAAGGTTTGCAACTCCCCTCCTCCAGGGGATAGTGGCCCTCCTTGCAGTTGTTGCATGCCATACCTGGCCGGATCCTATACTTTGGGGCCGGAAGACGTCTCAAACCAGGAGACGTCCATAAAACTCTTGAAATCTTGAAGTCGGTCTGTTTCCGTTTATGGCTTAGGGTTTGAGGATAAGTTTAAGGATTCGATTTTAAGGTGGGTTTGACGGATTATTAAATGGTCTTTTCGGCCCCCAAATCCTTCTCTGCCATCCGCACATGCGCCAAGAGGATTCCTGGGACACTGCTGCGCACCTCGGCAGCGGAGTACCTTGAAGCTGCACTGGCCCGGCCCTTGAAGCGCGGTCCAAAATCCTGGCAGTTGAGTCGGCGGTCCGAGGCCGGAGTCGCAGAAGAGCCCGTCTGGGCAGGCCAAACAGCCCATGCCACTACACATGAAGGTGCCTTCTGCGCATTTACAGTCGCTGGCCGTCTGCGCACCGCTCTCGTCCGTCACCTGCATCATTCCGCAGCTGGTGCAGCGGTGGGCTCCAACCTCGGAGACGTAGGTTCCCTTCTCGCACCTCAGGCATGCTTCCAAGCCGACCGCATTGGCATAGAAGCCTGCTTGGCACGGGGAACACGAGGAAGAGCCGACTTCACCAGCAAAATGCCCCAAGGGGCATCTTGTGCAGTTCACCATGCCCGTCTCGTTTGCGAAGCTCCCGCGAGGGCACTGCAAGTATGGCTGGGTTCCACCCAAACCTCGGTTCGACTTCTCATCAACTTAGCTCTAGAGTCGTCATAACTTGGACTATCACAAACATATATATAACTAGGACTTTCACACTATTTACCATAGAGATACGTAAACGGTCATATCTCCCCTCTCTCCGGTAACTCAAACTCCTCAATAAGGACCCAGAAGCAGAAGAAACCTCGGGGGCAGGCCTTGCACTGGTTGGACTCCTGGTTTAGGATCTATAAGGGATTCCTTTTAAAGGGATCTATAGGGATTCCTTTTAAAGGGATCTATAAGGGTTCCTTTTAAAGGGATCTATAGGGATTCCTTTAAGGGGATCTACTTGGAGGGGCAGGGGACTTAGTAAGTAGGTTATAAGTAGGGTTATAATTGGGGTAACTCCGTTCAGGGTACTTATAACTCTACTTGAAAACTTACTAAGTAGGATTTACCTGTAGCCGAAAAGACCTACCCTTTTAAGGAACTATGAATAGAAACCATGATAAGGAACCCTCAAAAGGCAGGCCCTTTCGGCTACAGGTAGGGTCTGGGGTTTAGGAGTTCGGTTTGGAGGTGAGGGCTTAGGGTTCTCTTTTTTTGGAACCCTCTTTCATTAAAGGGCTTAGGGTTTGAAGTCTTGGATTTGGCTTAGGCATTAGGCAGGGAGGGTCCTCCTCCTTGAAGAAGCCGGGATCGCAGTAGGTCAGCTCCGGCGGGGGCATCGTGTCACGCTTCCTTTGCACCCCAGTTGAACGGAGATACCATTGTTTCTATTGTTTAGAAAGCAGACTTTCAAATCCAAGTCATAAAAGGTACTACTCAGGGACCTAGCTTCCCGTCCATCCAGTAAAGATCTTGGCCCACCATCGTGAGCTGCCCGGTGCTCGCACTGAAAATCGCACCGACCACCTGGCGCGTTGGAGACGCCAGGCCCTCCGACACCGGCTCGCTGACCAAAAGCTCGTATGATGCCAGACGATCACCGTTTGCGTCAAACTCGATGTCGCCTGTGACTCCCATGAAAGTAGTCTGCCTCAACTCATCCAACAGGGTTGCGCCCTTGATATCGGCAAGGGGAATTCCCTGATTCAGGAGGGTGTTGGCCGCCAGGACGATGGTATACAGAGCATCAAACAAGAAGGTGCCGAAAACTGGGATGTTCGCGTTCGAGAACTCCTCCTGCGTCATGGGAGGAACCAAGAAGGGCACCTTATAGTTGTCAGTCCCATATCTTCCTCTCGCAGCCGGGCTGTCGACATCATTCAAGTCCATCTTCTGCCAGAACGCAGCATAATCTGGAAATTTCGGACCTCATGATTATATGCCCTAAACCCTCTACCCTAAATCCCCAATCCTAAACTCCTAAACCCCAAACCCTAAGACCCTGTCTTGTAGCGAAGTGAAGCTTCGGGATGCCAAAGATCGGACGGAAAGTCTGCCGCTTTGGCCAACTTACTCCCCGACACTCCTCCCGCATGGAACCTTTCAAAATAGTTGCTAGACCCGAACCCTTATATAACCCTAAACCCAACAAACACACTGAAGAGACACACACGACACACACACGCACACAAAAGAAGCAGTAGAAATAATCGAAATAGACGATTTTGAAGACAAAGGCCAACACCCTCCAACAAAAACCTAAGTTATAGAGACAAGAAAAAGGAGAAGAAGGACTCAGGACTAGAATATACTATTATCGACTATAATCGACTGTAATGGACGATAACCGACTGCAATCGACTATGAAGACTATAATCGGCTGTAATCAACTTTTTTACAGCCAATAGGCTATAGTAGACGTACCACAAACAGATGATGATGGACCACAATAGACGCAGGCGGCCCCTAAACGTAAGGGCTCAGGGTCGGACCTCTATCCACGGGGTTCCAGCGCATGAAGCCCACCGGCAGCTCTGAGTCGAAGAACTCCTAGGGCTTTCGCAGGCTTTTTTGGTGTTTTCAACGGTTTAAGAGGGTTTGAATGGGTTTGAAGGGGGTTTGAAGGGGGTTTAGGGGGTTTAAAGGTGCTCAAGGGGGTTTAAGGGGTTTGAGGGGGTTTAAGGGTGTTGAGGGGGTTTAAGGGTGTTTAGGGGGTTGAAGGGGGGTTTAAAGGGTTGAAGGGGGTTGGAAGCTGTTTACGGGGTTTAAGGGGGTTTAGGGGTTGGGGTTTGGGGTTGGGGGAACTCCGGGGCTCTGATCTGAACGGAAAGGCACAGGGCTTCAGGGCACAGTTTTGAGGGAATCTAGCGGTTTAGGGTTTGGGGCCCTTGGGTGATCTACTGTCTAGAAATACGGGTTTAGGGTTTGGGGTTTGGGGGTCTACTGCCTAGGGATACGCAGCTTGAGGGTGTGGCGATATGTTCTTCAGCTTCTAGGGATAAGCCGTTTAGGTATGCAGATGAAAGGCTTCGGGGCCTAGGGATATAGGCATTGAGGTTGTGGGTTTAGTGGTATGAGGTGTTACGGAGTAGGGTTTAGAGTTTAGGGAGCTGGGTTTTGGGATGATAGGGCTTTGCGGGTTCAAGGTTAGGAGGTTTGTAAATGATGCTTAGAGGTATAGAAATTAAGGACCTAGCTTCCCTACGGCTTAGGTGTGAAGGGTTTTAGGGTTTAGGGTTTGAGGATCAAGGGGCTTACACAGCGTTTCGGGTTACAGGGTTTAGGTTTAGAGTTGGGTTTAGAGCTATAATAAGGTTTGGGATTTGGCGATATCAGGCTGAAATCGGATTCAGGAATAGGGTTGTTGCAGCTTTAGGGGCTTAGGGTTATCCACGGGGCTTCAGATTTCAGAATCTTTGGTGTATGATGCACGGTACATGACACCGTAAGTAACCATAACCTGCTTGTGCTGTAAGATCCCTCTAAGCGTTAAGTTGCTGTCTATAGTATTTGGCTTCTAGGTCTCGGTGCTTCAAGTCTTTCAACCTGGATGATATAAAACACCATAGCATGATAACTGAAGGAACCCTCCAATTTAAAACCTACATTCAGTGACCACTTCACGGATGTAGGCTTCGTTTACGAGAATTTTCTAGCTCTCATAACGGTGTCTCACAGACATAAGGAGTTTCATATTTCCTTTGCTACATGCTACATGCTTAACCCTGAACCCTAACCCGAAACCCCACAGACCCTACACCCCCATCCCGGCATGGTTAACGAACACACTTGAACCCTAAATCATGCATCTGGACCCCGAGCCCTCAACCCGAAACTCTCAAAGCCTAGGCTCATAGGGACCCCTAAAGGGGAAGGGGGAGAGGGGGGTAGGGGACTATACTTCCTTAAATCTGCCTTAGTAGGTCCTTATTATGGGCATTGAGGCCCCCCACCCCCCCAAAGGGTCCCTATGATATAGCTCCGTCTCTCAGACATCTCCAACGTGGCAGCTGAAACCTGGCTCCTTATTTCCCTGAACTCCCCTCCAGAACGATCTAGAACCCCGGGACAACCCTGATAGGCTCCCTTCAAAAACGCCGCCCAGTCTCCGTGCCGAAGGCCATCGCAGATTCCGAGCCAAGCAGCTGCCACCCTGGGCCAAGCATCCCCTCAGACCGCAGGACGGGGGCGAAGCCTCGGCTCCCGTTCTGAGGCGGCCACGGTTTAAGGTTTAAGGTTTAGAGCAACACTCATATTTAAAAATATCATAGTATTTCAAACTATGTCATGTGATTTATAACCCTTGGAATATTTGAATTGAAAGAATAGTTCAATCCTAAAAGGACACTACAGTGTTAAGGAGCCCACGACCACTTATATATCGCTATCTGTTATGTGCTGACGAACCCATGTAGAGACGCTTCTGTCTAACTTCCGTGGGAACTTACTTAGACCCTAGACCCCACGGATCCCTTATAGAGCCCTTTAAGGATCCCTTATGGAGCCCCTTATGGAACCCTGCAATGAGAGTTGCTGAACAACTCCAAGGAGCTGGTGAACATCTGGCTGTTCCTCGGTCCGTCTTAGGATGAAGAAGAAAAAAGGATCCGTTCGGGGCTGGTTTTAAAATGCCTGGAAACCCTGGCTTAAAAAAAAAAAAACGCCCCAAAAATCCCTTACAAACCCTAGACACACTCTAAAACCAAGCATCATTGATGCAAAACCGCATACAACCCTACATCCTAAACCCCCATACACGCCCACAAGCACGCTAAACCCAAGGATCATTGCAGTGAAGAGGAAGCGAAACCCTGAACCCTAGACCCCAAAACCCTAGACCTTAAACCGCAAAAACACACGAAAGCAAGAGGAAGCGAAACCCCAAAAACCTAAACCCCAAAACCCCAAAACCCTAAACCCAAATCCCCCCCAGCCCAAGGATCATTGCAGTGAAAAGGAAGCGACTTCCCAGGTTCCTCACCAAAGTCAGGGCTTCCCTGGCCTCTCGGGACTTGTTGAGGGTTTAGGGCTCAGGGCTTCGGGTTAAGGATTTAGGTTCAGGGTTTAGGGCTTAGGGGAGGCTCAGGGTGTATATTGTTGGTTCAAGGATTGAATAGTGCTTAAATGTATAAAACTAGGGACCTAGCTTCCCTACGATTCAGGTGTGAAGGGTTTTAGGCCTTAGGTTTTGAGGATCAAGGGGCTTAGCATTTCGGGTTAGACAGTTTTGGGTGTAGGGCTTAGGGTCATAGAGTTTAGGGTTTAGGATTAAGGCTTTTTGACTGTAGGGCCTCAGGGGTTAGGGATTTAGGGGTTTAAGGTTTCAGGGATTTAAGGTCTTGAGGAGTTAGGCTTTGAGGTTCAGGCGTTTAGGGCTTAAGGGTTGAGGGTTGAGGGTTTCGGGATTTCGGGATTTAGGTGTTCAGAGTTTTAGGTATAGGGTTCAGAGTTATGAAGGTTCACCGTTGGCTTCCAAGGTTTAGGTGTAGGCCTTGATGGGTTCGAGTTTAAAGTTCTGAAGCTCTAGTCCTACAAGGGTTTACAGTTCGGGGCTCAAGTTCTAGGGTTTTGAGGGTCTAGGGTTTAGGGTTTAGGGTTTAGGGTTTAGGGTTTAGGGTTTAGGGTTTAGGGTTTAGGGTTTAGGGTTTAGGGTTGAGGCTTCAGGGTTATGAGTGCTTGGGAAAATTGTCAGGGCCCACAGCCCAAGCCATTAAAAAAGGAGAGACCTGAGTTGATATGTTAAAGGCACCCGTAAAGGAATCCCAACCCGAAAAGACATTAGCCCTAAAGGAATCCTTACAAAAACCCTGGTGTACTGCGTAAGGACAACCCCCCGAGCCTCAGCTAGCACAAAGTTGTTGGGCATGTAGCGAACGGACACGCCTTTGACGCGGCCCTCTTGACCGGCGAGCTTTGCTAGCCTGACATGGGAGTTTCCGAAAATTAGGGTACCTTATTTCAGGGGTCCTTATAATAAGGATCCTACTATTTAGGGTACCATATTAGGGTCCCCTATTCTCGGAAACTCCCACATGCCGGTGCCAGAACCCTGAACCCTCAATCCTCTAAACCCTCGGCTGTAAGCATTGGAATTTAAGGTGGAAGAGGGGGCATGCTTGGAGAGCCCGAAACCTCTTGATGACGGAATAGACCTAAAAATCCTACTATTCCGTCCCTCAAAATTTGAGTGTATTCTGTATTCCTCAACTGATGGATGTCGGGCTTTCTGAGCATGCCCGGGAACTGTGAAGGTAAATCTTCTGGAATACATCGTCAGAATAAGAATTACCCTCAAAAGGCAAAAGGATACTTGCTCTTCCAAAAAAGTACTATACTGAACTTACACCCCTTTCAAAAAAATATCATTTTAGCTGCTTCTTAGGGATTCTAATATCCAAAGATTACAAACTATTTCTGAATGCCCCTAGGAGAAGCTCTTCCATGGCCAAGAAGAGCCCCCGCCCATAGGGTTCGCTCGCGTAGAGGCACGTCGCGGAAGGGACCTCAAATGCTACGATCCAGTTCCAGAAAGCTCTGCTCTGGATTGAATCCGGTGGAGCCGTCCGCAGAAAGTAAGGATAGGAGTCTTTGTTTGAGAGAGCGGGCGACGATGCAGCCCAGGCGATCTGGGGTACCTTCCGCACCGCAGAAACACCTTGGTTCTTGCTAAGGGGTTCTCATTTAAGTAACCATAATATTTACTATAGATCCCTAGTATGGTAGTTTAAGGCCTTGCTAAGGGATCTAATTTAAGTTACCATGTCAAAGAAACCATATTACGTACTATAGTTCCCTTAAACCAGACTCCTTAACAGGAACCCAGACACTGGCAACCGGAATCGCGATAGATGAGAATACACCTCCCACGAGCGCCGAGACGGGAGTCTCTCCATCCGAACCAAACATGAAGTCCAAAGCGGTTTCGACACCGACGTCTGGCTGCGAGTGGCTGGTTCCCATGCGAACCCTGACGTTGGAGATGTTGGGGTGCAGATTCGGAATGGGGATGATGGGAGGCCCAAAGCGTGCTTGCAGCGCAGTCTCGAAATTCTTGCGCAGATCGAGGTCAAAGCTCGCTACGACTGCCTATACTGAACTTAGACCCCTTGCAAAAATCATAACTTCAGCTGTTTCTTAGGGATAATAACAACCAAAGATGAGAAACGATTTCTAAGTACCCCTAAGCTGCAATGTAAGATTGGCTCTGCGACGTGGCGGGCCCATAGGCGCCGATCGCCCACTCCTGGGCCGATTGCAACCGAGCCACGGTCACCATGGCAAGGGCGATGCGGAGGGCTGCCATCTCTTGGAGATGGCAGCCTTCCGCTGTAAGTCAAAAGCATGGCGCTTGATCCTTTCAATTAGCAGAGATCAATGAATTCAGGATTTGGGGTTTGGGGATATTGGGTTTCGGGGTGTTGGATTTAGAGTCTAAGGTTGTCGTGAGAATCCGTCAACAAATCGGAGGTCGCGTCACAAACTGCAGTTCATCCCGGTACTCCCTCAACGCCACGAAAGGTCCGAAGCCCTAAGCCCCAAAACCGTGGCTGGCACACCTGACTTGAGAAGGCAGTGGGTCACCTTCGCATGCGGAGTATTGTCCGGAAGGCTTGGATCAAGGCTTTTGGATGTTGGATGCGGTAGGGTCGGAGTTCGAAAGATAGGGTTTACGGTTTACCGCGACAGACATGTAGGGTTTAGGGTTTAAGGTTTAGGGATGAACATACTGGCAAAAGGGCACAGCCGCAGTAAACTGACGACCTATGTATGGAACCAGACCCCTGATGAATAAATCCGTACCCAGGGACTCCAATATCCCGCAACTAAGGAATATACCCAAGGCCCAGGGGTTCCTTAAAGCGTTCCTTGACGGGATCTATAGGGGTTCTATAAGGGAATTCAGGAGTATACCTAAGTTATAGTCGGATCCCTAATATGATTTCAGGTGTATTCCTTATTTATGGGATTTTGGAGTCTCTGGGTACCTACCCACTTACGGCCCTACCTACCTACTCGAGATCCTGATCAGGTCCCAATACTGAAGCCTTCACATAAAAGGGGTGTATGAATCAGAAAAACCTTAAACCCCTAAACCCTAAACACTAAACCCAAACCCTACACCCGAAACGCAAAATCCCTCTTCCCTTATCCCGGACCCTGCCCAAAACCCGCATCGGCACTCTTGCTGAGCTCTGGTCCTCGCAGAACTCTTCTTTGCGAAGGCCTGGCAGAGCGAACCTAATGGGTTTAGGGTTTTAGCGGTTTAGGGTCATAGGGTTCTCATGTTTTAGGCTTTAGGGCTTTAGGGGGTTATAGGGTTATAGGGCTATGGGTGTAGGAACCTGATCAAGCAACCCTGGCCCAGCACACTACAGTAGCATCCAACTCTAAATCCGAAACCCTTTCCCCTACACCCTGAAAAGAACTAAACCCTAAACCCCTAAACCCTACACCCTAAACCCCAAGATAGATCCCCTTATGGTAACCCTTATCGGCTTTCTTAAAGGAGCCCTTTCTAACTGTTAAGGCACCTTTTTTGAACCCTGAAACCCAAGGTTCCCCTTTTTTGGGTCATCCCAGCTTGGAGCCGAGCTGGAGGCCGACAAGCTCTTGTAGATACTTTCGGGTTTAAGGTCGCATTTAAGGTTCAAGGTGCAGGGCTTAGGGTTTAGGGTTTAGGGTTCAGGGTTTAGGATTTGAACCTGAGCCTAGGTCTAGGTATAAGGCCTGCGATGGGCTGACCTGCTTTCCAGCACGAGTGTGCATTCTGGCCCTGTCTCACTGCACAGCATGATCGATTATCCTCCCTTTTTGTTGGTGGCTGTGGCGGCATTGCAGGCACCGTTCCGTCTGGTGTCGTGCAGTAGAAAATATCGTCGATGATGAGCAAACGCCTAGCCCAAACAGGACAGCTTTGCCACTCTCTGTGAGTTGGATGTTTTCCTGCCTTAATGCATTGGGTTTGCTCCAGCTCGGGGTTGTGGATCAGACATCGCACAAACCGGCAGAAACATCAGAAAACTGTCGCGAAGACACCAATTGTGGAGAGGAAGCAATGCAGAACGTAAGCTGAAACATGAGAAGCTGTGCAGCCGCAAAAAAGCTCCTTTGCACCGTAACATCTGAACTGGTATCCAGCATCCAGGCAACTGCAACTTGTCAAGCCATGCGGCCGCATCCAGGTCGCTGAAACTTCCCGACTTCTTATTCCACACATTCATGCCCCGGACATGAACAGGTTCGAAGGAAGCCCAATATCTCTTACTTGGAATCCTTGCATAGTTCTACTGCATCCGTAAACAAAATCCCCATGCCCCCTCATTAAGGAATACACTGTCAGTTGCAAGGGGACCGATATTACTTCTTCAAAAAACATCAAGTAAGGCACAAACTCTCAGTTACCAGGGCTTTAGTTTCATGATGTGAGGTCATTGTCAAAAGAAAACCATAACTAAAGGGTATGAGGATCGGCATAAGCCCCGAAACTCCAATTCATCCAGACGAGGCCTCCAACAGGGCTCAATAAACTCACCATGGCACCGACTCCAAACAAATTCCAAGCTCCAAACTGCGTTTGAAGTTTAGGGCGTCGCGTCCGCACCACCAAAAAAGCAAACACTCTGCGCTTCGAAGCCGCAATGCTGTGCCGAAGACTGCTGATCAGCCCTTCCGACACGAAACGGTTTGCATGGACAACCTGACATCCGTAACAACATTCATGCTGGCAAACAGAATGAAACATCGCAATGTACCTCGATTCATGGTCTGCCTTACTTACTGCCAGGGTATGCAAAAACCTTGGACATGAAAACTCAAATCAGCACAAAAACAAACTGGCGCGCCACTGAGCAATATGCACACTTGCAACCGCAACCAAACCTTGCTGATTGCAGGAACTAACTAGGTTTCTAGCATTGGCATTGAAATTCGCAGCGGTTCTTATGGCTTTCAGGAACACCGATGATGTGCGTAAGGTCAAGAAAAGGAACCGCCGGTTTCCGAAATATCTGCAACTTCTTCTTCCATATTGGCTGGAAAGACTCTGCTCTAAGCGCACTGCTCCTGCAAATATTCGAGCGCTGTTGGCTCTTGGACGTGAGCTTGCGGCTCAAACCTTCTTCCGAAACGGCAGCGCGATTGCGTTGGATTTAAAACATTGACACCGGAGAATCGGAGAACGCTTGCCAGACTGCCTAACGTTTTCACAAAGTTAAGTCTGTTGCTACGAGGAAACAGCTTGCACTCCATTATGCAAGAGAGCAAATTTCCAGCCCTTCCTCCGACCCCCCAAACGTTTTCCGCAAAGGGACCCACTGCGCTAGAGAGCTGTGTCCGACTATTGGTGCTGCGCTTGGTAAGAACGCAACGCGCTGCGGCATAGGCATGTGCAGGGGACACAACCAGGAGAGACCCTGTTCCTCGGATCAGCGCCAATGAGACTGACGCTGATGCGCGGCTTTCCCACACTCCGTGAAGTCACCAACACGGTCCGCTATACACAGGTTAACAGCTCCCGTAGAGCCTGCACATGCCGTTGCCGCAAAGAGGTCAATGAAGGGAGCGAGCTCTGCATGACCGCCGCTTGTTGGACAGATCTCTGGTGCAGGTAGTCTCGAGTCAGTGAGTCCCGCATTGCTAAGTCTAATGGTCCTGCTGCTCGAAAACTTGGACAGCGCAATGGCTCTCATAGAAGCATGCGGTCCACGATGCTGGTTTTCTGCCAGGCCCGGATAACCATTCGGCCGCTGCGTTTAAAACGGTTGCATTTTGGGGCCTGCATTTTGGGCGAGCCACTTTTAAGCTCATTTTTTGGAACGTACAATCTGGACGTGAAGCAACCATTTCTTCAACAACATGCAGCCGGAGAATTCCAAAGTGTAGCCAGTTTTTGCTTGTTTTGAACACGTGTTCGTTTCAGTCAATTTTGTTGAAACTTGCACGCGCGACTACATGGCTTTGATGCAGTGCCAAACAGTCTGTGACAACAAGAGTTTGCCGCCAACATGGATGCGGTCTAATGTGGGCGACAGAAAAAATACAGAAGTTCCATCAGCGATGGCACATCACGGCGGACCTCTACGTCGTTACACCAGATGTGGATACTTACGCAAACTCTCTAATCTTGCTTGCGCAGTATCCAGAGACGTGCAGATGTGAGCAATGACGTCACAGAAATGATGGTGTTGACAAACACAATTTTTTTTTTTTTGGCGTATGCGGGCCTCGTCGACTACGGCTGTAGCACTCGGTCCCAACAAGCAAACAAACAAACCAACAAACGAAACAGCGGTGAAACGAAATACCTAATTAGAGAGGGCAGGACTAGCTGCGGCGCCCAGGCTTAGCCGGGGTTGGCCGTTCAACATCTGCTACGGGTTCTCAGCGATCGTTCCACAACAACAGTAGGCCGTCGCCCAAAGTTTTCCAAGACCCTTAGTGGAGCCCAAATCAAGGCTCCGGCCGCCGTTCTAGTTCCGTCAAACAACGGTTGGCCCCGAGATCCTGTTGTGTCCCGATCGTGCACGGAAGAATTCCACAAGTCCAGAAATCCAAGGCCAGCGGCAATGGAAAGACTCGTCGACGTATGTCGAAAGGTTGGACATTGTGGACAGCCAATAAGGCTTAGGTTAAAGCCTCCTAGGTAGAAGGCCATTGGTCAAGCAGCCGCTGCATGTTATTGCCACTGCGTGGAAAGTGGGATTTCCGCAGAAGGTACAGCAATTGATACTGGCCCGCATCATACAATGATTTAAGGCGTGGTGTTGACAAACACAACACGAAGTGGGCGGTAGCATCACTTCCAGGCAAGCTTTATTTTGCGCATATCGCAGCTAATCATAATGGCACTTTGTCGGTTGGCGGCCGCGGGATGTGAGGCAGAGCTCTTACCAGACTTACTGTCAGCGCAAGGACACATGTTAAAGAAGACTCTGTCTTTGCAGATCTTCTTGCATCTTCCGACCAAAGTTATGGCAAAACGACCTTTACGAGCAAATGCAGGCTTTGGATGTCCAGTCCACGCAGCATTGTCCCACCCTACACCAGCACCCACTGATGACCCTTCAACCCTAACGTTGGAACAATAAATTCTAGGGACACAAAGCAGAGACACTTTCTCTTCCAAAAATGTGGACCGCAAACATGCTTCAAAAAGAGCTGTTGCACTGTCTAAGTCGTTGAGCAGCCATTTATGCTTGCCATTGCGCGACCTGGACTTTACGGGGACCAGGAACCAGTGAATCGTGTGGCCACAGAACGCCTGTTTTCTTCTCAAGTCTTCCAGCAATTGGCGCATGATGTGTAGGGATTCTTACATTTTGAAGAAACGCAAGAACGATAATTTTTTTGGCGTGAGCAGGCCTTGTAGACAGCGGCTGCGCTTGGTTCCAGTAAGAACAACCAGAAACAACAATGAACAAATGCTGGAAAAGAACTGCAGTTGAAATCTACAAGGCGCAGACAGAGTGAACGCAGAGTTTCCGGACCCAGAGCTCGAATATAAGTTCCCAAACCTAAAGACAAAAAAATGTCGATCAAACAATTTGACAGGCCACAATGTACTATGGGGGTACCTTAATGCGTCCTACAGTTTTCGTGGTTTTTCGAACACTGAAAATGGCCTCGCGCGATAGTACAATTTTGGAATTGTTTGTCCACAAATCTTGAAACCTTCCAGACCCCCCGCTCCCCCCAAATTCAATGTTTACATAGAAGCGCCCAATGAGCATTGCGGCACACATTGAAATTGAGGGGGCGGGGGGGAGGTTTCTGAATATGCAAACAAGCAGACTGTCAATGACTGACTGCTGCTGCACTCGATAAAAACCAGAACTCCTTCATAAAGTCTCGTTATAGATCCTCCCCGAAGTCCTGCCTGATCTTTCCCTAAACCCTCGCATGGCCAAGGCCCCCGTAAACTTGTAGATAGACTACCCTACAATTTTTTGCACATGCCACCCCTCATGTTTTTCGTGTATGCTCCTCCAAAGGCTTGCTTGCGGACCCTCCCCCAAATCCTGCCTTGCAGATCCTGCCCTAACTCTGCAGCTTCCCTAAACTCCCCCTTTTGCATTCCAAACCCTGCCCCGCAGATCACTCCCCAATGCCTCCTGCAGCACAAATTCCTATTCTTCGTGCGCATTTTCCAGTGTTTTGGTGGTCCTGCAGGCCTTCCAACCCTTAGCCCTCCAGATAATGCCGCCCAAGCCTCCACCTGGCATAGTGCCCGAATAGTGCCCGAAATAGTGCCCAAAATAGTGCCCGAATGAACCCTTCATAGTGCCCAAATACATTTCCTTTCGTAAAGGAAGGAAAATCTCCTTTCTCTTCGCGAAAAATCATTTGGGCACTATGAAGAGTTCATTCAGGTACTAGTTCGGGCACTATTTTCGAAAAACTTCGAGACCGTCACAACCAAGTTCAAAACCTTGAAGTTGCAACCAAAAGCTCACGAAGCTCTCCCAGTCGGAAAACAAACTTCACGAAGTGGCTCAGGACAAACTGCAAAGCGAAGCGTTGCACTCGGACTTCTTTTTCACACTCGCGCTTGAGCCAAACAGTTCGGTCACGCTTTCACTGCAGCAAAACTTCTGAACTACAGCTTGCAACCAAACTCGCACAACCAACTCAGGCCCCTCAGAGACACTAGTGCTTCTGCTAAGCACTTCAAGCACTTCACAAAGATTCCCTTGAGGATCCTTTCAAACTGCAGTCTCATCCTTGAGGCAGTTGGCACAAAACAAGCTCAAGACTCTTCAGACATGCTCAAACATGCTCAAAACATGCAAATACCATGCCGTTCTGCATGAAATTCTCTACTTGCTCAGACGTGAAAGAAAACTCGACTTGAAACACTTTTGCTCTCGCTGCTGACAGGTGTTGGTTCTTCAGGGCAAAAACAAACGACAACTTACACAAGCAACCATGCGAAGCAAGCTCCATCCCACATCAACGGTGTCGAATTCCTTTACCCCCTCTTGGAGGTTGCTTCGTTCCGACAGTGGGTGCAGAATCAAGGCGGTTGATGCAACTGATGCACACCCGAAAGGTCTTCAGCCTGGCGTGGCGACCTGGGCACGTTGGAAAGAGGTGCAAAGTCTTGCCAGCTGAGGAAAGAAAGAACTTGCTGTGTTCGTCCAAAGTTGTAGTAGGCAAAGCTGTCGAAAGATCTTCTTCTGATTCATCCGGATCGTCAAGTCTGACTTGCGTTATCAAACTAACCGACTTCCGGGGAGCAACCAAGCACCAAGTGACCAAACTGGCCACCGCAGCGGACACTGTTGCCGTGGCAAGTAGAAGCCAAAGAAGCTCGTCCATGGCTCGTCACTAAAAGAAAGAAACTCTAACTGGCACTCAGCTCGAGGTTACCAGCTGCGGGTCTGCGGCGTCTCTGAGTCTAAGCTGAGGACGCGACGTATTGGGCTCACTTCAAAGATTGCAACACTTTGTCGCACAAGGCAACAGGGTAGTGCTGCGTCTCGCGAAGATTGAAGTTCTCGGAATGAACATGGTCCTTGGTGCAACGGATGCTGTTCAACGCGCAAGCAAGTGGCTCGAAGTCGGTGTCCACACGCCAACGCTTGTGAATCAATGCTCCATCTGCTCCAATCATGCCGACAGCACAGCCATCAACGAAGCTGGTGATCACAGGACGCTCGCGGCTCGCAAGCATCTTCTTAACGTCTTTCCAAGTCCAGTACTGGCACGTCTTGGGCCACTCGACTGCAAAGTACGGCTGAAGCTCGGCACTCATCCCTTCAACTGGCGACACCAACAGGCAGAGATTCTTCCAAAGCATCCGCTGGATGCCCCACAGTTTCCTGAGGCGGGCATCGTGTCCAGCTCTGCCCATATGAAGATGCTGCCACAAGCATCCACCTGTGCACGGGGTCGAAGACCAAACAAGCACACGCACCTTGTGTTCAACCATGCGCACGATAAAGCTTCGAGTCAACGCGATAGTGTCCTCAGACAGTCCATTCTCCTCTTCCGTGATGCAAATCACCTTCAGATCTCTGAAGGCCTCGGCAGAAACCTTCATGCCGGAGTTCACTGAGGTGCAGAACTCAACCACAACCCAACGGTTTCTCGAAGGGTTCACCTCGTCAAGCTGGCGACTAAAGCGCTCAAGGACGGGGGCAGACACCACTCTTCCAAGCATCGTGCAGAGCACCTCGTTATCAAAATCAAGGTCAAGCAACAAGAGAGATTGCCGCGGCAGATGCTCGATGATCCCAAGCTTTTCCCAATGCACTTGTGGCTTTCCCAGCGCTTTCGTGAAGATATCAGCGGGGTTCTGGGCTCCAGGAACCCAAGACAACGTAATCAACTTATCCTGAATCGCAGCCTGAGTCCAACACACGCGAAGATCAATGTGCCTGACTCGACGAAGCAAACCATGCATGGATCCAATATTGATGGCGGCTTGCGAGTCTGAGTAGATCGCGGGTGGCTCCTGACAGGTGCGAAACATTCCCCAGATGTGCTGAACCAAAGCACCAACTCCTACCGCTTCCTTGGCTCCCTCGGTGATCGCAACCAACTCTGCTTCTGCGCTCGACATTGCCACGCTGGTCTGTGTCCGGGTAAATGCCTTGATGGGGAAGCCATCGACGAGGATAACACATCCCGACAGGGACCTCCGATCGTTATTCCGTTCGGGGGCCCCGTTCGAATCGACGTAAGCTTCGACCCTTCCAGAACACTCCTCGGCACTCATGAGTTGTTTGAGGTGATCCACCGAAATCAGATACCTGAGGAAAGCCCGAAGGCAGGCTTCATGTACAACCAAAGGCGTTGACTGGCCTCGGCTCAGAACACTGATGAAGTAGGTCAAGTCTATTCTCGTTTGCCCCGCCCAACTGATCTTGCCCACTGCTGAGCGATATTTCGTCGCCGCTTCCGTGGACAACGGTTTCTGGGAATCGGGTTTCTCCAGGGATTCATCCAATATTTTTCTAAGATCTGGCGGCGTTGGGCTCCCCCGTTTTATGCCGTAGGACTCATACACCGAAGTGAAGTAGCCCTCTGGAAGCCCCAACATGAGCCCCCATTCAACCTTCTGGATCACTCTCCCCAAGAAGTCGATCTTCTTGTCACGGGACAGGATCCCTGTGACCTTGATCTTCACCGAACGCCCCAGGCGCTCGATCAAATTGAGTGCTGCTTCTCTGTCCTTACAAGCAATCATCAAATCGTCGACGTAAGCAAGCAAAAGCATCCAAACTTTCTTTCCCTTGAACTCGTACTCTCCCGAAAACGCGCTCTTCTCTGTATCCGACGCATGCAAGCCCATCTCTTTCACAAGCTCGCTCAGATGCTTGTACCACGCAAGTGACGCCGATCGCAATCCATAAAGTGCTTTCCGCAACTTCATGAAAACTCTTGAGTTGTCACTGAAGCGAATGTTTGGTGGTAGCATCACACACTCAGGCGACACAATGAGCGCAAACAAGAAGGCTGTTGAAACGTCGGCAAGCACAATGTCCGAATCAGTCGCAGAGACGAAAACAAGGAAGGACCGGAACGCTTCATTGGACGAAGTAGGACTTGAGATCCCCAGCTCGGCCGCTGTAGGGCTACCGCTGGCGTAATCACGTGCGACCACTCTGGCACGCACGATGTCCTCCTTTGTTTCTCCGTCCTTCTTCTCCACCGCAACCCACCGAGTG
Source organism: Symbiodinium sp. CCMP2592 (assembly GCA_905221615.1). Classification (NCBI taxonomy): domain Eukaryota; class Dinophyceae; order Suessiales; family Symbiodiniaceae; genus Symbiodinium; species Symbiodinium sp. CCMP2592. The sequence continues at coordinate 1,040,408 of CAJNDT010000813.1, read as the reverse complement.
GAGAGGATCCGAATCCCATGATCTCGACAGTACTCATCCGCCTCGCGCTTGGTCACAACGTCTCCAACTCGAAGTGAATCGAGTGCTCGAATCTCCTTAGTCATTCCCTCGCGGGTCTTCGTGGGATCGAGCGGTTTATCAGTGGCATCGTCCCTCACGAAACTGGGTTTCTGGAGGTAGATGATGCGGTCACGCATCTTCAGTTCTGTCCAACCATCATCTTCAATGCTCGAAAACACGCTCGCCCGACACTCGACTCCAACAGCAAAGTTCTCCGCAAACTCAAGTGGAACAGCATCAAGTGCATCATAAGAGGCAACCGACCAACATGCATCAACATCCATCGGGATTTCACCGACGCCTCGGGCTTCATCCTCTTCTGCTTCTCCCTGTTCCTCCGAAGGCTCGGCCTCAGAAGCTACAGAAGGAGGTGACCCAGAGGGGAGATAATCATCAACCGATGGCATCCAAGGATCCCGAACCTCAACATCATCATAGTCATCTGGAAGTTCCACCTCAACTCTCGGGTCCTCATCATCCATCCCAATGGGCTCTGGCACTACGTCTGAAGGTTCCTCGCCTCCCTGTCGTCCGGCGGCTGCTGGCTGATTTTCACGCTGTTCCTCAAGCCACGCACGATAACGCTTCCGACAGGTCACTGAATGTTTCACTCCATGGAACATGCCACGCTCACAAGCCAAGCAACGACGGGTTCGACCATGCTCAAGCAACCAATCCTTTGGAGGGTTCCCATCTTCAGTCAAGCTCAACGGCAACACGGTCAACTCATCATCGACACGCTCAATGTCAGGCAAGCGCGGCGGTCGATGCACAATGCTCCCAGACCTCTTCCCAAGCAACCCAAGCAACTCAAGGTCGTATCTCACTGGCAACAACATCTTCACAGCAGGTGATGGCAGGATCTCAACCTCTCCCGGCCTCAGCTGGATCGAAGCCCAATGTGAAGCCTTCCCCAGAACAGGTCCCAGGTAGGCTCCATACGCAAATCGACCTGTGATTGCTGCTGCTTTGCTTGGTGGTGGCGCAACAAGAACAGTCCCACCGAAAACGTAGGTTTGGTGTGCTTTGTGCTGGTTCCCTCTCAGTCTCTGCAAAGGCGACAACATGGATCCAGACATGGTGTTGTATCTGTTATGCACTGCGCAAGCATGGGCAAACAACAAGCTAAAGGCTTTCCGATTGTTCCTCAACCCAACAAAGCTGTCCTGCATCTGCAACAAAATCCCACTGGCAACTTCTCTCAAAGCTCGAACCCCGCGTTCCGCCACAGGGGCGTGACGGCCTGCTGCGAACTGCTCGATGGTACCTTGGAATGTTGGGTGATCCTGCAGGAGCTGCTGCCACAACGCACGCATGTAACCCTCAGCGTCACAGGTGAAGAGGCAGTCTTTGTTGGACAAACCGAAATGCAAAAGCCACTGGGACATGTCTGCAACAATCGCTTCCTTCGGCCTATCACCATTCACGCAACCTATGGCAAAAGACCTAGAATGCACAATGATCAAGAACTTCAGCGACCCATGCCAGAACTGATCAAGCTGTACCTCGTTCTGGTGCACATCGGTCCTTTGGCGGGCTTTCTTCAAACCCCTAGCTCTCACGCACACTTCGCAGGAACTGCTGTATGGAACATGCGACCGCAACTCATGCTCAAACAAGCTGAACTTAGGCAGCACATCTCTGTCACTTGCAATCCACCACGCATCAGAAGGCTCGGCGCTATTTTCTTTTCCACCACAAAACTCTGGGCCGTCACCTACAGAAGCTCCTCCTCCGGAACCGGGCTGCGCGAGCCCCTCGGCTGAACCCTCCGCCTCACCGGAGATCTCGATCTGGCCTTCGGCACTGCCGGAGGCTTCGGCAGGTGCCTCCCCCACTTCACCGACACGATCTCCACCGATGGCGGCGATGGAGGGGTGTTGAGATCGTTGATCCGTGGCTTGAGCACAACCGGAGGCGGTGGCTTCGGCAGACAGAGGCCGTGCAGCCCCCAACCGCCCCCCACAGGGCTGGTCCTCGACTGGTCGGCCTCTTGCTCCTCGGATTCCGGCGTCTGATCCTTGGCATCCGTGACGGATATTGGTGGGTATGGTAACACCGGCGGTTTCGGCCTGGCCTTCGACTTCACCACCTGTGGCTCCAGTGGCTCCGTCAAAGACTGAGCTGGCCCCTCTATGGTCTCGAGTGGCTCCGCATGGATCGCCGGCATCTCCACATCCACGTGCCAAGGAGTCTCCTGGAGGATCTCCTTCTGAAGGTGAGGAGTCTCCTTCTCTTCCATCTTGTTGCCCTCCATCCCGCACTGAGCTCCCTCCGCTGGCGACCTGCTCCCGCTGCTCACCGAAGACGTCGCTGACCTCGGGGACGTTACCCGAGACCACGCTCCCTGGAGAGTCTGCTGCAGAGCACTGTGCACCACCGTTGTGAGGTGCTCCGCGAAGTTCATCACTGGGGCCTGCTCCTCCTCGGTCTCCGAGACTCCGCCCCAGTCTGCTTCCATCGCCGTCCGAGCTGAAGAGCTCGGAAGTGAAGGATCTCTTGTACTTCTTTGTGGGTATGCTGTAGCACCATCCAACGTTGCTGTAAACAGTCGTTCCTAGCTTCACTTCTTGGTTGCCGTTACTTAAGGACACCACAACACCTGAAGCACAAATCGACACCTGCCAGCCCCTCTGAGCCATTTGGCCGGTAGAGAGGATTACGTGGTTGCAGCTTGGCGCAACGAGAGCACTCAAAGTAGCGCAAACGAGCCCCTCTACATCACTGATAAAGCAGGCTCTCACGGAAACTCTCCTACGCAAAACTATTGGCTCTCCGGAAGCAAGGCTGCACTCAACACTCACCGGACGCTCCTCCAGAACCTCGACGTGGCCACCATCTAGCATGCCCTCCCCGATCAAGTGACATGAAGCTCCAGAGTCTATCAACCAAGCACACTGCTCTTCAAAAGAAAACGTGGAAGCTCCAATGCTCATCACCTGCTCGACAACATGCTGTGGAAACAACTGACCACGCTCAACGCTCTCATGCCCTGTGTCTTCTGCAAAGCGAACGTGACCACGCAAGGCTGCTAGCTGACCATGTTCTTGCTGTTCTGCAACGTGACCATGCTGTTCTGCAACGTGACCATGCTGTTGTGCAAAACGACCATGCCCTTCATGCTGTTGTAAAAAATCTCCCGAAACATGCCATTCTTCATGAAAAACATCTCGATCATGCCGCTGTTCAGGAAAATCACCGTGACCATGCGCTTGTGAAAGAAAACCTTCTCGACCACGCGCTTGGAAAGGGCCGGGCTGCGGCTCCAAAGCTCCAACCAAAAACGTCATCGTCACTTGCGGCGTCGTCGCTGTACTCCTTGCTGCTGCGCTCTTTGCTTTGGCCTTCGCAGAGGCCTTGTCGTCACCATTCTCGTTCTTCCGCGGCTTGGGACAGTCTCGAGCAAAGTGCCCCTTCTCACCGCAGTTGAAGCACTTCCCCTTGGTAGGCGAAGCAGACTGCGACCTTCCCTTCTCACCTTTTCCTTTTCCCTTCTTGTCTGGGCTCGTGCTCTTGCCCTTGTCTTTTCCTTTCTCCTTTCCTTTTCCTTTCTTTCCTTTTCCTTTGCCCTTCTCGAAGGCAGCCACCATCTCTTCAGTCCAAGCGGCCTTCCCAGTCTCCTTCTCATACCCGATGAGCCGAAGGTGGGAGTCATAAAACTTGATCGACGCAAGGACCTGCTCAAGAGTCTCACTCTTCCCGTGCAAGAGAACGTAGTGCTTGCAGTTCTCCGGCATGCACTTGAAGTGGAGCATCACCTTCTCAGCTTCCGATAGGCGCACAGACGGATAGGAACTCAAATCCCTGTCTGTTCTCAAGAGCTCTGCTTCGACCGCCCGATAAATGTCCAAAGGGCGCTGCAGATGTTTTCCGAGACGGTAGTTCAGGACAAACTCTCTAATCGCACTCGCTTCCATCCGGGACTGTATCCCGAACTCCAGGTTCAGCTTTCTGAAGGCCTCGTACCCACAAGCTGATCCCAACTGCTGTTGCTCTGCCTGGCGAACGATATCCAGTCCACGCTGAAACGTTCCCAAACTCTGCTTCAACAAGTTGTGGAACCTTGCGCTTCTCGCAGCTGGTCCCTTCTCCAAGGTGTCTTGACGCACCACCTCTTCAGTGATACTCGCCCTGTAAAGCTCGACGGGGTAGAAGTCGTCCAACAACGCAAGCCAAGAACTGATTCCCTCAACAAACTCGGTCCAGTAGTTGATCTCGCTGGACCGCGAAACCATCTTCTCAAAGTTCAACATGGGAATCTTTGGCAAGTACAGAGGGGGGCCACTCAAGCGAAGCCAAAATTGCTTGGATTGTTCGACCCCACATTTGGAGCCGCGTGTGCTGCAGTTGGTCCGCACCCAAAGTGGACGTCGGCGGCACTGGTGGCCGAACAAGCGTTCCAGACACAGCAGCAAGAACCACTTCCACCTTTGAGCTGCAGGCGGACTTATAGGACAAACAGAACCGGGTCTAAACAGGTCAAAGTCCATGTCTTTCTTGGCACAGGTACCTTCTAGGAGAACCTTCAACTCCAACCTTGTACGGTAAGACCGTGGCGCTTCACAGCCTTCAGAAGTCCGCTACCAAAAAACAGAGTGTGCAGCACTTGATTTTTTCTTGAGCCTTGAGCTGAAAGCATACGGAAGAAAACGAGACAAAACGAGTGCGGTCACTAATCTGACTCAAAAGCACTTCTAACACTTTGACGCAGACCGAAAAACACCAAAAAATCAAATGGCACTTTTCACGACCAGTGTCTGGAAGAATCCTGCTTGTCTACATGTTTCTAGAATTCAGAAACCAGTACGAGTCTGTTGTTGGAAGGGCGGCACGGGTCTGTGTTGCGTGGGATACGGAATTGCTGAGCAATGCCTGTTATTTGTGACAGCGGAATGCACCTCCTGCGCAAAGAGACACGCAACCATGCAGCAATAAAAGACTCCGATTACACGATGGAGCTGACTTAAAGAGCAAAAAAGGGAAATTGAAGTAGAGGTGCAACCTCCGACAGCGCAAAGTGCAGTTCGGACTGTTCTTTTAAGGGAACGCAACAGCCAATCTAGCAGCAAATGCAACCAGAAGCAAGGCAGAGGCAAGGAATTTGCAAATGGGTCTCTGCTAAAAGAGCAAAAAAAAATCTGGCGAGAGCCAGGTGAGCCCATGTCGTGCATGAGGGGTTTCGGAGTTAAGCACCGTGCGCAAATTCCGAACCGTCAGCCACACCTCTCGATTCCACAACTCTGCACAGCTCAAGAAGTCCTGTTCAGATCTGGTGGAGATACCTTCCAGAAAATTCCGCCGCTCTTGTATGATCTGTTCCGGCCGACCTTCTCGACACCATAACTCTGCATGGCTTGATCTGCTCTGTTCAGAAATGCTAGAGTCACCTCTGGAAAAATTCCCTGTCTTTGTACGATCTCAAAGCTGCACAGTTATGGGGCTGTCGGGCGACCCCATTTTAAGGTCCGCAAAACACAAGCAATTCTGGCTTCGCCAGGTCGGCCCTCCACAGTTGCATTCCGCTGGCTGCAGCAATTTTGAGGGCAAGCACACAGCTGCTTTGGACAAGTTCTGGCCTTCCAAACGGTCCTCGCTCCCAAAAGTCAATACAATCAGTGACATGCGCAGCTGACGAGATTCAGCCGCTGTGGGTGCAGGAATCAAACTTGCGACCCCAAAACTGGGGCCGTCTCGCGGCCCCAGAAAAGGAGCCGCGAAATGCAGCCAACCTCCTTTAACATATTTTGCTGGCAACTAGAGGACCCCGAAATCGGGGCCGCTTGGCGGCCCCATTTTGGGGTCATGAACTCCTCATTCTGGGGCCCAAACCCAAGCCCGTGCGTCCAAACTGCCACATCAAGGCGACCCGCCCACAGGCAGGCATCCAGTGTAGAAAAATCATTCTCCAAGAACAACAACGAGGCAGTAACGACGGAAACCGTCGCTGCAGCTCCAGACTCGCTGCTGGTTAAGGAATTCGACATCGTTGAAATGGAATGGAGCTTGCTTCGCATGCTTGCTTAAGTAAGTTGTCGTTTATTTTTTGCCGTGAAGAATCACAATACCTGTCAGCAGCAAGAGCAAAAGTGTTTTCAAGTCGAGTTTTTCTTTCACGTCTGAGCAAGTAGAGCATGCAGAACGGCATGGTATTTGCATGTTTTGAGCATGTCTGAAGAGCCAACTGTCTCAAGGATGAGACTGCAGTTCAAGGGATCGTGCTTCTTTCGAGGGCGCCTTCTAGGATCTCTGTCCCGCAGAGAGCACCCACGCCTACTCCGAGTGCGTTTGGTTCACACCACAGCAAGTGCAACAGCAAGCAACGAGTTCTGGAAGTGCGCCGCAAGCGCAACCTGTGACGGTCTCCTGCGCAAACCTCTGGAGCTTTTACTGCTGACGCGGCCTTGAGTGTGATCCAGGCCCAGCGAGCCAGATCCAAGGGCAGTCTGTTCAGATCAGCGAGTTGATGCAGATTGTGAAGGGTCTTGGAAGACTTCAAGAGCAAACTTTGGCTGCAGCTAGCCGAAGAGAAGAGTGGTGAAGAGCCTGCTCCAATGGAGGTCGACAAAGACACCGGAGGAGTGAGGCACAACAGAGCAGAGCAGTACTGTGGCGGAATTGCTGAGCACGCCTGTTGTTTGTGACAGCGGAATGCACCTTCTGCGCAAAGAGACACACAACCATGCAGCAATAAAAGACTTCGATTTCACGATGGAGCTGACTTAAAGAGCAAAAAAGGGGAAATTGAAGTTGATGCAACCTCCGACAGCGCAAAGTGCAGTTCGGACTGTTCTTTTGAGGACAGCCGGTTTAGCAGCAAATGTTAGCTCAAGGCTCAAGAAAAAAAATCAAGTGCACTTTGTTTTTTGGTAGCGGACTTCTGCAGGCTGTGAAGCGCCACGCTTTTACCGTACAAGGTTGGAGTTGAAGGTTCTCCTAGAAGGTACCTGTGCCAAGCTTGCTGCTGTGCTGGAACGCTTGTTCGGCGACCAGTGCCGCCGACGTCCACTTTGGGTGCGGACCACTGCAGCACACGCGGCTCCAAATGTGGGGTCGAACAATCCAAGCGCTTCTCTTGAGTGGCCCCCCTCTGTTCTCTCATGTCTGTCACTTCCACTGGAAGCTGTCTGTTGGAAATCTTGTGCGTCGTTGTCGGATTCAGAAACCTGTATTAGCGGTGTATGTGGGATATCCTGATGATGTTTGCTTCTGTGCTTTTTTGGGGTAAGAATGCAACTGGTATGGTGCATAGAAAAGGAGCAGTGGCAGTAGGAGCAGGGGCAGGTGGGAGTCGGAAAAGTGGCAGCCAGCGCACTCAGCCTTCCAAACACGTCGCATCGTCGTTGTCGTCGTCGTTGCCGTTCGTGACGACATTTGGGTGGCGATATTTTGGTTGGTTGGTTGCACCCAGTGCTTTCGCCTTCTTGGAGCAGGATCTGATTCTTCTAAACACTGTAGTTCAAATGGAACTGTTGAAAATTGGAGTTTCCTGCTTGGAAAAAATTTTGTTCTCATTTAAGAGACTTGGTTGTGTGGCTTGGACACAAATCCAAGATTTGGAATGGACTGGAAGACGCGCTGCTGGAAGTGGAGCTGTTTGGAGTTTTTTTTTAAAGTTTGGCTGTGATTGGAGTTCATTTTGTGTGTAAAGCATAAGCTAGTTGGAGGTAGAAAAGTTTCCAAAGCTTCAGCTTGCGAAGAGGGCCAAGGCCGTGGAGTCGGAAAGAAAGGGCTCAGTGAATCAATGGCTCAGGAAGTACTTGTAAGAAAGATTCTTTTCATGATTTCAAGATGTCAAAATTCAAGTTTTATCAACAATATAACAAGTGTTTGATTGTTTTGTAGGTTCTCTCATTGCTTGTCACGATTTAGGATTGTCATGACTCCTCCGTTGCCATGATGCCGTGATCTTTGACTTTTTCGTGTTTCGACAAATGTTACCGAGCATATTATGTCATTTTACATGTTATTTATTACTTACATTGTCAAATGTCAATCAAATAAACAGATAATCAAAATCAAAGTCTATCATCTACGAACGACGAAACTGCACGGTGGCGCGAGTCACTCCCTCCAACTCCTTGTGACTCCCTCTTGGTCTGCCTGGTCTTTCGGTTCCAGCTTCTGACGCCCAATGTGTTTCAGTTCTGTTGAAACAAATCAAAACGTCGCATAAATTCAAAGACTCATGGAATGAATATGAATCATGAAGTCTTGATTTTGATCGTGAACCCCCAATTCCAGAACTCGTGAGGCTGAAGTCTTGAATTTTTGGAAGTCTTGAGTCCTGAAGTCTTGAATCTTGCGTCTTGAAGTTTTTTGAAGTTTGAAATGAGATAATTAGGTTATAAACATGATAGACTGCCGACTGCAAGAGAAAATGGAAGCAAGTTCAGTGCATGTAAATTTGGCTCTCGCAGCACAATTCTGCCGTCACTTTCCACGTGGTAGCATAAACAAGCGTTGTTATGCTGGCGGTTGCAAAAGTTCGCACCGAATCAATGTCAGCAGTTGTGAGTCTCAAACCGTGGTTTCTGTTCCCTTTGCAGCTGCACGCTAACAGCAATTTGAAGCGAGCCTGAGCCTTGTTCTTTTCAGTGTGTTTAGTTTCTGCCCTCAAAACTGAGCACTCAGCAACGGTGCCCTGGCTCCAGTGAAACGGAACACAAAGATCGGTAAGCCAACAGATTTTATGGAGAGGTGCTCCTGTCTGATCCGTTTGGCGTTGGCAGCCAGAAAATTGCAATTCCAACAAGTTCTAACTGAATTCTGCCATTTAAACAAATTTTGGCCATTTTTGAAGCAAACTCAAGCAAATTGAACTTTTGCAGGTGTTTGGTGGGAAATTGACCTTCTAAGCAGGCCATTCAGGTGGGCCTCGGCCAGCCCCAAAGCGCCTTGGAACTCAACCACCGGAATCCATGCTTGGATTTGCTCTGAAGTATCATTTTGCCAACGCATAATAGCTTCGAGAAGCATTCCCACCGGAAAACCAGCAACATTTGGTGATTTTCAGGTGAGAATTGGTTACCCGGGCTTGGTTCAGGGAGTGGATTCCCACCGGAAAAGTGGCAAATTTGGCAGAGTTTCAGGTGAGAATCGGAGCCCACCGGAGCCCACCGGAACCCACCGGAACCCACCGGAACCCACCGGAACCCACCGGAACCCACCGGAATCCCACCCAAAACAACCTTTAAAACGTACAAAAATGTGCTGAAAATGCAAAAATGCAGCAGAAAGGAGCAAAAACCACACAAACCCGCACAAAAAGTGAAATTGAATGGAATCCAGCGAAAAAGGCCAACCGCGCCATGAAACGCTCTGTTGTGCAACTCAGTCTGGCGGGACTCCCCGCCAGGAAACGCAGCCCCAATTTTCACTAAGGTCAGGGCCTGCCGGCCTGGATTGTGGTGGGAGACACTGGGAGGTGCTGGGGGTTGGGAGGGATTGGCAGAGCCTGGAAGAGAGAGGCTGGGAAGTGTGGGAGGCATTGGACGGGGTCTAAATCTAGGAGTAGTGGAGGACGCTTTGTGATGCCCTAGCAGCAGGAAGTTATTTTTTATAACATGACACAAATGAAGCGGAGTGTAGGCTAGGGCAGATCGGCGTACTAAAGTTCTGAATAAGCTGGCGCAAGGCAGGTGTGCAAAGCTAGAATTGCTTTGGCCTGAGACGGGAAGGCCAAGATGCCCAGTGAATGCATGGTTCTCTGTATCTCATAGCTTGTGCTGGTTGAGAATCAGTACGACCAGCAGGACGAATTGCTCTGATGATTCATTGGAGTATGTTGCAAGATTGGGAAGTCACTGTGTTGCTTTTGTCATGTTGCCTCTGACAGGTTCAAATTTGCAGTGTCTGCTTACAAGTCTCGTTCGAGAATCTCTTGGTGTGACACATTGTAGGGTCTAAGTCCCCGTCTCAGCTCGTATGCTTTCTTGCAACACATTTTGCTGTTGCATTAGGTGAAGCCGGAAACCTCGACCAATTTTTGGTCGCGGAATGGCAGCAACTCATCGCGTTGAAACTTTGTCTCCGTGATCGTAACCGAGAACTCAGCACCGGTGTTGATTCTGATTTGTCAAATCTTCGTTATGTCTAAACAGTTAAACAGGTGCGAGTTTGTACAAGCATCCGTTCCCTTCTTACAGTTACTTGGCATGTCAAGCAAAAATGGCCCGGGAAGACCAGAGACCTCTGGGGTCCATAATGTACGGGGGCCAGTTTTTTAAGATAAACTCTCGTGCACGGTTTTGCGAGCGTCCTTTGCAGCACATCCGACAGAGCAGCGATTGGGCATGTCTGTCACGTTTTCGAACGAGAGTCTATTGCATGATGGAAAACGTAGCACAACCTTTGCGCAGTAATTTTTTTAACAGGACAAAAGCGCCCTTGCAATGTTTTCAAGCTGAACAGCATAACCATCTCAGGACACTCTGGTTTTTGCCTCTTTTTTTACATGAAGTCTGCGCTGTCCATGGTGATTCAAACTTTCTTGAGCAGTTCCTTTTGCAAGTCGTACGCAACATGAGTTCTGGAGGTTTGGCTTTGCTTTTTCGTTCAACGTATCGTTTTCGGCCCCCACCAATTTTCAACCCAGCCAAAACCCTTCCGAGAGTCCAGGGCGCAACCGGCCAATTTTGGTGGCGACATTTGGGTGGCGACATTTCGGTGGCGACATTTCGGTGGTGACATTTGGGAAGCGATATTTCGGTGGCGACATTTGGGGTCGTTGCTGCGTCGTCGTCGTCGTTGTCGCCGCGTCGTCGTCGCCCGTGTTGCCACGCTCCTCGTGCACAGCTCCCTAAACCGAGGGTTCCTGTGGCGCTGCAGCGACAGCGAGGGCTGCGGCGACTGTGAGGGCATCCGTCGTAGCATAGCTTTGTGTGATCGTATCTCGCTGTATGGTGGAAGCTCTCTGTGGGAGCACCCGAAGGACCCAGGCTACCAGCCCTACCCGTCGATCTTTGCCACGACTGAGTTCAGGGAGCTGCTGGTGCGCACGGGGTCTTCTTCAGTGTCTTTTGATCAATGCACCCTCGGAGGTCCCACCAAAAAGCCGACTACCTTGGCGGGAAATGTGCGGGATTTCAATAGCTTTGCTCATTGCGCCTGCCCTGGTGAGAGTCAGCATCATCGGCATGAACGCTCAATGGGGTTTGACAGTGAAGGTCGCTTTCTTACGAGACGGCTGCAAACCTATCCTCCAGGTATGTGTCGACTTGTTGCGCAGTGTTTGATCGCCTAACTGATCATCCCCCAGCAGCACCCGCACATGATCCTCCACGGCTTCGTTCAAAATCCTGACTCCTATGCGATCAGCTGAGACACTCACCGACCAAGGAGCCAAGGGCGCACGAGGGCCCCGTGCACAGAAGCCCGTCGGTCCTTCTCCAGAGCCTCGCCAAACGCTTGACAAAATGATGTATGTCTCCCGTCCGCCGCTCCCCTCCAAACAGATGCATTATCACAAACACTCGATGAGAGGCGCACCGGGCCTTGCGAATGGCATACCACCACTCATCCACAGAAAACCCTGCTTCGTGGTCCTCTGGCATGGGCGATCAGCTATGCTTCCTGTGTGAGCCAAGTCGTTTTGACAAGAGGTTGGCCTGCTGGAGCCGCTGGAGTACTGACTTAAGGTGTTACTTTTGTCGCAAGGCTGTCTGGGAAGGGGAGTTGGCTCACAGCCTGGCCTTCTTTCGAGGCAGCCTGAACTCACCCTTCTGCGCATCAATCTCGTAACCTACCACTTTTGCGATCTCATCGCCCGATCGGCGATCGGGCACTCTGAAGCCTGCGGCCTCCATGTTATCAGCGATCTCTTCCATCAGGGGGCTGTCAGCCTCGCACACTCCCCCACTCCTAGAACCAGTGTATCGTCCACATGCAGGTAGAGAGAGGCTTCGCGGAGGAAGCGGGGCTCACAGTGCTCATTGCCTCTGTTGACCTGGCTACCGATTACTGATGGGACCTTGCGCGGGAAGACACTCAACATGAACTTTTGGGCATGATGTCAGGCTTCGTTGACCTGTTGGTGCTGGGCCCGCCTTGCTCCACAGTCTCTAGGTCCAGGCACACCAGAAATAGTGCAGGGATCAGACCAGTCCGTTTTCGTGATTGTTTTTGGGGAAGGCCAGATCTGCTGCCTCATGAGCGTGCCAGGGTTGAGGAGGCAAATGTGTTGCACAAGCATCGTCGTAGCGTCGTCGTCGTCGGTGGCGACATTTGGGCGGCGACATTTCGGTGGCGACATTTAGGTCGCGATATTTCGGTGGCGACATACGGGGTTGTTGCCGCGTCGTCGTCGTCTGCGTCGTCGTCGTCGTTCAGAGGAGGCCCTTCCTAGAGAACAGCTTCCGGAATTGGCTCCGCAATTCGAGCCTTCTTTTGGTCCATGTGTTGCAACGATGTCCGACGTGAAGCACCTCCTGTTTCTTTCCCTCAAAGATGGAGTTGCCGCAGGAGTGCAGACGTCCTTGTAAATAAATGGTCCTTTCTCAAAGGAATTCGACACCGTTGATGTGGGATGGAGCTTGCTTCGCATGGTTGCTTAAGTAAGTTGTCGTTTGTTTTTGCCCTGAAGAACCAACACCTGTCAGCAGCGAGAGCAAAAGTGTTTCAAGTCGAGTTTTCTTTCACGTCTGAGCAAGTAGAGAATTTCATGCAGAACGGCATGGTATTTGCATGTTTTGAGCATGTCTGAAGAGTCTTGAGCTTGTTTTGTGCCAACTGCCTCAAGGATGAGACTGCAGTTTGAAAGGATCCTCAAGGGAATCTTTGTGAAGTGCTTGAAGTGCTTAGCAGAAGCACTAGTGTCTCTGAGGGGCCTGAGTTGGTTGTGCGAGTTTGGTTGCAAGCTGTAGTTCAGAAGTTTTGCTGCAGTGAAAGCGTGACCGAACTGCTTGGCTCAAGCGCGAGTGTGAAAAAGAAGTCCGAGTGCAACGCTTCGCTTTGCAGTTTGTCCTGAGCCACTTCGTGAAGTTTGTTTTCCGACTGGGAGAGCTTCGTGAGCTTTTGGTTGCAACTTCAAGGTTTTGAACTTGGTTGTGACGGTCTCGAAGTTTTTCGTGGTAGCGGAGCGTGGCTCCTGGCTACGCTTCAGCAGAGGACGTGCTTGGTTGTTGCTTGAGAAAAGTGTGAGTGACAATGAGAAGACCAGTGTCTCTGCCAGCCGGTGGGGATGACTCTTCGTTGTCCAGCTTGGGTGGTGGAAGTCGTGGAAGGAACCGCAGTCCTCCCAGAAGGCCTGCTGACTTGCCTCTGCAGACTCGAGGTCGTTCGCCTTCAAGGGCTCGTGCTTCTTCGAGGGCGCCTTCTAGGACCTCAGTCCCGCAGAGAGCGCCTACGCCTACCCCGAGTGCGTTTGGTTCACCTACGGCACCACAGCAAGTGCAACAGCAAGCAACGAGTTCTGGAAGTGCGCCGCAAGCGCAACCTGTGACGCAGTCTCCTGCGCAAACCTCTGGAGCTTTTACTGCTGACGCGGCCTTGAGTGTGATCCAGGCCCAGTCGAGCCAGATCCAAGCACAGTCTGTTCAGATCAGCGAGTTGATGCAGATTGTGAAGGGTCTTGGAAGACTTCAAGGGCAAACTTTGGCTGCAGCTAGCCCTAAGGCTGCAGAAGAGAAGAGTGGTGAAGAGCCTGCTCCAATGGAGGTCGACAAAGACACCGGAGGAGTGAGGCACAACAAAGCAGAGCAGTACTTGCCAAAGATTCCCATGTTGAACTTTGAGAAGATGGTTTCGCGGTCCAGCGAGATCAACTACTGGACCGAGTTTGTTGAGGGAATCAGTTCTTGGCTTGCGTTGTTGGACGACTTCTACCCCGTCGAGCTTTACAGGGCGAGCATCACTGAAGAGGTGGTGCGTCAAGACACCTTGGAGAAGGGACCAGCTGCGAGAAGCGCAAGGTTCCACAACTTGTTGAAGCAGAGTTTGGGAACGTTCCAGCGTGGACTGGATATCGTTCGCCAGGCAGAGCAGCAGCAGTTGGGGTCAGCTTGTGGGTACGAGGCCTTCAGAAAGCTGAACCTGGAGTTCGGGATACAGTCCCGGATGGAAGCGAGTGCGATTAGAGAGTCTGTCCTGAACTACCGTCCCGGAAAACATCTGCAGCGCCCTTTGGACATTTATCGGGCGGTCGAAGCAGAGCTCTTGAGAACAGACAGGAATTTGAGTTCCTATCCGTCTGTGCGCCTATCGGAAGCTGAGAAGGTGATGCTCCACTTCAAGTGCATGCCGGAGAACTGCAAGCACTACGTTCTCTTGCACGGGAAGAGTGAGACTCTTGAGCAGGTCCTTGCGTCGATCAAGTTTTATGACTCCCACCTTCGGCTCATCGGGTATGAGAAGGAGACTGGGAAGGCCGCTTGGACTGAAGAGATGGTGGCTGCCTTCGAGAAGGGCAAAGGAAAAGGAAAGAAAGGAAAAGGAAAGGAGAAAGGAAAAGACAAAGGCAAGAGCACGAGCCCAGACAAGAAGGGAAAAGGAAAAGGTGAGAAGGGAAGGTCGCAGTCTGCTTCGCCTACTAAGGGGAAGTGCTTCAACTGCGGTGAGAAGGGGCACTTTGCTCGAGACTGTCCCAAGCCGCGGAAGAACGAGAATGGTGACGACAAGGCCTCTGCGAAGGCCAAAGCAAAGAGCGCAGCAGCAAAGAGTACAGCGACGACGCCGCAAGTGACGATGACGTTTTTGGTTGGAGCTTTGGAGCCGCAGCCCGGCCCTTTCCAAGCGCATGGTCGAGAAGGTTTTCTTTCACAAGGGCATGGTCACGGTGATTTTCCTGAACAGCGGCATGATCGAGATCTTTTTCATGAAGAATGGCATGTTTCGGGAGATTTTTTACAACAGCATGAAGGGCATGGTCGTTTTGCAGAACAGCATGGTCACGTTGCAGAACAGCATGGTCACGTTGCAGAACAGCATGGTCACGTTGCAGAACAGCATGGTCACGTTGCAGAACAGCATGGTCAGCTGGTCAGCTAGCAGCTTTGCGTGGTCACGTTCGCTTTGCAGAAGACACAGGGCATGAGAACGTTGAGCGTGGTCAGTTGTTTCCACAGCATGTTGTCGAGCAGGTGAACAGCATTGGAGCCTCCACGTTTTCTTTTGAAGAGCAGTGTGCTTGGTTGATAGACTCTGGAGCTTCATGTCACTTGATCGGGGAGGGCATGCTAGATGGTGGCCACGTCGAGGTCCTGGAGGAGCGTCCGGTGAGTGTTGAGTGCAGCCTTGCTTCCGGAGAGCCAATAGTTTTGCGTAGGAGAGTTTCCGTGAGAGCCTGCTTTATCACTGATGTAGAGGGGCTCGTTTGCGCTACTTTGAGTGCTCTCGTTGCGCCAAGCTGCAACCACGCAATCCTCTCTACCGGCCAAATGGCTCAGAGGGGCTGGCAGGTGTCGATCTGTGCTTCAGGTGTTGTGGTGTCCTTAAGTAACGGCAACCAAGAAGTGAAGCTAGGAACGACAGTTTACAGCAACGTTGGCTGGTGCTACAGCATTCCCACAAAGAGCTACAGAAGGGCCTTCTCTGCTGAGATCTCGCTCCCGGGCGATGGACGTGGACTGGGGAACGAACTCCGAGGCGGAGGCCGAGGAGGGGATCCCCAGGGCGATGGACTTCGCGAACTACCTCACTGGGGTGGTGAGGGGGACGCTGAGCATCGGGACTTGGTCGCGGGTGACTACGCCGAAGTCGACCTCGTCGTCGAGCCAGTCAACCTCGCCGCCGGAGGATGTGAGGGAGCCGGGCGGGACACCAATGGTGGAGGAGGCGACGCCGTTTCCTCTGGATGTGGAGGAGATCGTCGCCCGCAGGTCTCTGTCACGACAGAGGCACAGGGAGCTCAGGAGCTGGGCGAGGAGATCGCTGGTCCAGCTGTGAGCCTTACCGCGACGGTCGAGGAGCTCCCGAAGGTTCCAAGGCCGAAGAAAAGGCCTCAACTTCCGGTGTTACCATACCCGGCCACTTCTCTGACACCACAGGAGACAAGGGCAGAAGTGCAGCCGGTGGCAAAGGCAGTGGCTCTGGGGTGGGGCCTCCATGGCCTCAATCTTCCGAGGCCTCCGCCGGCGATCGTTTTGAGGCCAAGGTTGGTGGATCTCAATCCCCCGCCATCGCCGCCAGTGGGACCGCTGGTGGAGACGAGGCCGGGGAGACGTCTGCCGGAGCCGCCAGCAGTTCCGAGAAGGTCGAGGACACCGGTGAGGCGGAGGACCAGGCCGAGAGGATCACGGAGCCCGGCCTCGGAGAGCGATCTGGAGCTCCTGTAGGTGCCAGCCCGGAGTTTTATGATGGAAAGGAAAAGAGCGCCGAACCTTCTGATGCGTGGTGGATTGCAAGTGACAGAGATGTGCTTCCTAAGTTCAGCTTGTTTGAGCATGAGTTGCGGTCGCATGTTCCATACAGCAGTTCCTGCGAAGTGTGCGTGAGAGCTAGGGGTTTGAAGAAAGCCCGCCAAAGGACCGATGTGCACCAGAACGAGGTACAGCTTGATCAGTTCTGGCATGGGTCGCTGAAGTTCTTGATCATTGTGCATTCTAGGTCTTTTGCCATAGGTTGCGTGAATGGTGATAGGCCGAAGGAAGCGATTGTTGCAGACATGTCTCAGTGGCTTTTGCATTTCGGTTTGTCCAACAAAGACTGCCTCTTCACTTGTGACGCTGAGGGTTACATGCGTGCGTTGTGGCAGCAGCTCCTGCAGGATCACCCAACATTCCAAGGTACCATCGAGCAGTTCGCAGCAGGCCGTCACGCCCCTGTGGCGGAACGCGGGGTTCGAGCTTTGAGAGAAGTTGCCAGCGGGATTTTGTTGCAGATGCAGGACAGCTTTGTTGGGTTGAGGAACAATCGGAAAGCCTTTAGCTTGTTGTTTGCCCATGCTTGCGCAGTGCATAACAGATACAACACCATGTCTGGATCCATGTTGTCGCCTTTGCAGAGACTGAGAGGGAACCAGCACAAAGCACACCAAACCTACGTTTTCGGTGGGACTGTTCTTGTTGCGCCACCACCAAGCAAAGCAGCAGCAATCACAGGTCGATTTGCGTATGGAGCCTACCTGGGACCTGTTCTGGGGAAGGCTTCACATTGGGCTTCGATCCAGCTGAGGCCGGGAGAGGTTGAGATCCTGCCATCACCTGCTGTGAAGATGTTGTTGCCAGTGAGATACGACCTTGAGTTGCTTGGGTTGCTTGGGAAGAGGTCTGGGAGCATTGTGCATCGACCGCCGCGCTTGCCTGACATTGAGCGTGTCGATGATGAGTTGACCGTGTTGCCGTTGAGCTTGACTGAAGATGGGAACCCTCCAAAGGATTGGTTGCTTGAGCATGGTCGAACCCGTCGTTGCTTGGCTTGTGCGCGTGGCATGTTCCATGGAGTGAAACATTCAGTGACCTGTCGGAAGCGTTATCGTGCGTGGCTTGAGGAGCAGCGTGAGAATCAGCCGGCAGCCGCCGGACGACAGGGAGGCGAGGAACCTTCAGACGTAGTGCCAGAGCCCATTGGGATGGATGATGAGGACCCGAGAGTTGAGGTGGAACTTCCAGATGACTATGATGATGTTGAGGTTCGGGATCCTTGGATGCCATCGGTTGATGATTATCTCCCCTCTGGGTCACCTCCTTCTGTAGCTTCTGAGGCCGAGCCTTCGGAGGAACAGGGAGAAGCAGAAGAGGATGAAGCCCGAGGCGTCGGTGAAATCCCGATGGATGTTGATGCATGTTGGTCGGTTGCCTCTTATGATGCACTTGATGCTGTTCCACTTGAGTTTGCGGAGAACTTTGCTGTTGGAGTCGAGTGTCGGGCGAGCGTGTTTTCGAGCATTGAAGATGATGGTTGGACAGAACTGAAGATGCGTGACCGCATCATCTACCTCCAGAAACCTAGTTTCGTGAGGGACGATGCCACTGATAAACCGCTCGATCCCACGAAGACCCGCGAGGGAATGACCAAGGAGATTCGAGCACTCGATTCACTTCGAGTTGGAGACGTTGTGACCAAGCGCGAGGCGGATGAGTACTGTCGGGATCATGGGATTCGGATCCTCTCCACTCGGTGGGTTGCGGTGGAGAAGAAGGACGGAGAAACAAAGGAGGACATCGTGCGTGCCAGAGTGGTCGCACGTGATTACGCCAGCGGTAGTCCTACGGCGGCCGAGCTGGGGATCTCAAGTCCTACCTCGTCCAATGAAGCGTTCCGGTCCTTCCTTGTTTTCGTCTCTGCGACTGATTCGGACATTGTGCTTGCCGACGTTTCAACAGCCTTCTTGTTTGCGCTCATTGTGTCGCCTGAGTGTGTGATGCTACCACCAAACATTCGCTTCAGTGACAACTCAAGAGTTTTCATGAAGTTGCGGAAAGCACTTTATGGATTGCGATCGGCGTCACTTGCGTGGTACAAGCATCTGAGCGAGCTTGTTAAAGAGATGGGCTTGCATGCGTCGGATACAGAGAAGAGCGTGTTTTCGGGAGAATACGAGTTCAAGGGAAAGAAAGTTTGGATGCTTTTGCTTGCTTACGTCGACGATTTGATGATTGCTTGTAAGGACAGAGAAGCAGCACTCAATTTGATCGAGCGCCTGGGGCGTTCGGTGAAGATCAAGGTCACAGGGATCCTGTCCCGTGACAAGAAGATCGACTTCTTGGGGAGAGTGATCCAGAAGGTTGAATGGGGGCTCATGTTGGGGCTTCCAGAGGGCTACTTCACTTCGGTGTATGAGTCCTACGGCATAAAACGGGGGAGCCCAACGCCGCCAGATCTTAGAAAAATATTGGATGAATCCCTGGAGAAACCCGATTCCCAGAGACCGTTGTCCACAGAAGCGGCGACGAAATATCGCTCAGCAGTGGGCAAGATCAGTTGGGCGGGGCAAACGAGAATAGACTTGACCTACTTCATCAGTGTTCTGAGCCGAGGCCAGTCAACGCCTTTGGTTGTACATGAAGCCTGCCTTCGGGCTTTCCTCAGGTATCTGATTTCGGTGGATCACCTCAAACAACTCATGAGTGCCGAGGAGTCGAAGCTTACGTCGATTCGAACTGGGCCCCCGAACGGAATAACGATCGGAGGTCCCTGTCGGGATGTGTTATCCTCGTCGATGGCTTCCCCATCAAGGCATTTACCCGGACACAGACCAGCGTGGCAATGTCGAGCGCAGAAGCAGAGTTGGTTGCGATCACCGAGGGAGCCAAGGAAGCGGTAGGAGTTGTTGCTTTGGTTCAGCACATCTGGGGAATGTTTCGCACCTGTCAGGAGCCACCCGCGATCTACTCAGACTCGCAAGCCGCCATCAATATTGGATCCATGCATGGTTTGCTTCGTCGAGTCAGGCACATTGATCTTCGCGTGTGTTGGACTCAGGCTGCGATTCAGGATAAGTTGATCACGTTGTCTTGGGTTCCTGGAGCCCAGAACCCCGCTGATATCTTCACGAAAGCGCTGGGAAAGCCACAAGTGCATTGGGAAAAGCTTGGGATCATCGAGCATCTGCCGCGGCAATCTCTCTTGTTGCTTGACCTTGATTTTGATAACGAGGTGCTCTGCACGATGCTTGGAAGAGTGGTGTCTGCCCCCGTCCTTGAGCGCTTTAGTCGCCAGCTTGACGAGGTGAACCCTTTGAGAAACCGTTGGGTTGTGGTTGAGTTCTGCACCTCAGTGAACTCCGGCATGAAGGTTTCTGCCGAGGCCTTCAGAGATCTGAAGGTGATTTGCATCACGGAAGAGGAGAATGGACTGTCTGAGGACACTATCGCGTTGACTCGAAGCTTTATCGTGCGCATGGTTGAACACAAGGTGCGTGTGCTTGTTTGGTCTTCGACCCCGTGCAGAGCTGGACACGATGCCCGCCTCAGGAAACTGTGGGGCATCCAGCGCATGCTTTGGAAGAACCTCTGCCTGTTGGTGTCGCCAGTTGAAGGGATTAGTGCCGAGCTTCAGCCGTACTTTGCAGTCGAGTGGCCCAAGACGTGCCAGTACTGGAGTTGGAAAGACGTTAAGAAGATGCTTGCGAGCCGCGAGCGTCCTGTGATTACCAGCTTCGTTGATGGCTGTGCTGTCGGCATGATTGGAGCAGATGGAGCATTGATTCACAAGCGTTGGCGCGTGGACACCGACTTCGAGCCACTTGCTTGCGCGTTGAACAGCATTCGTTGCACCAAGGACCATGTTCATTCCGAGAACTTCAATCTTCGCGAGACGCAGCACTACCCTGTTGCCTTGTGTGACAAAGTGTTGCAATCTTTGAAGTGAGCCCAATACGTCGCGTCCTCAGCTTAGACTCAGAGACGCCGCAGACCCGCAGCTGGTAACCTCGAGCTGAGTGCCAGTTAGAGTTTCTTTCTTTTAGTGACGAGCCATGGACGAGCTTCTTTGGCTTCTACTTGCCACGGCAACAGTGTCCGCTGCGGTGGCCAGTTTGGTCACTTGGTGCTTGGTTGCTCCCCGGAAGTCGGTTAGTTTGAAAACGCAAGTCAGACTTGACGATCCGGATGAGTCAGAAGAAGATCTTTCGACAGCTTTGCCTACTACAACTTTGGACGAACACAGCAAGTTCTTTCTTTCCTCAGCTGGCAAGACTTTGCACCTCTTTCCAACGTGCCCAGGTCGCCACGCCAGGCTGAAGACCTTTCGGGTGTGCATCAATTGCATCAACCGCCTTGATTCTGCACCAACTGTCGGAACGAAGCAACCTCCAAGAGGGGGTAAAGGAATTCGACACCGTTGATGTGGGATGGAGCTTGCTTCGCATGGTTGCTTAAGTAAGTTGTCGTTTGTTTTTGCCCTGAAGAACCAACACCTGTCAGCAGCGAGAGCAAAAGTGTTTCAAGTCGAGTTTTCTTTCACGTCTGAGCAAGTAGAGAATTTCATGCAGAACGGCATGGTATTTGCATGTTTTGAGCATGTCTGAAGAGTCTTGAGCTTGTTTTGTGCCAACTGCCTCAAGGATGAGACTGCAGTTTGAAAGGATCCTCAAGGGAATCTTTGTGAAGTGCTTGAAGTGCTTAGCAGAAGCACTAGTGTCTCTGAGGGGCCTGAGTTGGTTGTGCGAGTTTGGTTGCAAGCTGTAGTTCAGAAGTTTTGCTGCAGTGAAAGCGTGACCGAACTGCTTGGCTCAAGCGCGAGTGTGAAAAAGAAGTCCGAGTGCAACGCTTCGCTTTGCAGTTTGTCCTGAGCCACTTCGTGAAGTTTGTTTTCCGACTGGGAGAGCTTCGTGAGCTTTTGGTTGCAACTTCAAGGTTTTGAACTTGGTTGTGACGGTCTCGAAGTTTTTCGTTTCTCGTCCTCGTCTGCCTGTTGCTAAGAGACTTTGTCCGCCCGTCTGGCCCGCCTGCGACAGAAGCGTCAGAATGCAAAGGTGTGGTATTGTCTGCGAGTCTACAAGATGTCTTAATTGTCTTTCGTCAAAAAAGCAGGTAGAAGAGCGCAGAGTCGCTAAGATCCTGAAAGCAGAGCAAAAACGACTTCGAAAGGCATGGTTCTGTCTGCTGCTCCGTCGAATGTATGTTTGAACTTGCCTAGACCAAAAGAGTAGCATGGCAGCTTTCTGAATCGTAGTAATAACCTTTGTCGTTTCTCACACGATGGCGCGAATGTTTTAACGCGCATTAAGCCCGGCATTGAGAGTGATCAGCGGTCAGTGAGCTTCGCTGTCGCCTTTCTAGTATTGAACTGTTGCCCCAGCAGCGAGTATCTGTTGAGCATTGACTAAGCTCTGCCGCTTCTAGTACGTGAGTCAGTGAGTGTGAATGAGTGAGCTTTGCTGCGACGAACGGCTGCCTGCAGCGCGTAAATTCTTCTTCGGTGTCGGGTGAGCAGTGACCAACGTGACCAAGCTTCGCTCTTTCTTTTCCAAGGGAATGAATGTTTACGGCTTTGAGCCCGACGCTGGGAGTGGTCAGCGGTGCGAGCCCTGCCGAAGCAGTGAGTGAGAGAGCTTGGCTGTGACCCGAACTGTTGCGTGGCAGCTTGTAACTTCTTCGTCTTCGGTTGAATGTGAGCGGTTCAGCAGTGTGCAAGCCTTGTCTGAGGCAGGGCACGGATGTTTTGCGGGCTTTCAGCCCGGCACTAAAACCGATGACTCTGCGGAGTGGGGTTTGCCATCTGGCAATGAGGTCTGCCATCTGAGCCAGTGAATGTATGAGCATTGTCCAAACTGTTGCCTGAGCAGCTGGTAAACTTTCCGGCTAGTCAGTGACGAAGCCTTGCTTTGACGTAATCCCAGCCTTCTTTTTCTGAAGGCCACAAAACGTGGTTGCGTTGCGGTGTAGGGTTTAGGATGAGTAGAGTCAATCAAACTCAGTTGGCAGCTGAGTATTATACCACCGGCTTTGTCCTACGGGTGAAATCATTTGCCCGCCACCTCTGGGCTCGTTCAGGTTCCCTCGTCTGTATCCTCACACCCTGCAGCATACAATCTCGAATCAAACTGCGGCGGATCAGTAGAGTCTGCCTGTCCTGGCTTTCTGCAAGCGGACAATTTCGGCTCCAGATTTTCATGCTGCGCGTTGCTCTACGTAAAAGACTACGGCGCTCAGCTTCGACCTTGCAACAGGCTCAACATTTCAGAAGCGAATGAGCATGATATGACGGGCTCACATTCGTGCATTCGGAAAAACCTGCTAGATGTCAACAAAGAGTTTTGGCTGCCCACATGGACTACAGCATGGCTCACTTATCGCTTCTGATACGGTTAACACGACACTGCTTGGAAGATTGCAGCGTTTCGTGTCGTTACAGGCACGTGCTCTCTTGCTCTGGATCCGTTATGTTGCCACCGATTGCTTCTACGGGCCTACCACGCGCCCTCTACGATCCGCAAAGAAGGATTCTGCGTTGACCGCGGAGTTGCGCTCAAAGTTGCGCTGCCGCCTCTAGTGCTGCAGGGAGCCAACGTGTGGCGGCCCTGTTGAATGCCGTGGAGAATCCGCCCAGTCGCTTGGTGCCAGCCGGTGTGTACCGGCAGAAAACAAGGACAACTTTAAGAAGCAGCATGATACTCTCCGGCGCTACCAAGCCCGGGGCAGGCAACAGCGGCTGTCAAGGGAATTAACTGCGCTAGTGCACTACAACCATTACTGCCAACACCACCAATTGCCTTACCTTGCTTTCCCTTCCCTTGTCTCTGGCCGCTTGTAAAGTCAAACTCAGCCGGCAGAATTTTGGAGTGAAGGTGGCTGATTTTGCTAACAGGGCACTATGTTACGGCGCTGTACTGATGGCGAAGCTTTTCGCGTCTGTCTGACACCCATGCTGGCAGTGTCCGTCGCACTGGCACAGTTTTGCGACCCAGTTCTGCGCCTACCTGAAGTTTTTGACCTGTCCTGGTATGAGCTTGCTCGGCCCAAGATTTGGTGGTGGCTGCTCTTGGACGAGCTTGCTGGGCTCAAAGGGTTGCTTCCCTGTGCCTTGGAAGAACGGAAGTCTCCAGTCCGGAACGGCAGTTTGCTGCAAATGTCCTTGGCTTCCAAGCAAGGGCATCTGCCGGCAGGCAGCCGACGTGGCGCCGGATCCAGCCAGAAGCGTTGACTCGACCCAGGGAACCCCTCTGCTTCACTGTGGTGTGTTATTGCCAGTGCAGCTGTTGCTTTATTTCACACGGGCGTTAGCAGACGACCCTACGGCCGCTCCACTCTTGCAGCTCACCAACGTTACTCCGACTCGTGACGGTCAACACATTGAGGTGCAAGTCAGATGCGAGGTGCCGGCTACCCTGGTGGGCCCACCCCAAATTGCCATTGCTGACCGGCTGATGGCGTGTTTCGAGAGTGGACTCCTTCCTTCCAGACGCGGCGAGTTTGATCCGCGAATGTTTACGTATCCGGGAGCGTATCGGGGCACTTTTCGCCTGCTCTTTCCGCTTGCGGACATCCCACTGGGTTTGCAAGCACAGCCTTCCCTTTCGATTCAGGCCGCGGGCCTGCTGAATAGCGCACTGTGGCGCCTTCGTGCCGCTGCTACCTCCGATGGATGGGATCTCCGAGCGGTAGTGGCTTATTGGATACGTGGGCCACAAAAGAAGGAATTTTACTTTCCAGCCCGCTTATGGCGCTTCGCGCATTTCGACGCACTTGACGCGAAAGCGATGGTCCTCCTTCACCGGTTGGTCGCCCGGGAGGAGAATCAGGCGCAGGAGCTGCCGGGTGGCGAGCGTCCCTGGGTCAGGTTGGGGCATCCCTGGGCGCAGGACAGCTGGAAGGCTGCGGCGGATGAGTTCCTCCGGGAAGGGGGCCTGGGACCTGGCCTCCAATTCCCATGTATATCCACCGATCTAATGCCACATCTGCATGGCCCCGACCCGGATACTCACCAGTACTCATTTAAAAGGGTGATGGAAATCTATCGCGAGAAAAATTACCAGCTGCTCTATCTCTTAAAGGAGAGTCACTTTCCTTCGAGCGGTCGTGACATGCAGCGCGTTCTCGACAGCTGGCCGCGCTAAGCGGCGGCTGGCTCTCTAGGTGACAGTCTGTCTTCATCAGCCGCTATTGTGACCGACGACATACGTCGTTGAGTCGGTTTCTCTCCCTCGAGCATGCAGCAATTGCGTGTTACACGGCTTCAGCGTTGCTTGGCCGAGGTTGGGCTCAAACCGAGTGGGCGGGCAGGTCCTCGCCACCACGTCGATGCAACCCCCGTTCGGTGCTGGCCACGCTTGCCAATGAGCTTGGGACTTGGGTCTGGATGCCCTGGTTGTGACGGAACAAGTGGGGTTAGGCGGTTCTTCTCTGTCTGTGATCACTTCCCCCCTGTGGAAGCCGTTGCAACCGACGACATACGTCGTTGAGGTTATTTCCACCCTCCATGCCACCCCTGCTCTCGATACCAAGTTGGTGCACCATCACCTGAACTCTGACCTGGGCTCTGGTGTGCACGTTCGAAACGGGCTACCTCGGGGCTGCTGAGGCTCGTTGCTTGGGCCACGGCTTGCGTGGCCCTGGCCGGCGGGATGGTCGCCTCGGCGGACATCGAGCCGTCGTTGTCACGCTCGCCTGGGCCCTACGCGTGGGTGATGTGCCTCTCTGATGGTCCTCGAGACGTTGCCCGTGGGGGTCGCTACCAGGCCGTCATCCCTGAGGGCGCTGGGAAAGGCACGGCTAGGCTATTGTTTTGGGGCTTGGAGGTCGCCCCATTCCGTGCTGCGGACAGTGACGCACCGCAACTCCTGCTCCTGCCGGTTTGAATCCACGCGCCTTCAGCCACATGCGTGCCTGCGCCCCTTTGCTTCGCCGCCTGCCTGCGACATACGTCGCTAGCCCCTTCACCTGTCCTCGTGGTTGTTCCCACCTCCGCATGGTGTCTTCACATGCTGCCGTGGCCGCCACCTCGGTTTGCCGCTGCTGTGGAAGCGTGTGATCTGCACGTCAATGCTCGCCTTGGCGATCCCTGCTTATCTTTGCAGCGGGCTTGGTGTTCCAGCTCACGGCTAGGCACAGTGAGTTGATTCTGCTGGCGGCGGCCGAATGCGCGCTAGCGTGCCGTGGTCGAGCAACTTTGTCACTGGCAGGACGCCGGCATTATGACCGTGAGGGTGTGGGTCACGCACGTTGCCAGTGTCGCATCAGGGCGGCGCCTAGGCGCTTGGCACACCGAGGGTCGATTGGGTTTGTCCCCTTAGGGTGTGTGTCCAATGACGCCGGTTTCGGGTGCGGGTAGCTTGCCTGCGACACTGGTCATCGCACTCCTTATCTGGAAGCCGCCTAGTGG
Source organism: Symbiodinium sp. CCMP2592 (assembly GCA_905221615.1). NCBI lineage: Eukaryota > Dinophyceae > Suessiales > Symbiodiniaceae > Symbiodinium > Symbiodinium sp. CCMP2592. Next base: position 1,014,650 of record CAJNDT010000813.1, on the reverse strand, counting down.
GCCTTGGACTTTTGGATTTTGGTTGGTGTGCACGATCGTGACGGAACAAAACACAGGGGTTGTCCGTTGTCTGGCGAGACTAGAACGGCAGCCGGGGCCTGGTCTTGGCTCCACCTGTTGTTTTGGGCAGCTCTGAGCGACGGCTCTTTGTTGCTCCTGACCGGTCGCTGAGGCTCCGTAGTTTGTGCTGAACGGCTAACACCGGCAAAGCCTGTGCGCCGCAGCCCTTTGTAGAGCTTCGCTTTGCTGTTTCACCGCTTTGTTGTAGTTTGTTGCTTGATTGTAGTTTCGCTTGTTTGTAGGGACCGAGTGCTACAGCCGTAGTCGACGAGGCGCAGTCAAGCCAAAAAAAAAATTCTTGTGCTGTACTTGTGGTTCTCGTCCAGCCAAATCTTTTCTGTGACTCTGTGTTTCTTGTAGATCTTGCTGTTCTTGGTGAACTCTTTCTTATTGCTGTCGTCGTTGGAATACGGAAAGAGATTCCCTTCCTTCTTCTTCTCTTGAAGCTTTTTCTTGCTGGCATTAATCTCTCTGATCTTCCTTTTCCTTTCTTCTTCCTTTGCTTTCTCGTCTTCCTCTGCTTTTACTTCTCCTTCTTCTGCTCTGCTCTTCTTATTCTTTTTCTTTCCTTTGCTTCCCCTTCTTTGTTTCTTGCCTCCACTACCGTGATTTCCAACGTAGCTTTGCGTGTAGCGCTTGTTCTCGTTCTTGCCGTTGTTCTCTTCTTCCTGGTCTCTCTCCAAGAAAACTGCACAAGTCTTTCAGAAAACCCAAGGAAGTCTGGCACTGCAACTCTCGCAGGATCAGTAATGTCTCCCAAGAAGTCTCCTGTGCGGTCGCCGATACCCTGGCGAGATGAGGCATTCACATGAACCTGGCTGTCACTCGCGTCGAGCCCGATGCGGTTACTCAGGGGTCCATGGCCATCTACATCCGCCCGCTTGCGCCGCGAGAAGGCGAGCACCCCTGGACTGTATATGTGAGTCAAGACTTAGCCGACGAAGGTTCGGCAGCAGAGGAGCCTGACGATGGTGCTGGACTTGTTCATGCTGCTCCAGTGAGTGGGCTGGCCGCCACTGGCTGGGGACCCAGGGCGAGCTGTGGGGAGTGCTCACGCTATCACTTGCTCCCGCCGCGGCTGACATACGTCATCTGCTTATTTTACAATTGAGTGTCGTCATGTTGCTTATGCTGCGAGGTGGGGCGGCAGAGTTTATACCTCCGCCTGCATCCTGTGCGACTGCCATGATTAACCCGCCAGGTGATGCTCTCGGCAGGCCTTGGAGATGACTAGCCCCTTCTGCACCGGGTAGTGGCAGTTGCTGCTCGATCCCCTCGGACCGTAGGTGGACGCCGACGGTGGCCATCTCAGGGAGGTGCCGCCGTTGCTCGGTCCGCCCTCGGCGAGTGGTGCTGTCAGGTCGTGGCCGCTCGAGCTATCTGGTGGTGGCTCTTCTCCCGCGTGCCCTACCTGACTGTCGCTGCCTGAGCCTTGCTTGCTGTGTTACGCCAGTCCAGCCAGCGTTGCGTCTCTGCCGCCTTCAGGCTAGGTGACAGGAGGTTAGCTTGCGACATACGTCGCTTGCCTTTTTCATCGCTGCATGACGGCACCTCCTGCATCGACGGTTGGGCGCACCGGACGTCGTGCCCTCGCTGTCAATCTTGCTGAGCTCCCTTTCGAGCCGGAGTCGGAAGGAGAGCCCACGGTTTATCATCGTGCTGGTCCCTGGTGGCCGCCTCACGGCCCCCCAGCGCCTGTACCAGTCAATGAGCCGCCCGGAGAGCGCATCTATAGGGAGTCAGTTGACATGTACAACCGTATGGTCTCCCAAGAAGTCTCCTGTGCGGTCGCCGATACCCTGGCGAGAAGAGGCATTCCCCAGAGGGCCCAAGAGTCCTTAAATGCATGCTCCTTAAAAATCAAAGTCCTTAAATAGCGTTCATGAGGCGAAAAATCACAATCCTTATTTAAAGCCGATTACAATCCTTATTTAAAGTCTGTTGTTTTCGTATGATTCGATGCATGTCGCGATTGCATGATCGAAGGAGTTCGATCTCGATCGAACTCCTATAATATATATATTGTATACATGCATATGAACGCGATGCATGCATATATATCGCAGGATCGAACTCCTATATATAAGGAGTTCGATCCTACACACTTTTGTTGTATAATATATACATGTACATTTTGTCTGTATGCATGCATGTTTTTTCGACACGTCGTTTGCATGCTGCTTGCTTTGTGCTGCATGATGCAATGTACATGCTAGCAGCCGCTTAAGCGATCGAGCATAGCTTAAATTCAACCATCGCGAAGCCATGCACCGGGATCGGTCGAGATCTCCTGTTGATGCTGCCCTCGAGTGGCGGTACAACTGGGAGAGTGACGGAGCATCGTGGTGGAAGAACTGGTGGCCATGCACGAAGGCCTGGATCCGCAAGAAGATCCGACAGGATCTGTTGCAAAGACCTGCAGAAGAGGAAGCAGCTGATGGTCAGCAGTCGCCGCGAAAGCGGAAAAGATCTGGGGATTGATCGAAGCGGCTTAATTAGAACATGCATGTCTTGCCCAGCTTGGGTCTCAATAAGTAGGATATCAGAGCAAGTGCCCGAAGAGACATGCGCCTCAGGTGCATGATCATGCTTGGCACAAAATAATGGCGATTCTATCCGCATGCATGCGTGCAGCCATGCAGTTTGCAGGGTTTGCTTGTCTTCCTTCGACCGCTGCCATGTGTCGCCGGGCCGGTTGGCTCAAGTTTTTGGACAGATCTGGTGGGCGGCCCGCTTTGCTGCAGGCCGGGCTGCCAGGATTCATGCATGGCATGGAGTGTCACAAGTTCTTAGGAGGCCACGTCTCCCAGTGGGAGGCGACCTCCTGCACGGCATGCATGTTCGCAGGATAAAGTGCAGACTTTTTCATGTACATGTGCTTGTGAAGTGCTTCTGAAGCATTTTGGCTCATGAGCACCATGATCACTAACCGAGCTGCCAACACGGCAACTGTTGAACAGGCTGCTAAAGCTTTGAGAGGCTGCTGCACAAGCCTGCACTCTGGGTATAAGGAAACAGACTGTGAGAAGATTTGCTCCTCGTACGAAGCTTTCATCTTGGACTTGTTAGACTTGACCCCGAGGCCCACGAAATTGTTGCTTGAAAAGGCTTGCCTCAAGGCTTTCGAGGCCACGGGTCCCAGTGAAGCTTCTTTTTTCGGCAGACAGCTAGCGGCAGCGGTCCAGTTTTGTAGAATCAAGGCGAAAAGCGTCTCGACAGGAGTTCGCACTCATGGTTCGGTGCTTCGCATCATACAAAAGATGGAAAAAAATAAGGCTGCAGAACAAAAGTTCCAATTGGGACATATATGGAAGGGTGCGAAGCCCACCGTAGCAGCAGTAGCCGCACACGCCGTGGCTGATGCCAGGCCCCGCAGTAGATCTCGAGCAGCAACCGCTGCTGCTGCTGCTGCTGCGGCCGAGCCTACTAGTGCCAAGCCTACTAGGGCAGTTTCCATCGGATCCGTGTCGTCCACCGGAAAACAGTCCGCTGCTGACATCTTCGCGATGTACGGCTTAACCGGCGAGCCCGAGAAGATGGAGCACATGGAGCCCGAGGAGATCGAGCAGATAAGCTCGAGTGAGGAGGTCCAGCCTCTTCCAAATGATCAGCCTGATGCTGCTGTGACGTTCTTCGATCAAAAAGCATGCACATGGAAGACAGTCGACAAGAGCGGCCAAATGCATGAGGAACCAGGCCATGCTCGCCCAGGTGTTCCAGACCGTGTGCTTCGACACCATGACGAGATCCTGGCCAGGCCTGTTGCAGCCCTTGAGCCCTTGTCTTCCCGAGGCCTCACCGAGACGGAGGACAAGGAGGCTGGCAAGAAGAAGAAGAAGAAGAACAACAAGAAGAAGGACACGGGCGACACGAAGCCTGAGGCCAAGTCGGCTCCGAAAGCCAAGGGCAAATCCAAGGCGAAGGCCAAAGCCAAGCCCAAGCAAAAGGCCGAGGCAGAGGTCAAGCATGGGGGCGGCGAGGTGGCGACGAAGACCGATCCGGAGCCTGATGAAGCTGAGGCCAAGTCGAGTTCCAAAGCCAAGGGCGGATCCAAGAAGGCCAAGTTTCGCAGTGCCGAGGACGATCCTGAGATTGGGGCCCTTCAGATTCTCAAGAAGCCAGCCGCTCTTCAGGCGGCGGAGGGTGAGATTCTCAAGAAGCCAGCCGCTCTTGAGGCGGCGGAGGCTGGAGATGAAAATGGAAATGGAAATGAAGAGGAGAAGGGGGGCCCGGAGATTCAGGACAAGCCCAATGGGTGGAAGAAGATGCTGTTCCAGAGGGGTGGCAAGCAGAAAGGGACCTACTTCATCCTGGTGTCGCCCCAGAACTCGCGATATCGCACCCGTCCCGCGGCAGCGGCTGCCGGCTACGTGTCGGAGTGATATTTAAATATTTAAAGGGTTTGAGCTAGGAAAAAGGTGCCATGCTTGACACGAGGGTTATCAGTGCATGCATGTTTGTTTCTGTCCTTCTGCTTCTGCTCTCATGTCAACATGTCAGTTCTGTATACATGTTTCGTCTCTGCAGGTACTGCCGTCGACGTCCTGGACAAGCTGCTTCTCTTCCGGGTTTTCTCCGGCCGGTGCCCAACCCAGTGTTCCTGTTCAGTTGCATCGACTGCCATGTTTTACATAATTCTGTAGTTTGGGATGGCAACATAAGTGGGGATTCTTGTCTGGTCGAGGAGTCACGAATTAATGCGCTTTTGGCTGGCTGCTACGTCCTCCTAACGCACCCAAGAGCTTCAAAGGAGGATGCAGCATGATGTGCATGACCCGCTGCAGGCACGGGCAGATCTCTTCGAGCTGCCGCTTCACTTCCGGCTGGTGCCCTCCCAGTGTTTGCGAAGTGCATGAGGGCTTGCAGGTTCGGAGGGTCTTTGTCAGAATGGTTTCAACTTCAGGTTTCATGTTTCAGGGTTAAGTGTCAGTTTCAGCTTTGATGTTTCAGGAATCGGTTGCAGTTTCAGGTTTGATGTTTCAGGGTTATAAGGAGGACCATCGTCCTCCTGTGATGTTCAAGTTGGATTTCCATGAGTTTCAGGTTGGATGTTTCTAGGAGGACTATTAGTCCTCCTATGATGCATGCATTGGATTCCGCAGGGGTTGCAGGCTGTATGCATGTGCATATATATAGGATGCATGGCACATGCATCCTGATTCCGCACCCCGTGAGCTTTTGCTATCAAGGGGCCCACCTAGCATTCAATTCGACCTCGCGATCGCCATGGGAGCCAATCAGAGCTCTGGCAACGGGGCCCAGGAGATCCTGGCTGCGGTCAACCGGCTTTCGACAGCAGTCGAAAGCCTGCAGCAGACGCCGCCCCCGGGTGCACCGGGGCCCAACACAGGGCCGTCGACCGTGCCAGCCCCACCCCCAGCCGTGTTCCCCCAGCCTGCTGCACCGGGGCCCAACACAGGGTCCGTGCCATTCCCCCCGATGCCACCGCCGTCGCAAAGCCATGACGACCAGAACCGTCTGCGGTACTGCAAGTTCTGCAAGCAGGTTAGCTACTGGCGGAAGGGCATCTGCCTCAACGAGTCCTGCCGTGTTCCTCGGAGGCATTTATTATAGCTGTTTCTCATGGTTTGGTTTTGTAACTATAATTTTAAAATCATCGAGCCCTGCAGTTGACGTACGTCGACGTGAAGGACTTGAATGTTGCGAAGACGTGGGCAGGGAGGGAGATCACCTCCAGCTCGGATATGGCATGGTACGTTCAGAACCGCAAGAAGAAGAACAAAGGTGGCTGGTGTTGCATTATGCATGCATGTTGATGTCTGTGCTATAGATGCTTCCATGCATGTTTGTGTGTGTCTCCAGCTGAGGTCTGAAACGCAAGGCTTGGTGGGCGGACCGCAACAATCGTTACTCCAAGGCCAAGGATGGCGAGGACTGGTCCAAGGCAAAGGGGGATGGCGACGAGGAAAATGAAGAGAAGGAAGATGAGGCACCGGATGCTCATCATGAACCCCTCCCGGGTTCGAAGGGCCCCGATGGCAGTGATCCTGACCCAGACAATAAGGGCCCAGGTTTTGGCGGTGCAGGCGGTGGATCATGTGGCGGTGCAGAAGGTGGATCAATGATCCCAATGCTGACTGTGTAATGCACAGGATCGAGGCACGATCGATCGTATGAGCATCGCGGGTCAAAAGACTCCTTAGGAGTTGCATGCTTTGCACTCCTGTTGGCTAAAGGAGTCTGCTGCATGCCTTGCATTCATGCACCATGGATGCATGCAGGTACATCTCCTACACAGCTCTGGAAAGGAGGCTCGCCCGGGTCTCCTGCACAAGAGCTTGGTCCCGGGATCTGTCAACATGTTTGTTTCAGCTGTAGGAGGAGAGTGCAATTGCTTGCAACATGCATGCAATGTATTCCTCCTGGATCTATATATATATATATATATATATATATTCTTTAAACCCTAAACCCTAAACCCTCAACCTTAAATGCTATTAAAGATACTACAAACATATCAATATATGTTAATTTATTTAGTGCATGTATATAGAATATATATATATATATATGTTACATCATATGCAAACAAGTGATATGCTTGCCTGACAATGGGTGGCGGCTGCTGTGGCAGCAGGAGGCAAACCTCCTAGTCTCCTGGATCGTCGAGGAGATTTAAATTATATGTATATATATATATATATATATACAAACCCGGATAACCGGAGTCAGAATGGCCCAGCCTGCCTGTTGCCGAGGTTGCAACGCCGAAGTCCGGAGGATCTTCGACCAGGCGCTTTTTGCCCGTTCCGATTTTTAATTTTTGAAAGAGTCAGAAATTTAACTCCATTTAACTGGGATTTAACTTCGTCTTCTTTTAAAGTAATTATGAATAGCCCAAGTTAAATGCCTAGTTAAATGGAGTTAAATCCCTACTTTTTTCCAATGTCTGCACTTATGCGTCGCCAGGACCACCACGACGGTGGTGATGCCGGAGGAGGCTGGATTTCGAGCTCTCCTGATGGGTCTCACCGCCGAGCAAAGGGCACTTATCGGGCGATTGTTGGTGGAGATAGACGGCCCAAGAGAGCCGTTTAATCCTGCTCCGGAAACCCCACCGCCCCCACCCCATGCTCAGGATCCTTGTCCACAGAAGTGTCACCAGTGCAGGGAGCAATGGTGCACTCGAGGCCTGGAGCCACACAAGCACCACAATTGCACCCGATGCTTCCGCAAGAGTCGCCGGGGCTAGAGGGCAAGATGGCATATCCATGGCATGTATATATAATATGCTATGAAGAAAAGGGAGCTGCAATTGCTGCATTTGCAAGTGACATGCATATTCAGGTGCTGCATTTGCTGCATTCCCCGTACCTAAAACTTGCCAGTGCTCAGATCTTTAGCTTAAAGTCTCACCCTTCTACAGGTACCAACTTTCTGAGGATGCTCGCAATAAGTATCATGGCGAGCCTCCTGCCCTTGACCGCTTTGGTCATGGGGGTTACCCGACACACGGCGAAGGCCAAGGCCAAAACCGGGGCGAGCAAGGCCAAGGCCAAGGCTAAGCCCACGGCAGCGAAGGCCAAAACGCAGCCGGTGCCCGTGACCGTGAAAGTCGAGCCGGGTGCTGAACAAGGCGACGCCTCTGAGAAGGCAAAGGACCCCGTCAAGGGCAAACTCAGCAACCTGGTAACACAATGCAAGAATGCAGTGAAGAAGTTGGAGGATCACGACAGCGGCAAAGCAACTCTCAGCGAAGAGGAAGTCGGCAAGCTCAGAAGCAAGAAGAAATTCTACGACGACTATTGCCAATTGCCTCGGAATGCCACCGAGCAAAGGATGCAAATGCTCTCCTCCTGGGAGCAAGACAAGACAGGGAAGATGTGGGCCGAGAAGATCCAGTCCCTGGAGAACGACAAGGCGACCACCGCCAGCAAGGTGGGTGGGTTCTTGTCTCGTGCCTTGGCCTTGCAAGTTGTTTCGAATACATGTGTGTTCATGTATATATATATATATATACATGCAACTAATCAATTGAAGTCCGCAGGAGTTCTCCGGAACTCCTAAGAACAATTCGCAAGAAAGCAGCCGAACAGATCGATTGGGCGATCAGGAGAGACTAAGTAAGTCTTAGCAATTAATACAAGGAGGTTGCAAGGTAGGTTCGTTGCAGCCTCCTTAATTGTTCTGGTGGGATTCCATGCACTTATTGCATCGATCTCGAGCATCTAGCCAACCATATGCATGCTCTCCTGGCTGTATACAAGAGGATGAAAAGGTTGCGGTGTGGGGTCAGAAGAAGTTTGTATATGTCTTTATAGATCGCATAGCTCTGTATCTACTGTAGTTTCTTGTTTTAGAGAATATATATGGAACATGCAGGCATACATAATAGGAGGATGGGCATGCTTGGCTTCTCACCCGAGGTTGGGAGATCGCCGACCAGGAGAACCTGAACCTTCAGATCCCCGAGCAGAAGAAGCTTTGGGAGTCCATCCTCGAGGAAATCCCCTATGATGAGGAATGGAACCAAGAGGATAATCGTGAGCGAGCCCTTGCAAAAGCCGGGGAACGTCGCTACCACTACGGCAAAACCAAGATGACAACGACAACGGACACAGTTCGTCACAAAGAGACGATGCAGGCCGGGTACAACCTGAACGACAAGGAGAAGAAGCAGGCCTTGCAGGACAGCCCCAATCAGCCTTCAATCGAGGTCCGGGATCCCCTTTTGGTTGCCTTGAGGCAAGAGCTGCAGACCATGAACTCCGGGAAAAAGGCTGTCGAGAGAAACCTGAGCACGATCAAGGATCTCCAGGTTTTCGCGAACACTAAGGGCCTGAGCAAGATGAAAGATGCTGCAGCAGATGCCCTCACACCACTCGACAACTTCCTGGTCACCTTGAGGGAGGACTTTGCAAAGCTCGATGCCCTGGACGTCGGGAGCGAGGAGTCGGTCCAGCAGGCCAAGGACATTAACACGCAGGCAGGTGTGCACGTGGATGCTGCTGGCAGAGTCATCAAGAAGTTGAAGACGATGAACGAGTGAAGGCAGTACTAGGTCTTGCTTATAAGGTTCCTGGTTTTTGAACAAAGGAGCGGCGGCATGCATGGACGATCGCTGCCAGGCAAAAAAAATCACCAGATTTTGCATGCACATGCTGCATGTGCACGGCTCGACCATGCACTGTCTTTGTGTACTTAATTGGTGTTCGCTGCAGCCGTTTGCCTCCAACTTTTATATAAGTTTTGTTTAATGATGCAACAAGCCCTCCGGCTCATCTGCAGGAGGTGGACCCTCCTCAGAACAAACCGAAAAATAAGCGATCTCCTCATATACAAAAGCCCAGCTCAGTCGCCAGGAGTCTTTGTTTAATTGACTCCTCATATCGGTTGCAGTCCAGAGCCATGTTGCCTTCGAAGAAGCACCAAACAGATTTGAAGGAGGTGGAAGCTTCAAAAAGGTTAAGAACACGCATCGGCAATTTGATGCTGAGCAATACCATTTCTGGTATCGAAGCTAGCCGCCTTTTTCGAGATGCGGACTTAGCCAATGCAGAAAATGTGAAGGATTTGGCTGCATGTGGCACCGGCCGAGCGGATGACATCCCTAAGAAAAGGGATCTGGTGCGCCGCCTTGGCATTAACCGGCATTGGCCGGATCCGTATTGGTGCATGCATGGCTCAACAAGTGGCAACCGAGGAGTGGGTGCCACTGTGGCTTCCCCATGAGCTGCTGCATGCACTGGAGTCCAAGGCTGCCGGCTTAAACACCATGAGGGATTTAAGCTGCATGGAGCCGGGCGAGGTGGCTCTGCTCCGCCAGTGCTGTGAGAAGGCTGGTTTGGAAGAGGGCTCTGCAGTGGCCCTGGGGATTTGGGGCGATGGGGTTCCGATCACTCGTGATCGTACCCAATCGGCGGAAGTCTTATCCCTCAACATTCTCAGCCACTCTCAGCGAGGTGCATTGCGATTTCCCTTAGCCTTGATGCAAAAGCATTTGATGTTGAAGGAGTTCACATGGGATGCTGTCCTGTCGATCATGGCCTGGTCCTTCGCTTTTCTCGCAGCAGGCATTTCGCCATCGAGTCGCCACGATGGGACGGCATGGTTGCCTAGCGACAAAGCAAGGAGGGCACGAAGCGGATTGCAACTACCCAGGGCATTCCTGATTCAAGTCCGAGGCGACTGGGCCTTCTACAAGCAGACGTTGTACATGCCGGCCTGGCCAGCAGCAGCTGCATTGGTTCGATGTTTTAAATTGCTTTAAGATTATTTGGCTTTTTAAATATAGGAGATAGGAGGGTCTCCTTTATGCTAGCCTCCTTTATAAAGGAGGCTCGCTTATACAAATGTTCATTTAAATTTAGATATGCTGGAAACGTAAATATATAGAGCTATTTTTTGGGTGATATGTTATAAGACATGCATGATCATAGACATCGATCGATGATATATTTTTCCATCTAAGGAACAGGAAAGATGGCTGCTGCTGGTTGTGCAACATCAAGCCCTCCGAGCTGCATATGGTGGCTCCTAACTCTCCCTGGATGCACAATCGCAAGTCGCACTGGGATGCCGTGTGCGAGATGCCCAGGAAGAGCCCTCTGCTGGGTTCTCCTTTTTTTTCGCTGGCAATGTGCCAGCTCGATTGGCTCCACATAGTGGACATCGGGGTGGCCCTCGAGTTTCAAGGAAGCTTATTTCACTACGTGTGCTTGAAGAAACTGCAAGGCAACCTGCAAGTGGCATGCCGTGAGCTGTTTTTCATGATCAAGGAATATTATTCCGCCAACAATGTCGGAAGCCAGTTGGGCGAACTGAAGCCCACTATGCTCAAGGGTAAAGGAAAACCATACCCAAAGCTTCGGGCGAAAGCGGCGGAGAGCCGAGCATTGGTGCCGTTCAGCGAGATCCTGGCCCAGGCCGTGCTAGTTCCCGAAGATCCCTTCGACAACGTGCTCATGAAAGCTGCCAGCTCCTTCGCTCGCTGCTACGATCAGCTTTCCAAGGACTCCTTTCAGCCGGCCACTTTGGCACAGGAGGCCTTCGAATTCGCTTCGAGATACGTGGATCTCAACAAGGAGGCGGAGAGACTAGGCATGAAGCTTTTCAAAATAAAGCCTAAGTTGCACATGTTTTTGGAATTGTCTTACTGCTGCACCTGCTCTCCTTCAGCGAACTGGTGCTACAGGGATGAGGATTTTGCTGGCAAGGTTGCAATGGCAGCTTTTCGGCGAGGCGGTGCCAACACCGTGCGAGCACTGGCAGAGTCTTACTTCTTACGCTGGAAATCCATGTATGCAGTTCCAGAATTGTGCTGATCCATCGGCTTCTCGATCTGCGAGTTGGGAAAAAGTCCGACTAATTCATGCACGCTCATGATATCACGAATATACTATTATTCGACACTTTATAAACATACTCATATTGTAGCATGCATGATCGATATATATATATATATATATATATATATATATATATATACACATTTCATGGCATGATCGCATGTGCATGGAGGCCCATGTGGTCTCCTCATTTCTAGAGGAGACCTGCCGGAAGACATCGATCTCCTAGCTGTGCACTTATAATATCACATGCATGCATGCATTTGCATGGATTTCTGCATGTCGGTCATGTTTAATATTCATGCATGCATACAATTATTTATATATATATTTAATAGTAAAACAAAACATAGCCATATATTCGACTTCCTCAGCACTGTCTGGGGGAACAAAACTATGCCCAAAAATTTGCAAAGCAAAAGAAAAGCAAGGGGAACATCAAGTCGTGCCTATCCTCGCCCTGCACACACGCCGTTGTCGCCCGAACCTTCCTTAATTTAGGATTGTGTGAATCTATTCTAAATAACGGGTGTCTGCCTTAATTAAAGCTTGCTTCCTTATATTTTAAGGACTATAGTGCTTAAATAAGGAGTATACTCCTTATTTGAGGAGTGTACTCCTTAATTAAAGCTTGTGAATAAGGACTATAGTCTTTAAAAAGTGGTCATTGCAACTTTTAAAGACTCTTGGGCCTTCTGGGTCACATGAACCTGGCTGTCACTCGCGTCGAGCCCGATGCGGTTACTCAGGGGTCTATGGCCATCTACATCCGCCCGCTTGCGCCGCGAGAAGGCGAGCACCCCTGGACTGTATATGTGAGTCAAGACTTAGCCGACGAAGGTTCGGCAGCAGAGGAGCCTGACGATGGTGCTGGTCTTGAGGCAGCTTCCGAGTCGGGCTCGAGGCGTTCGGTCCGCTTGCAAAAAGGTGGGCGGGGAGCGCTCTGCGGCCAGTGACTTGCCCTACGGATGTCCTTGCGGAAGCGGGCACTGGCTCCGATACTCTGCCTGCCCTCCCCGCACCCAAGCCGAAGAACAGGCGGAAGAGATTGCGGCCGGCTTAATGCAGCCGGACAGGGCACAGCAAACACTTGCTAGGCTGTAGCTATGTTTTTCGACAATGGCAGTGTGAGCCCTGGCGTGGCTCGCCCGTCTCGGTTGTCCGTGTTAATCACGAGGCTCTCGATCTTCTCGCGGTAGTGCAAACAATTGTCCGCCTTCTTTCAGGAGTTGGGGAGTGGTCTCGTGACTTCCTTCCCCCCCTGCTACCTCAGGCCGTCGCCGATGCATCGTAGTGGAGGGCTGCTGCCTACATACGTCGCCAGCCGGTTGTAATGGCCAGCGCCAATGGTGTGCCCACAGGTGGCGGCTACGAGGCGCGGGACTCCAGGCCGGCTCCTCGCATGAGCCACGGTCCCCCGGGAGGTCGCAAGGCACACAGGGAACACATCCCTTATGTATGCTGTACTCCAGGGTGTCACCGCTCCTTTTTTTTTACAAGGGCCGGCACCGCCACTGCTACTCCCTTGCAGTGTGGGTCAACACACTGACAGGTGCGAGCGCCACTACCTGCGGCTGTTGAGTCGGAAGCGGCGATCGGCTTTGTCTACATCCCGGGTTGCCCGAGAGTCGCTGGCCACCCGATGCTGTGCTCTCTGCGGAAGTACGAGAGGAGATGTGCATACCCCGCAATGTGAGCAGCGCCAGCGCCAATTGGCCGGCCTGGGTGCAAACAGCCTGGCGCCTCTACCCGACGAAGCGGAGCGCGGCACCGCCCCTGGGATGGCGCGAGCCCGGGCTCGGTGGTGGTTTAGTGCGCCGTCCTATGCCGCCCACATGGTCTCGAGCTCGGGCGAGGTGGCGCACTGAGCGCCTTGGGTGGGGCACTTCACCCTCGGCTCCTCTTGCAGCGGTTTGTGTGTTGACTGGCCCCGACTGCGGACCGCCGATGCAGACCTTCTACCCGGTTGGGCCCGCTTCTGCCCTGGCCCGACAAGCCACGACCTCCGTCAGATCGATTGACTTAGGGGAAATGGACTGAGACTCTGGAGCCTCGGGTGCCGGCGTACCAGTGGCAAATGATGTGCAGTCTCGCATGATCTGGTGCCTTAGCCTCTTTGCCAAGAACCGTTTGGGCACACCGAGGTCCTTCGCTGTCGCGCTGTCCGTGCACGGGCCTCAGGTTTCCCCCTCTCTTCACGCCGCAGCTCGGGATTGCACGCGGTCGCTGGCTGTCGGCCTATGCGAGGAGACCGTTCTTGCGCCAAGCCCGGAGGTCGGAGGCGGCAGGGCGCTGAGAGCGAGACTGACATCCGCCGCAAAAAAAAGGTGTGCGGGTCGCTTGTGTGGCAACGGCATTTTGTTCACCATGTTGCTCGAACGTGCGTCTGTCGTGCGGGCTGCTAGCACGTCGACATACGTCGATGTACATTTTGTAACCCCGCCGCGTCCCTTCTTCGCCCAGCCTCATGGCTGGCTTGTGGACTGAGATGCCTGCCAACGTCAATATTCCAGGCTTTGACATGTTTCAGATTACCTCTTCGATGGACATCGACCCACTCTTTGTCACTTTCGCGCTGACCCTGGCGTCACAGCGGGGAGCGAACTGTGTGGTCTTCGAAGCGCGCATTCGCCGTGCGTGGGTGAAATTCCTGCCTGATGATCCCAGGGGTGAGGACGCCGTCTCCCGCACGAGACATGACGCAGCCATGTGGCACGGCTACCAGGCCTTCGTCCGCGAGGGCACCGAGTGTGCCGGGTTACCCGACAAGGGCTTACCTACTTCATCCCTTATTCCGGTATCACGAGGGTGGGAGATCGGGTGTGTCCACACCCCGGTCGCCTCACGCCGGCGGCTATTGCGGTGGATTTCCTCCACCAGTCTGCGTCCCATAGCGAAGCGATCCTGTGCTACCTCAACCGTCTGTCGGCAGTCGGCGCAATACTTGCGCCGGCCAATACAGCTATGCAAGCTGAAGGCCTGGCCCCTATCAACGGGGTTTGCTTGAACTTAGCCCTGGTCGCATCCACCCGCTTGCTCGCCGATTTTTACCTGCTTATCACCGCCGTCAGGTATCCGCAATCCAATGTCTTGCACAAGGCCTCTGAAGCCTCTCCGTGCCCGATTACCATTGGAGAATTGGCGGCAGACACCCCCGCGCGGAGACTGCAACGAATCGCGGCCGATGGCTCTCATCAGCCGGGAGTGTATACTTCGTTCGGCTGCCGAAGCAGGCGTCTTCGGCCACGCAACAGGGGAGCTTGGTGGAATGGCTTTGTGTCCTGTTGGTCTTGGCTTACAATGTGTGCGGACATCGGTTTGCTGTTCAGGCAGGACGGAAAATCACTGTCGTCACGCCGACCACTAGGGTTTTTGATTCCTTAAAGCATGGCCTCGGCCTCAGCAATGCGCGCCCCGCCAATGCCGACACTGGTGATGCACACAGGGTTACGGCAGAGGGCACCTCATTTGCTGAGTTCATTGCGGAATGGTTGCCGGAACTCCCTCCCCCGGGACAGCTAGCCACTGTGGAGCAGGCCGCATCCCTCTTCACCTTTTTTTATAACCATCACAACGAATTGGGCGCCTTTGTTGACCTCTTCACCACCACAGTGTGTGCTGGAACCACGGGTGCGGTTGACATCTGCCTTATTGACAAGGCTGGGCGCTTTACCATGTCTGAAGAGGACGCCCACCAACGGCTCACGGCAGGCAGTACGCGACCCACTGGCCCATTGATCATTGCCTCCCCTTCCCATTGGTCCTCCATCACACCCACGTCCGCTGGGAGGAGCTTTACCAGACCTACGGGCTAGCTCGGCTTGGACTTCAAAACCCGCAGCGCGAGGATCGGGAGACTGCCAGTGAATTCTATGAACGGTGGTCGGTGAACCGCATTCCTCCGCTCTGTGATGCTACAGCAGTCGCTGCACATTGCGGCATGGACGGCTACCCGGTCCAGCTACTCCTCCGGGGTGTGGATTTTGAGCACAGCGGACCTAGTGGCCAATCCATCACGGCACGCCCGTTCTATCCGGTGATTGACACCGATCGCCCAGTCTTCGGCCTGCTATAGAGTTTACTGCACCGCCGCGGTTTGGTCTCCACCGTCTTCGTGAGCACAAGGGGGTGGGAGTGCCTCCCCCCAAAAGACTATACAGTGCGCTCCGTTCCACTCACCATCGGTCTCTCATAGGGGCGCACATGTATTTTGACCCGCCAGCGACTGTGTGGCCAAACCGGCTCCGCGGAATCGCTGGTGGCCGCTGTGCCGGGGGCATTCTACCTTTATTCCATCGCTTCTGATACGGTTAACACGACACTGCTAGGGAAATTTGCAGCGTTTCGTGTCGTCACAGGTACGTCACTCTAGCTCCGGATCCGTTATGTTGCCACCGATTGCTACTACGGGCCTACCACGCGCCCTCTACGATCCGACGGGAAAGGTTCGTCCGGACCCGGAGGCCGGCGCACCTGCAAAGGAGGATCCTGCGTTGACCGCGGAGTTGCGCAGTCAAAGTTGCGCTGCCTCCCTTCCTGCCGCTACATGGAGCCAACGTGTGGCGGCCCTGTTGAATGCCGTGGAGACTCCGCCTAGTCGCTTAGTGCCTGGAGTTACAGCCATTGCTAGCCGGTGTGTACCGGCAGAAGACGAGGACGACTTCGAGGAGCAGCATGATACTCTCCGGCGCTACCAAGCCCGGGGCAGGCAACAGCGGCCTGTCGAGGGAATTGACTGCGCTAGTGCGCTACAACAATTACTGCCCAACCCCACCGATTGCCTTACCTTGCTTTCCCTCCCCTTGTCCCTGCCCGCTTGTGAAGTCAAACTCAGCCCGCAGAATTTTGGGGTGGTTGATTTCGCTGACAGGGCACTCATGTTACGGCGCTGTACTGATGGCGAAGCTTTTCGCGTCTGTCTGACACCCATGCTGGCAGTGTCCGTCGCACTGGCACAGTTTTGCGACCCAGTTCTGCGCCTACCTGAAGGACGAGTTTCCGACCTGTCCTGGTATGAGTTTCGCTTGTTTGTAGGGACCGAGTGCTACAGCCGTAGTCGACGAGGCCCAGTCAAGCCAAACAAAAATACTATACCCCATTTAAGGCTGAGCAGCCCACACAACGATTCCGCCTACCATCATTTTTTGCAGATTGCTTGGTCAAATAATATGTCTCCCTTTTATGTGATTTGTTTTGATTATGCCCAATAAGTGGATTTAGAGACATTCGATGTGCCTCAAATGCGAATCGCAAGCTTTTCTCATGTCAGCACGTTTGCTTTGCGTTAAGCATGCAGCATGCGTCGTGAGCGGTTTCAGCCAATCTGCGAACCGCCGAGGTTTTATGCTCAAAGCGAAGCCAAACAAAACTTTTCTTCCACCCACCACCCGGGACCAGCTGAGTGCTCATGAGACGTGGATTGAAAGTTGCGGTGTGCCACGTGTGCACGAGTGCACGCAGAATGTGTGGTTGCACTGTTTACCCCGTTTGACACTGAGCAAAAACACAACGTATGCCATAATTTGCAAGATTACGGGATTAAATATGTTTTGGATCTGCTTCGTTGATATTGGTCCAATATGGATTTGAAACATGTTCGATGCATGTTTATGATTTCGAATTAGCCTGAATTGCAAATCGTCAAAAACAGCCACTCATGGTGAGGTAGACGAGGCACGCAACCCGTCAGGTAACGGATGTTTGTGCACCTCGGCTGTCCATGTCTTGCAGATGTCGCCTGAGGCAGGATGCTGCAGGAGCCGACTTCCCGAAGAACAGGGCAGCGTGCGGGCGGCCTTCGAGGATCGGCATACAGCCGAAACGTCGTGATGTGAGTCAGGCTCTCCGGTGTGTTGTGGTTCCAGTTCCGACACGAAGCATATCGGTTTTTTTGACCTCAGAAGGCGAGCCGGCAGAAAAAGGGGTCGACGGCAAGCTGCCTCCAAGCTGTGCCTGGCTCTCGCAGCTCCGGCCCCTGCATTCGCTTCGGGCCATCGGCCGTGACAGGTTTGTGGCCAGTTGCTAACGCCTTTTGGCAGGCTTGTCTTCAGACTTAATCTTGTGGATTGGCGGTCGCCTCAGCATCTCCGACAGAGGCAACCGTGAGAAGGCACTGCAAGTTTTTGTAAGAAGTTCAGCTGGGCGAGTCCGTTCAGGAGTTCACCTTCGGCGTTTGTCCGCGCAGCTCCTTGTCTCCGAGCTTGGTGAGTCTCGTGCTCAGACGTTTCATAGATTTCCAGAAGAGGCGAGTAGCATTTTCTTGGTGTCGAACGTGGTCGGTGCCCGCGAATTTCAAGGCGGCGGTGATGTAACGTTCAAGGTTTACAACGAAAAGGGCCGATAGTGTCCGGGAGCCGCCCATGTAGCTTGTGGCTTCAAGTTTTTGCTGAAAACTCTGATCTGCATCGACCTTACGGCCTTACGGTTTAGCAATGCATGCATATCAATGGCTCATAATGGGCCCATCAGATTTCCGCACAATGCAGGGCTGGCCGTGCCTCATCTTTCTTGGACTACGTGACTGAGATCGAGCCCTTGTGATACTATAGGGGCCCAGGGGAATAATTAGAAAAGGGTTTTGGGGTACATTTTATTGCCGAACCCCCAAAATAGTATAGGTAATTATGAAGGGCCCTATATGACTCTCATGTCTTCGCCTGCTGGGTCTTAGCAGACCTGAGAATGGTAGGCGCCTGCCGCACGGCCCCAACAATGCACGGCCTCCGAAGATCTCACGCACGCGGCGGCTTCAGTTGAACTTCTCTTGCTTTCAAGTTCTGGCTCGAGTCAGGCTCAGCTTGGACAAAATCTCGACGTGGCAGCCTGTGGTTTTCTGCTTTGAGGGCTGAGGGACATCTTGCGTTGTCTGCAGGCCACAGTGCAACGTGAAGGCTGTCACCAGTTCTCTGTCACGCTTAGAGAAACTGCACGGCTTTAAAATTGCTTCAACGCTCCCGTGAATTTCTTCACCTTCGTGCTGGTGATCGCCAAGCCCAACAATCGCCGAGATACCGAGGCGAGCCTGAATGCCACGACAAAGAGCCAGGCTCCAGGATGGCGCCTGTGTTCCCTTCGTGGGATAAGGGTTAAAAAAAATTAAATAAGGATCAAAAAAAAATTAAATAAGGATCAAAAAAAATTAAACGGGCATCCGCGAAAGGAAGGGGAAAAAGGAAGGAAAGAAAGACACAGAGAGAGAGAGAGAGAGAGAGAGAGAGAAGGAAAGAAAGAAGGAAAGAAAGAACGAAAGAAAGAAAGAAAGGAAGAAAGAAAGAGAGCAAGGAAGAAAGAAAGAAAGAACGAAAGAAATAAAGAAATAAAGAAATAAAAAAACAACGAAAGAAAGAAAGAACAAAAGAAAGAAATACATAAATACATAAAGAAAGAAAGAAAGCCATGCAAGAAATAGAGAAATAAGTAAATAAAGAAAGCTACAAGTAAAGAAAGAAAACAAAAATAGAGAACTAAGTAAATAAAGAAAGCTATAAGGAAAGAAACAAGAAAACACAAGGAAAGAACCAAAGAGAGTTAGAAACAAAAACAAAACAAACAATGAAGAAACAACCAAAGAACAAAAACAGAGAAATAAAGAAAGACTGAAGGCCATAAATTAAGAAAGAAAAACAGAAATAGTTAAAGGAACAAGAAAGACGCGGAAAATAAAGAAGAACGATACGTAAGACTATCGCTTCATTGTGCTGTTTTTTTTGCCCTGGGTTCTAGGGAAGCGACGCTTAAATCGGCTTGAAGCAGTTTCAGCGAGAACTAACGTCGCCCCGGAAGAAACAGCGAAGGAAGAAAAGAAAGAACACGAGTACACAGAAACAAAGATATGCAACAAAAAAGAAGATGCAAAAAAAAGAGATATATAGATACATAAACAAAGAAATACAGAAAAGAAAAAAGAACGACAGAAAGACAGAACACCTACAACCACAACGCCAACAACAACAACAACACTACTAGCCAAGGGAAGGAAGATAGGAAGAAATAAATATCGAACGAACGGAAAAAACAGAAAAAAACAAACGGAAAGAACCAACCACAGAAAGACAGACAAGGAATGATCGAACGAAATAAAGAACGCAAACCCAAAAAAACACAAGGGAATAAGAACAACACAGTAAGAAAGACAGAACAAGCACGCTGAATGGCTGCAATTGCCGTATGTCATTTTTTGATCCTTGTTTGATTTTTGTTTGACCCTCGGGTTTTTTATCCCTACAACTACAACTAAAACTACAACATACTACACCTACAACCACAACGCCAACAACAACAACACTACTAGCAACAACTACACCACGAAATCCGTCCTAAATGCGAAATTGTAAGGAAAATTTGATTTTCCCGAGGAATAAGCTAGGTAACGTATGTTTTCCTTCGGAAAACCTGAAGAAATGGCAGGAACGCCGTAGGTAACAGGGAAATAAGCTTTTTCCTAGGAAAAACTATGGAAAACTTAGAGAAATACAACGGAATCCGTAGGAAAATCGTGTTTTCCCCAGGAAAAACCAAGCAAATCCGTAGGAAACGAAAGAAAATCCCTAGGAAAGCAGTGTTTTCCCTTGGACAAATTCAAGAATTGCTGTATCTAAAAAGCAAGAGAGAAAGACAGAAAGAAAGAAAGAACGAGAGAGAGAACGAAAGAACGAAAGCAAAAACAAGAGGAAGAACGAAAGCAGGAATTAAAGAAAGAAACTTAAGGAAATACAACGGAATCCGTAGGAAAATCGTGTTTTCCCGAGCAAAAACCAAGCAAATCCTCAGGAAATGAAAACGAATCCGTATGAAAACAGTGTTTCACCTGGGAAAATTCAAAAATTGCTGTATCTAAAGAGGACGAAAGAAAGGAAAACAGAAAGAAAGAAAGATAGAACGAGAGAGAGAACGAAAGAACGAAAGCAAGAACGAACCAAAGAAATAACGAAATAAATCAAACCAGAAAGAAAGCAAGAAAGAAAGGAAGGGAGTATGAGATGAACAAAGAAAGAACAACAGAAAGAAAGAAAAGAAATGAACGAGCGAAAGAAAGAAAGAAGTCCAGAATAAAAAAGCAAAGTTGGAAAAGACGAATGAAAGAATATGAAAGAATCACAGAAAGAAAGATACAAGCAACAGGATACTACATAGTCCAATCGAATTTATCATAATATCGTAATGTACCGTAACATAATATAACATAATGTAACCTAATGTTATAAAATATACTACATATTATGTTGTAAATATACACACTGTATTGTACTATGTTACAATGTACTACACTATAAACTAAGATGTTGTTTTGTTCTATGTCATCTTCTGTTATATTGTATTGTTGTATTTTTAGTATGCTATTATATGCTATAAGAAGCAAGGTTCTGTTATGTCAGAAAATGTCACACCATTTTTGTGTTGTCGAACCATCTTATGTCGTTCTTCTGGTTTACTATGTTATATATATATAGGTTAGAATGCTAACGGAAGAAGAGACACGAACAGGCACGGAAGAACAAAACACCCGCCGCCGCGCTTTTCGAGACGTGCAAGCTTGATTCAAAGAGTGTTTTCGAAGCCCATCATGTGAACGTTGTCTCTGCAAATGGGGGGGGCTGCGCCCCCCCCAACCCCCCCGCTGTTTTAAGCCGTGCAGGGTTGCTTTGAAGCATATGCCTTTTTTTGAAACCCAGCAAATGAGGGCGTCTCCGCCCTTGTAGATACATGCTGAACCAGAATCGCCAAATGAGGGGCGTGTTTAAGATAGATGATGAAGCGGAATACCAGCAACAGCTACAACAGGAAATCCGTCCTAAATGTGAAATTCTAAGGAAAATTTGATTTTCCCGAGGAACAACCATATGTTGTCCTTCTGAAAACCTGAAGAAATGACACGAACGCCATAGGTAATAGGAAATAAGCTTTTACCTACGAAAAATCAAGGAAAACTTAGGGAAATACCACGGAATCCGCAGGAATATCGTGTTTTCCAAAGGAAAAACCAAACAGATCCTAAGGAAACAAAAGAAAATCCCTAGGAAAACAGTGTTTTCCCGTCGAAAAATTCAGGAATTGCTGTATTTTAAGTGATTTAATTTTTTTTGATCCTTATTTTAATTTTTTTTTGATGCCTCTGCCCCAGGAAGTGCTGTATTTTGAGTGATTTAATTTTTTTTGATCCTTATTTTAATTCTTTTTTGATCTTTCCATTTAATTTTTTTTTGATCCTTATTTAATTTTTTTTTGATCCCTCACCCCCCTTCGTTTGCGCCTCAGAGAGTTTGAAGGCTTTTCTCTGTGCGCACTTGGAGCGAAATGTCGTGCTCCTGCCGAGGTGTGACGAAGTTTGGAATGAAGAAGGTCCAGGCTCGGTGGCCTAGCACTGGCATTCCCCGTCCGACCCGCAGCATCGCATTGATCTAGCCTCGGCGAGATTCTCGCGCCGACCTGTACACTTCTCAATGTTCTCAAACTCACAAGACAAGGGGACGAGAGCCTTCCCTTTCCAAGCCCGCCTTTTCTCCGTCTTCCGAAGATCCCGTGTTCCTTTCACCTCCTCGGAGAGCCTGGGGCCTCTAGGTCTTAACAAACCTTATAACAGGGTTCAGGTGTTAAACGAAGGAACATCCAGAAAGAACCCGAAACCCCGTCGTTTGCCTTTGTGGAGTCACGGCTGCCCAAGGCAACCAACATCATGATCCCCCGGAGGGATGGTAAGCAGTCTACTGCAATGTGGGAGTTTCCGAAAATTAAGTGTACCTCGTTTGCGGGTCCTTATAAGAAGGATCCTACTAAGGTGGGATCTGCTGTTTCCGCGTTTCGCATGGGTTCAAAAGCTACGTCTTGCCACCTCTGTCCTCGCACGGCTGGATTGGACAGCGGCCCGTTAAAAGACGGACGTTCAATTAAGTCAATCCTATTGCCATAATATTTACTATAGATCCCTATTATTACAGTAACATAAAACAAACTCCGTTAATAAGAATCCTGTTTTGCAGAGACGGTGTTTCGTGCTGGGTCTTCGGCAACTTGTCCTGGGCCTTCGCGCCTCTCTTCATCCCTCTTGATCATCCGGTGGCGTTGTCATTAGCTCTGACATGCTTCACGGTTCTGGGCTGCATGGCGTGCTGCGCTGCTGCATCTGAGTGTTTGAATAAGATCCGTCTCGAGTGCCGTCAGCTTTGGCCACTGCTTCGAAAGCAGCAGGCATTCACGCAGGGGTCTTCTATTTCTTGATCTGACGGTCGTCAGTCAGAGTGTGTGTGTGTGTGTGCGTTGGGTTTGTGGAACCCTTGGGTACCCGGGTGAGCCATCGTTGAGGAAAGGCGCTTCAAACACACACATCCGAAAAGGACCTGGGGCTCAAGGGACCTGATTACACACCCTGCAGCTCTTGCATTTTGACTTCAATCAGTACTCTTGCCATAAGAACCCAACTTTTGAGAATTGGGGTTTGAAGTTCACGCCCACATGGCTTTCGTCTACGAAGGTTGGGCTGCATTGGTGAACTTTGCAATTTTGCAGCATTGAAAAAGTATCAGGCGCAAACCAAGAAGTTGTGGAAAACCGAATCCTTGGCGCTACATTCGTCTGCGGTATGTGCGAGGGCAGGCTGCAAGACGGCAGCAACGTCCACAAGCTACCGCCGAAGATGTCAGGTTTGAGATGGTCAACTTTGAAGTTTTCAGCGGAAGCCTTGAAAATTGGTAGATCCGTGTTTCTGTCAGGACAGTCCTCGAGGTTGGCTGTGGGCCACGCTGCCTGAGGCGCACCGGTCCACACAAGTTACGGCTTCGTGTCTGGCTGTCCATGGGTACTCCATGAGCATCAAGGTGAGGTCTCAGCCTGGAGAAGCCCTCCTTCGCAGATAGTCTTGGCCTCAGACCGGCTAGACAAGGGTGATTGCGCAGCACGGATTCTCTGGCTGCTTTTCCGGAGCAGGTTTTGGGGTGTATCGTGGCTTGCGAATGCAGCATCAAGCTCGGAAGTCGCAGTGCGCCAGATGCCGAGCTTGCCCTATGCTTGTAAAAACTTATGCAACTTTCGCCCGCTGTTGTGAAGCTGTGGAGCTGGCAGATGCCCGTCTTCAAGCAGCACTGTGAGGACCCGGCTGTCAGGCTCCTGATGTGGGTTGATGGTCCAAGATCTGCGGCGAATCGTTATTGCCGCGCCACTAAGGCCATTGTCGGAATGAAGCATGCTACGATACCGAGGATGTGGATATCCAGGACGAGAGACAAAGTGAAACCTGAAGATGCCCCAGCGACACCTCGTATCAGCCTGTTTCTCAAATCTCAGGAGCCCCCCAGGAGTCGCCGGAGATGCCGGAGACCAGGCAGTCATGAGGCCTTTGGGGCGTTTTCGGCCCGCTGTCGTGAAAGCTTTGCAGGTCGGAGTCGAGTCCCGCTCCTGGTGAGCGCTGGGTCCGCGGTGGCGGTTGGACCGTGAGGAGCAGGACGTCGAAGGTATCCTGGAGGCCAGCCACTGTTGCCGATTCGCCAAGAAGTCTCATCCGGCTCTCATCGCTCTGCGCCGTTCTGCGGCTCTGCCTCCAGGCCCTCCGCGCTGAAGACAAGCTGTCCGCGAACTCTGACCCTTGCCGAACTCGTGGGCTTTCGCAAGTTCTGTGCCAACGACGAAGGTGGTGCATCAGAAGATGTCGGATTGTGGGAGCCAGGTCGCACGACTAAGACTCTACATGTAGGGTTCTGAATGTTTGACGTACGGTCTTACTGTCGCCTGCAAAGCACTGAAGTCTAAAGCGCTGACTTCTCTGGGCCTCCTCGGGGGTGCTGTGCGGTCCTCCGGGCACAGCGGCAAGCAGCGCTGCGGACACCGCTCGTCTCGCTCGTTCAATGTCGGCCATGCGCAAGACGCCGCAAGTGCAAATTTCCGACATCAACGGTAGGAAGGTCAGTCTCGAGACGGATGCGAAGAAAGATAGCTTGCAGGCGGCGAGAAACGTGGAATCGGTTGTTATCCTGGTTGGTGTGTCCCAGCGCAGCAAAAAACTCCACAGGCCCACAGGCAGGGGTTGACCTCATGTTTGCGTCAGCAGCGTTGGCACCGAGCGAGCGGAGGCCTGTTGCGGTGTGCTTTTGCTTTTGTAGCCCAGGCTTTCCCGCGGGTGCAACAGAAGGGCTCTTGTTTGAAGGAGGGAGCCAGGGGGTGGGGAGGTGATGAAGAAAGGGGGGTGGTGTGTGTGTGTGTGTGTGTGTATGCGCGGGTGTGTGTGTGTGTGTGTGTGGGCATGCACGTGCGTGTGCATTTTTTCGCATTAGTTGCGTCGTTTTGTCCTCGCTGTTTGGGTAACTGCCGCGATGTATTTCAGCTGAGTGGGTTATTTGTGTCTTTGTCTGTGTTAATTTGTCTGCGTCTTTCATTTTTACGTTCTCTGCGTCTGTTATCTCCTTTACATGGTAATACCAGAATCCTGAAGATCGAGCAAGAGCATGGTTTTGAACCAGATTGCTGGAATTTGCACTTACACATTGACCTACATGGTCCTGTCGGAAGTGGATCTGAGCAGGCGCTTCGACCACCCGAATGCTCTTCTGGTGGCTTTTCATCTAGTTTGTAATGTTCCTGGAGATGCCAAGTGTGAGGAGTAATCAATATGAACACCTGTTCTGCGCGCGTATTCTGTGGTACACGACGGCGTAGAAAAGGCTGTAATCTGTAGATGTATTTGCAAAACATCCCTATGGTGTGTGCGAATTGATGCTCGCTCCAGAAGCCGTGCAAGGCTCCCAAAGCAGGCATGTACTCATGTGGAGCCAGAGAGGAAGGTGTACATTGTTGCTGTGTGTTGTTAGCTCTGATGAACTCCGAGATCGAACCATTACCAAGAGATCTGTTCGGCACATCGACACGTAGGATGCCACGACCACCAAGTTGCACCATGGCTGCCATGGTGACCACGCTGGTGCTGTTTTGGGTGACCGTGCCTTGCCGTGCCTTCCAAGCCTTCAGGACCAGGCCATCTGCCGCACCGCCTTGGCTCCTGTTCGAAGCTGTGGTAGACTTGCAGGTTCGAGCTGAAGGAGGCAGTCGATGGATGGCAAATCCTCGGAAGAAGCTCAGCTGCAGGGACGGCGATCGTTTGCTCGAACCTACTCGAGAACAGGTCGGGCGAGCCGTGGGGCGGCAGAGGAAACATGTTTGTGCGAGCGCGTGAACGCCATGACGACGTTGACGACGTTGACGACGACTACTATCATTAGTAATTACTATTATACTGCTACTACTACTACTACTACTACTACTACTACTACTACTACTGCCTAAGCTGGCTTGCGGGCGTTGTTCTGCTCAGCGGGTCCGTGTAGTTCGGGTGGGCGTAAAAGCGTAAAAGCGTAAAAGGTGAAATTCGTTTTTCGCGTTTTACGTTTTTCGGTGGTTCTCGCCAGTGTTTTGGACCAGACAAGCTCCGCGTACAAGCGTAAAAGCGTCAAAGTGTAAAACCGTATTTTTGTTTTTCGTTTTTACGCTTTTACCCTGCCCCGCGTTTGTTTTCGCGGCACGTGATTGTCTGAAAGCGTAAAAGCGCAAAAGCGTAAAAGCGTAAACGGCCGGTTCTCAGCGTACAAGCGTAAAAGCGCAAAAGCGTAAAAGCGTAAAAGGCGCGTTCTCTGCGTAAAAGCGTAAAAGCGTAAAACGTAAATTTTGTTTTTCGCTTTTCGCTGTTTTCGCTTGAATTCTGCACCAAGGGCCGCTGAAACCGTAGTCTACACCCTGTAGCTCCAAGCCTAAACCCGTCCGGCTTACTATGTCACTATGTGGGCTACGGCGTCGCCAAGAATGCCTGGCCAAGGCCCCAACGAGTTAGCTGATGATGAAAAGTATAGAAAACAACTCTGTAGATTATGGTTGTGTAAAGAAGAAAAACCTGAAGCGGAAGAAGAAAAACAGAGAAAACACATTGGGAAAGGCGAACATTGTCATTACACTTTCCGGATATTTTTTGAAAAAGCTCGAGGAATCGAAGTGTCGAGCATGCATAATTTCATGTCTTGCATGGCATGCCTGTAAAGGGATTGTTGCATGTATGGAGATTGGTAAGCTCGCAAGGCAAGATTGCTGTGATTGCATGGCATGCATGCGGTCCTACTGCATGCACGTAAATGCATGCATGCATGCATGATCTCCTGTCTTGCTGTGCTTGCATAGACAAAGATGGCTTGGAAGTTTTCATGTCTTGCCTGCATGGTATGCATGCATTTGCATGCAATGCATCATGTCATGCATGCGGTCATGAACGGTTTCTTGTTTTTGTTCTGCATGCATGCAACTTTCAAGATTGCTTGCAGCGGCATTGTATGCAGCACGGCAGCGGACTATGTTTTTGCACCAGCTCGCATTCAGGTCGGAGTGCATACTCAGAAAACTGCATGCATGGTGGATGCTCTGATCATGTATGGGCCCAGCAGACTCCTTTGACCGCCTCCATGCATTGAAAGCTGGAAATCTGCCAAGCAAGCGAATTATTCGGCATGCCCTTCATGCTTTCACTCCCTTCTCAGCCGCTTGGTCGGGCTCTCACTTGAAGCAGGGCCATTGCTGTCGTCGTCATCATTGGTGGCCAAACAATGTCGAAGCCACTGCCACCACCAGATCCTTAGATTGCAGCTTGCATGCACTTAGAAGCATGGCATGATGAAACAAACTTCAGCCCAGGATCGTGACCCCTGCGATTTCGCTTCGCATCCAACACCACCTCCACTCAAACCTCCTAGGAAGAGGCGATCTGCTGCGGCCCGGGCTTTCATCGCGAGGAGGCATCGCGATCTACAGGGAGTTGCTTCAAGCAAAATGTTGCAGGCATCATGAAATGCTGAACCCTCCAGAAATCAAAGATTGCATGCAAGCATGGATCAAACAAAAATTCTTTGCATGATCCATGCATGCATGCATCTTGGCAAGCACAATCCCATGTTCAAGCATGCATGATCAGCATGAGCTTCATGCATGCTTGAACGAGTCATGCATGCCGGAAACAAGCAAGGGCAAGCATGCACATGCATGATTCTTGCATGTAAGCATGGACAAAGAAAGCATTATTTCTTGTTGATGGGCCTAAAGTCGAAACAGTCATGCATGCAACCTGCAAGCATGAACACATGCAAGGCCAGCATGACACTTGCAAAAGAAACATAAGCACAGCTGCATATTTTCATCATGCATGGCGAGGTCGCAAATAGGCAGGCGGCAACACGGTCAGTGTGCCATCATTGGCTTTGTTGTACACGACACTGCAAAGCAGGTCATCGGCACCGATGATGTAAATCCGGGGGTCACCCGCCTCTTCACGAAACTTGAGCATGTTCATGTCCCACCGCTGCTGAAGGAAAGTGGCGGGGGCAAGCATCACCAGAGCAATATTGTGCAGCTCAATGCAGCAGTGCACTTTGGCACATCTATAAGGGCACTCGTGCCCTGGCTCATTGCCATGCAGCACCCTGTCGCCTTTCTTGATGATAGCACCATGCTTCAGCCTTGTCATGGTGCTTGTCATGCGTTCATCCACCTGCCGCAGGACATTGTACTGCACCAAGCTTTTCTTCAGCTTTGCAGTGCAAGCATGCGGCTGCAGCAAATGTGCCCGCAAATGGAAACCCTCTTCTTTGCCCATGACCGACAAATGCTCTGCAGTCACCTCTTCCAGAAGAGATGTGTCGAAACGAATCGTATTGCTAGAAGCCGACCCATATTTATGGGCGGCTTCCAAGACCCAGCATGCAGGCAGAAATCCTTGTTTCTCGTAGCAACCATCCAAGTGGAGGGTCCAATGAAACTTCGGCCGCATCACTGGACCCCATCCTGCCTGCACCGCTTTTTCCAAGGCTTCCTCGCAAGCAAGGAGCAGTTGTCTGGACCGAAGTGGTGCTTGATTTTGATCGTTCAAGGGTTCGAGCACATGCAACCATGCTAGAAGCGATGCTTTCGCAGGCTGCACTTCTTCTTGCAGGCAGCATGTTGTGAAGTAGTGCTGCAATGGTTTCAACAAACCCCAGAACTTCGGATGCAGTACACTTGAGATGACCTGTTTTTCTGTGGCTCTTGATTTTGTCTGCCGAAGACAAACTGCTCAAGGAGCCTTGTTTGTTGGCACCGGGCAACTGCCACAACTCCAAGTAGCCTGCGAAGGATTCCCACACATCGGCTTTGCCATGGTTTCGCCATGACTCGAATGCCCAACATATAACGAAACTGAGAACTCCGTTACTGTTTAGACAATGCATCCAGTCGTAACAATATTGCGAAGCCGGCTTGATCAATCCCAAAGCTCGTAACTTGGAAGACACGCACAAAGCATGTGGCGAAAATGTCCATCCACTTGCTTGTTGAAGCATTGCAAAGCGAGCCTTGCTTTCAGTTCCTGCCTTTGCTACCAGCCGATCCCAACTCTGCAGCAATTCGCTGTCCGAGGCAAGGTCGCAGGAGGACAGGGTCAGGTGTCTGGAGCTGATCTTCCCCTCGTCGTCATCATCACCTTCACGTCTAACATTGAAAATGTTCTTGCAGAGCATGCAAACACGAGAACCGATGTCCTGGTGGTTTGCAAGTGTTTGCTTCTGGGCACTGCCGTCTTGTAAAAAGACGTGGAGGGTCCAATGGAAAACAAACAATGCATCGGTTGATTTCATGACAATGCCATGCGCCGGGTTCCAGAGCTGCTGTGCGAACATAACTTCCAAAATGAGTCTCAGGATCTGGCCGATACCAGCTTCAACTTTTTGTACTAGTTCAGTTCTCAAGACCGCCAATGTAAACCAGTGTCGCTCCTCGGATAAGCCTTGCTGTTGTAAGTTCAACCAAGAAAAATATATGCACCAAATTTTGCGGCCAGTACTGGAAAGTTGATTGCCGGGATGAGCTTCATCAGCATAAAGAACTCCCTTCCATGGGCAGTCCAAGCTTGAGGGGTCTTGCATGTGCATGTGATTGAAATAATGGTGCCAATACCCTTCCTGCCTGCATAACCCCTGGAGCATTGTTGGTAGGTTGAGGATATGAAAGTGCAAATCCCCACCATCAATTCGCACAGCTGTGGGCTGCTTGAGTAAAGACCCACAATCCCCAGCCATAGCGGCAATCTTCTCCAGAACCGCTTGCTTGATGTTCTTCCTTCCATGCAGCTCTGGCACTCCTTCCTGTTCCACCTTGTTCAAAATCGCTGCCAATGCCGAGCACGACACGAAGGAAATGCCTCTACGGAAAGCATCGAGATGGTCCAGCTTCTGCTTCTTGGAAGCTGAGCTGGAGGACTTAGCCATAAAGCATGGCTTGTGATATGATCCCTACCCTAAACTCAAAGACTTGGACAGCTGGGTATGTGACAACAACCTCATGCAGTTTTGCAATGCAAGCATGCAAGCAAGTGAGAAGCCAGCCCTAAGCGCTAGGAACAAGCAGCAACAGCCCTTTTTGCCGAAGGCTGGACATGTATAGTGCATGGAATCCCCTTGTGCTACCTTTTTCAGGTAGGTCGGATGCAACCATGCAAGGTCGCATCGAAAGTCCTCGGGCATAGAGCACTCTATGCACCTGTGTGCACCCAAACCCTGGGACCTGGATCAGTGCTTGGCCGCCTTCTTCCGTTCCTCCATGTACTTCTTCCATACGGCCCGACCGTTGAGTCGCACACCGGCGAACCCATCGAAATTGCAATTGTCGCAGCCATACACATTGCCACGGCATCTTGCACAGCCCCAGCAGGTGAGCCTTCCGTCCTGCTTGGCAGCCTTCTTCTCCTTGTTCATCGGGTGTTTCTCAACACACTTCGCTGCAGGCTTTTTGAAGAGCTGTGGCATCTTCTGATTGCAAGGCTTCCCATTCTTCTTCTCCTGCTTCGGTGCTTTCGTATTCTTCACTTGTGCCAATGCCTCTGCTTTGTACTGTTCCAAGCTTTTGCCTTCGTTTGCCCCTGGCACCGACTGCTTTTCCGGAGACTTGTTTTCCGGAGCATCGGCGGGGCTCTGCGCCGGTACGTGCAGTAGAGGAATTTGCAGGTGTCGGCAGCAACTGGAGCTGCCGGATCACCTCGTCCTTGGAGGGCATGTAACTCGAGGGGCATGACTGCTTGAGTGCAGCTTGTCTGGCTTCCTCCTCGGCAAGCTTTTCTTTCATGGTCTCCAGCCAAGTCTTTTGCTGCATGGCACATGTTGCAAGCAAGCTGGTTGGAACCCTGAGAAGTGCCTTTGAGCAGCCGGCTGGTGGTGCGGATTGGGCACGACTTGGACAAGACATGCAGCTGTGGCAGCTCTGCACAGCTGGGGTGAGAACCTTTATAGGCTTTGGCAATCCAATCTGGTCCCAACTCTCGAGGATCGTCTGGATATGTCCGGAAGGCAGGCACATCACTCTGTACGTTCAGGCTGTGAAAAACGTCCTGGAAGTCAGTCGGTAATTTGTAGATTTTGTCTGCATCTGGTTGTTGGAGATTTTGCCAAAGATGGGGCACATGCAAAGTGACACAGGATTTCTTCGTACATTCTTTGCGGCTCGTCAAGCCAATCACCCGAAGCCGTCTGGCAATGAGGATCGGGGCGTCCTTGATGTCACCTTGCATAAGCTGCACGATTTCCTCTTTCGTCAAACAAGCCACTGGGTTCTTCAGTGTCTGCGGAACTTTGACGAGCTTGCAGCCACCTTCCGTGCTGCCACCTGAAGCATTCTTCAAAAGAGCATCACTCAATGCCTTTTTTGTATTTTCGTCCAATCCAGACTGTTCCACAGACTGGAGCATGTTGACATACTCCCCTGCCGGCAAACTGTCGGCAGTCACGATCTTCTTTTGCAAGACATTCAAAAGACTCGCCTGGAGCTGTGGATTCGGAGAGAAGCTCAAAAGCTTCTGGACATCCGAAAGCTCCTTGGCAAAGTCCTTGCTGCCCCAAGCAATTGCCATGAGTCCAAGGACCCAGGACCTAAATGATTGGGGCCTGTGCTAGGAGCCTGAGCCCGTAAGCTTGCCACCAAGGGCCAGAACACGAACAATTAGCAAGTTTGAGGCGTCCCAAGTATAACTCAATCAAAACAGGCTGCTTATTGAAACCTTTTCAGTACCGCAGTCCTCGAGAAGCTTATGCTCCTTCACCTCACGCCAAACCCTAAACATAAGACCCTCCAGGCCCTGAACCTCCAAGCAAAACAAGATACCTACGCTAGCTGGGTGGCCTCTGTTTTGACGCTGTTCTTGGTTCCTGGTGTTTCACCTTTAGTTTGATGTTTTCGCTTAGTCACAATTTTTTCACTTTTACTTTTTTCGCTGTTTTTACACTTTTACCTTTTTCGCTGCGTGGCGCGTTTTTACGATTTTACTGTTTTTCGCCGTTTTTACAGTTTTACGTTTTTCCTTCCGTGGCGCGTTTTTATGATTTTACGTTTTTTTCCGCTGTTTTTACGGTTTTACCTTTTTCGCGCGGTAAATTGTTTTTTGCAATTTTACGTTTTTCGTTTTTACCTTTCTCCTTTCCGCGGCGGAAATAGATCCGATCCTGCAATTTTTTACATTTTAACCGTTTTACATTTTTCGCCCCTGAAGTTGGGCCATCTGGTTTTTACATTTTTACATTTTTACCGTTTTACTCGCTTCCTCCGGTCAAAAATGTACTTTTCGATTTTTCGTTTTTACGTTTTTCGCTGCCGATGTGCGTCCGGACTCCTTAACTGTTTCAACAACACTAAGCCAGCACAGCTGCCTGCTACTAGTACAACGACGACGACGACGACGACTACGACTACTACTACTACGACTGCCACCACTACCACTATACCACTATGCCACTATACCACTATGCCAATATACTATACCCCTATATCACTATACCACTTTCCCACTTTCCCACTATACCGGTATACCACTATACCACTATACCGCTATACACCTGTGCGACTATACCAGTCTACCACCATACCACCATACCACCATACCACTATACCACTATACCACTATACCACTATACCACTATACCACTATACCACTATACCACTATACCACTGTATACCGCTATGCCACCATATCACTAAACCACTATACCACTATACCACTGCCCCCACCACCCACCACACACCACCACCACACCCCACCCCCACCACCCCCAAGTTCCTTGGATTGCCTGGACTCTGGCCGCGCTGGACAAGGAGACCCCACCACCCCCACCCACCACACCCCACCCACCGCCCCCACCAGCCCCCCCTCCACCCCCATTACTTCTGCTGCTGCTGCTGCTACGACGACGACTACTACCATTATCTTCGCCGCCAGCACTACCACTGCAACTTGCCATCCATTACCATTGCCCCTATCTCTTTGAAATTATTCCTACTATTACTCGTACTTTCACTACCACTGCTATTATTGCTGCTACTGCTGCTGCAACTGCTAACATTGCTTTTGCTGCCATTACTGCTACCAGTACCAGTGCTGATACTACTACGTAATGTTAGTAATGCTACTGGTAGCACTACGACGACGGTGACGAGCAGGTGCTGTTCATGTACTTCACGATGTGCTGCTTCTTGAATTGACTCTCCATGCTCTCTCGAGTAGTTGCAGAATCTGGGGCGAGCTGTCGATTTCAGAGTTTGCACAATCGCCCCATTTATTGGGCCAACCGGGCTTTCATGTCATATGTCTTGTGCAGTGTTATGTGGTGGCTTTTCGCATGGGCACGAGTTCCATGTTCACACTATTACATTCCCTTTGGCATCGTCACCATGTTAGCGCCTTCTGCGTTTTCACGTTGTTGTTCAGAAGTCTTCTTTGAGCATTCCAACCACAGCAAGCCTCTTTGATTGCACAGCGGTCCATAGCTGCATAGGGTTATTCTTTCGTTGTGTCCACTGCGCTTCATGTACTGGATGTTTGCATGCACATCTGTGCCGCAATAGCATTCATGCCGGCACAATGTGAATGTGAGATGCAGCAGTTCTTCTGAGCGTGTTTGCAAGGACGGGAGACAGTTGAGTCCACCTATGGGGACATTGCGCTGTGGGACGTGTCTGCCGTGACAGACATGAGCCGCCTCTTCGAGAGTCTCGACAACTTCAACGAGAACATCGTTTCGTGGAACGTTTCGGCCGTGACAGACATGAAGCATATGTTCCACATGGCTAGTTCCTTCAACCAGCCCCTCGACTCCTGGGATACGTCCTCCGTGACTGACATGAGCTACATGTTCAATGGGGCAGGTGCCTTCGATCAACCCATCGGCTCTTGGGACATCTCTTCTGTGACTAGCCTCAGAGGCATGTTCTCTGGCGCTGTTGCTTTCAATGAGCCCATCGGCTCTTGGAATACGTCCTCCGTCACCGACATGAGCGGCATGTTCGAAGAAGCACTGGCTTTCAGTCAACCTATCGGCTCGTGGGATACTTCCTCAGTAACTGACATGAGTTTCATGTTCAGTCAAGGCTACAGGAACTGGTGGTATGGGGCCTATGACTACAGCTACGAGTACGGCTACAGCTACGCCTATGGTTTTGGAGCTGGTTTTACAAGCTATGGTTTCAATGAGCCCATCGGTTCATGGAACACGGCGAAGGTCACCAACATGAGTGGGATGTTCAGGGGCGCGCATGAATTCAATCAGCCCATCGACACTTGGGACACGTCTTCAGTGGCTGACATGAGCCGCATGTTCGACAGGGCAGCGACGTTCAACCAGCCCCTCGACTCGTGGGATACGTCCTCGGTGAAGAACATGAGCTACATGTTTTCGGTGGCAATGTTGTTTAATCAACCCATCGGCTCGTGGGAGACGTCCTCGGTGACTGACATGAGCCACATGTTCGATGAAGGCAGTTCTTTCCTGGGTCCAAATCCTTTCAATCAGCCTATCGGCTCGTGGAACACCTCCTCCGTGACCAGCATGAGAGGCATGTTTGAGTGGGCTAGTGCCTTCAATCATCCCATTGGCTTGTGGAACACCTCTTCTGTGACTGACATGGGTTCGATGTTCATGGGTGCCAGAGCTTTCAATCAGCCCATTGGCTCGTGGAAAACATCTGCTGTGACGGACATGAGCGAGATGTTCATGGGCGCACATGCTTTCAATCAGCTTATCGACTCGTGGGATACCTCTTCCGTGATCAGCATGCGCGAGATGTTGCGCGAATGCCGTGCTTTCAATGAACCTATAGACTCCTGGAACACTTCTTCTGTGACTGACATGAGCGGCATGTTCAGGAGCGCCTCATCGTTCGAGCAATTCATCGGCTCTTGGGATACGTCCTCAGTGACTGACATGAGCGAGATGTTCCAGTCTACTCGAGCTTTCAATCAGTCTGTCGGCTCGTGGAACACATCCTCTGTGACCAGCCTGAGAGGGATGTTTGAGTGGGCTCGAGTTTTCAATCAGCCCATCGACACTTGGGACACGTCTTCAGTGACTGACATGGGCGGGATGTTTGAGCAGGCTCATGCTTTCAATCAGCCCCTCGGCTCGTGGAATACATCCTCGGTGAAGAGCATGAAGTACATGTTCCACAAATCAAGGTTGTTTGATCAACCCGTCGAATCTTGGGATACATCTTCGGTGACTGACATGAGCTACATGTACGACGAGGCGATGTCTTTCAATCAGCCCCTCGGATCGTGGGATACGTCCTCGGTGAAGAGCGTGAGCTACATGTTCCACAAATCAAGCTTGTTTAATCAACCCATCGGCTCTTGGGACACATCCTCGGTGACTGACATGAGCCACATGTTCGATGAGTTGGGTTCTCCATTCGACCACCCACTCAGCTCATGGAATACCCGCTCCGTGCGGAGCATGAGAGGCATGTTTAGGCGCGCAGCTGCTTTCAATCAGCCCGTCGGCTCGTGGAATACGTCTTCAGTGACTGACATGAAGCACATGTTCTACATGGCGAGTTCTTTCAACCAGCCCCTCGGTTCCTGGGATACGTCCGCCGTGACTGACATGAGCTACATGTTCAACGGGGCAGGTGCTTTCAATCAACCCATCGCTTCCTGGGATACGTCCTCGGTGACTGACATGAGCCACATGTTCGATGTCGATGAGTTGGGTTCTCCTTTCAATCAGCCACTCGGCTCTTGGGATACCTCCTCTGTGACCAGCATGCGCTGCATGTTTCGTGACGTTTATGCTTTCAACCAACCCCTCGGCTTGTGGAACACCTCTTCTGTGACCGACATGGGCTCGATGTTCATGGGTGCTAGAGCTTTCAATCAACCTATCGGCTCGTGGAAAACATCTGCCGTGACCAACATGAGCGAGATGTTCAGTGGCGCAACTGCTTTCAATGAGTACATCGACTCGTGGGATACCTCTTCCGTGACCAGCATGCGGCAGATGTTGCGCGAATGCTCTGCTTTCGATAAGCCAATCGGCTCATGGAACACTTCGTCTGTGACCGACATGAGCGAGATGCTTAGGAGTGCTGCAGCCTTCAATCAGCCAATCGGCTCGTGGATAACATCCTCTGTGCGAAGGATGACTGAGATGTTCAGGGGTGCAGCTGCTTTCAATCAGCCCATCGATTCGTGGGACACCTCCTCTGTGAGGGACATGAGCCGCATGTTCCAAGGGGCAATCTTGTTCAATCAACCCATCGGCTCTTGGGATACATCCGCAGTGACTGACATGAGCGAGATGTTCGGTGAGGGTTCTGCTTACGATGCTATCATCGGCTCGTTCTTCGTGTTCGCCGGGGCTCGTGGTTTCAATCAGCCCATCGGCTCATGGGACACGTCTTCTGTGACGGACATGAGCCACATGTTTTGGGGTGCTGAAGCTTTCAATCAACCCATTGGCTCCTGGGACACATCATCTGTTCAACAGATGCGAGGGATGTTCAGCAATGCACATGTGTTTGACCAACCCATTGCGTCTTGGGATACCTCGTCTGTGACCAGGATGGACTACATGTTCGAGAAAGCAAAGGCTTTCAATCAACCCATCGGCTCCTGGGACACGTCATCTGTTCGACGGATGGACGGGATGTTCAGCAATGCACATGTGTTTAACCAACCCATCGGATCTTGGGATACCTCGTCTGTTACCAGGATGGACTACATGTTCGAGAAAGCAGAGGCTTTCAATCAACCCATCGGCTCTTGGGACACTTCTTCTGTGGCCACCTTCAAGAGCACGTTTGCTGGCGCCGTTACTTTCAATGAGCCCATCGATTCATGGGATACTTCCTCTGCCACAGACGTAAGCTACATGTTCGCTGAGGCAGTCGTTTTCAATCAGCCCATCGATTCATTGGACACTTCAGCCGTTATCGACATGAGCAGCATGTTCGCCGAAGCTTTGGCTTTCAACCAACCGGTCGGCTCATGGGATACCTCCTCTGTGAAGACGATGGACAGACTGTTCTATGGGGCGGATGCTTTCAACCAGTCACTTCAGTCCTGGAACACAGTGGCCATGGCCACAGCGAAGGACATGTTTTCACCCACTAGCTTTTTGAAGCAGCCACCATGCCCATCAGGCGAAGCTCCGTCCACGAACGGGCTTGTTTGTGAGATTTGCCCACCTGACCACTTCTCATGGACTCATGGGACTGCTTGCCAAGCATGCCGTACAAACGCCTCATACCACTGCCCGGATTCCAGCGGTCTCAATTTGCCAGAAGATCGCGGCTACTGCAGAGATTGTCCCGACGACTGCGAGGGGTGCACGTCCATCTGCATGGCAGAGTTCCGCAGCAAGCCTCTAGGCTAATGCTGAGGAGATCTGTCGCGCATCATAGTCAGCTGCCACACTGTCAGGCAGTCTGGTTGTCAGAACGCAGGCAATGCAGCAATATCGTTTCGACAACAAATAATATACATACGTACATACATAGATTACATACATATATATATATATATATATATTTATGCAAAATATATGAATACAAAAAAACAAATGACTTTCTACATGCATATGTATATAATATATATATATATATATATATTTCCGTTTATATATATGTATATATATATATATATATATGTACTATATTGTTGATGTTGTATATGCGGTTTAGTCTACGAACTATACTTTTTTGTAGTAAAAGAGCTTCCCACCCCAGGTCCGAACTTCGAGCAGCAGTGGTCAACTGGGAAGCGGATGCCAATCGTGGCTTGCCTAGAGCTTTTGGAGAGTCACGGTTTAGGTTTTAGGGTTTTTTCGTGTAGGGTTTTCGTACGGCAGCGGTCAGTGCTATGTGATCGGAGGCACATGTAACTTTCTTACTAGGTGCCATACGTAGGGTTCTAGTTGCCTATAGTGGGTCCATGCATATACAAGTACAAGGAAGGGCGACAATGCGGTCCACTTACGGAGACATTGCCCGATGGGATGTTTCTGCGGTGACAGACATGCCTTTTCGGCTCCTCCGTTCTTGTTGAGTTACCAGAATTTAGGGTTCCTTTAAGGGCTCCTTTGAGGTTTTCGGGTTTAAGGTTTAGGGTTTAGGGCCCTTGTTAAGGGGATTCAGTGAAAGTTACCAGAATAATGAAGCCATATTATTCATACTATAGAGATCCCTATTATGGTAACTTTAATTTAAATCCTTAACAAGAACCCAGGCTATCTCTACTACTTCAACGAAGACATTAGCGCATGGACAGTTTCAGGCGTCAGGAACATGGAACTCATGTTCCAATGGGCAAGCTCCTTCAATCAGCCCCTCGACGCTTGGGATACGTCATCAGTGACCAACATGGCAGGCATGTTTAGTTTCGCAGCTGCTTTCAATCAGGGCATTAGCTCGTGGAATACTTCCCTGGTAACCGACATGAACAGCATGTTCAACGAAGCCTACGCTTTCAATCAGCCCATTGGCCAGTGGGATGTGTCCTCGGTGACTCGGATGCAGTACATGTTCTACCAGGCGACGTCTTTCAACCAGCCCCTCGGCTCATGGGATACCTCCTCTGTGACCGGCATGGATTACATGTTTGCGTTCGCAGCAGCTTTCAATGAACCCATCGGCTCCTGGAATACCTCCATGGTGGTAACCATGACGTACATGTTTCATGCTGCTGCAGCGTTCGATCAGCCCATCGGTTCTTGGGATACGTCCTCGGTGACCAGCATGAGAGGCATGTTGCAGAAGGCAGTGTCTTTCAATCAGCCGATCGCATCCTGGAACACTTCCTCTGTGGCTAGCATGTCAGTCATGTTCAATGAGGCGGTCGTGTTCAATCAGGCCATTGGCTCCTGGAATGTGCCACCCTACCTGCAGAGGATTGCGATGTTGGACGGCGCCACCGCCTTCGACTCGCCCCCCTGTGACGCAGGAGCCATCCCAAGCCCAAACCGGATCGCTTGCGAGCGCTGCCCCCCGGGCCACTTCGCGGTGGCGGCCTCCGAAAACTGTACTCGCTGTCCCTTTGGTTCCATTCCTGCACCAGACCATGGCACATGCGAGGAGTGTCCGCCCGGCAGGTTTTCAGGAGTCCTGGATTGCGATGACACTGCCTGCCAGTACGAGTGTTTCCTCGCTTTCCAAAACAAGCGCTTCGGCTGCATGCGACATACCCAGTTCGCATCAGTTCACATCAGTTGGGACGCGCTTCGCTCATTTTTCAGTCGTTTCTCTGACCAGGTCTGAGCTTCGCGCAGCTGTGTTGATCTGGGAAGCTGGCATTGATCGAATCCTGGCTCACCTAGTAAGGAGGATTGTAGAGAGATGAGCTCCATCGCCTCATACCAATCAAGCTACGCCAGCTTCTCTTTGCCGTAAGGTACGAGTCAGCAACGGCTGCGGTCCATCTATGGGGAAATAAAAGACTGGGACGTGTCGGCCCTGTCCGACATGAGCGGATTGTTCGAAGACCTCAGCAGTTTTAACGACGACATCAGCACATGGAATGTGGCCGGTGTGATGGACATGAGCCACATGTTCAAGGGTGCGCAATCCTTCGATCAGCCAATTGGCAACTGGCAGACATCATTAGTGGCTACAATGGCGCACATGTTTGATG
This sequence comes from Symbiodinium sp. CCMP2592, assembly GCA_905221615.1. Taxonomy (NCBI): domain Eukaryota; class Dinophyceae; order Suessiales; family Symbiodiniaceae; genus Symbiodinium; species Symbiodinium sp. CCMP2592. The sequence goes on along the minus strand of CAJNDT010000813.1, from coordinate 975,353 downwards.
GTGCGGCTGCCTTCAATCATGAGATTGGCTCGTGGGATGTTTCTAATGTGCAGACCATGAGCCACATGTTCCATGGAGCTGTTGCATTTAATCAGTCACTTGAAGCCTGGGACACGTCCCGCGTTTCAGACATGACGGCGCTGTTCTCAGATGCCGAATCCTTCAACCAGCCACTTGCCGGCTGGAACACATCCTCCGTGAGAAACATGAGCCAGATGTTCCGAGGTGCTTCTAGCTTCAACAGGCCAGTTGGCTCTTGGATGACAGGTGCCGTGATCCGAATGGATGGCATGTTTCAGAACGCAGGCATCTTCAATCAACCGCTCAGCAAATGGGACGTGTCTGGGGTGTCCGACGTGAGCAGCATGTTCCAAAATGCAGCAAGCTTCAACCGCCCTGTGGGAGGGTGGGATACGGCTCTCGTGACCAACATGCGCAGCATGTTCTCCGGAGCGACTGTGTTCGATCAGCCCATCGGCATGTGGGACACCTCGTCCGTCAAAGACATGTCTTTCATGTTCTCAGAAGCCACCTCCTTTAATCAGCTCGTCGAAAGCTGGAGCACTGTTTCTGTGACGAGCATGACCGGCATGTTCTTTGGGGCGTCAGTGTTCAACGGCTCCCTGCAAACGTGGGATACCTCGTCTGTGAGGAGCATGGCCCACATGTTTCAGGAGGCATCGGCATTCAATCAGCCCATCGGCTCGTGGCAAACATCGTCTGTAGCCGACATGAGCCACATGTTTGATGGGGCGGCCGCTTTCAACCAACCTATCGGCACCTGGAACGTTTCAGCAGTCCTTGACACGACGCTCATGTTCTCTGACGCAGAGTCCTTCAACCATCCCCTGGGATCATGGCTTTTGCCTGTGCCGGCGAGCCATGACATGTTTCGCGGCGCCGATGCCTTCAAGAGGCCGCCTTGCCCTGGGGGCTTTTCGCCTGCTATCAACGGATTAGGATGCGAGCCCTGTCCTGTGGGGCAGTTCGCTTCTGCTGGAGACCGGTGTGAGACCTGCCAACAAGGCTTCGTGCCAACCAGCGACGGTGAGGGCTGCCAGAAATGCCCGGATGGGAGCATCTCCGTGTCTGGTGCCTGTGAGGAGTGTGTTTTCCCATCCTTCATTGTGAACGATGCTTGCGAACTGTGGCCCCTGCCCGTGGTGTTGGTGTCCACAGCACTGGTGCTACTTGTGTTGTGGATCCTCATTTCCCGCTACAGGGCCCGGAAAGAAGCAAAGATCAGACGTGCTTTAGAGCCTTGACCAGTTCCAAGTGACCGGACACTAAGTTACCCCAACCACCCTTAAACGCTCAACATTGTGAAGTGCATACAAGTTTCTGATTTTCGTGGCGTTACTGGCTGATGCGTAGCCGGGGTAGCCTCGCCCAGGATGTAGCCTACCGCAACCTCTGGGACGAACATCCTGAGATCGAGAAACATGCGGCCACCCTCCAGAGCCTTGGGATGAAACGCATGCATGTGCAGCAGAAGTGGCTGAGATGCAGGCACAGCAGAGCTTGTTTGCAGGGGTTGGGCTGCACTATCTTCTCTCAGAGGACTTCGTCATAGTGGCAAGAGAGCGCACGGGCAAGGAGGACCCCACCTTCAATCACATGAAGGATGCATTCTGGATGTGCGATGAGCCGCTGGGCCACGACATCCGGTGTCCTCGGGATGGCAGGATGGGCTGTGCTCTGGTTGACTGGATCCCCAGAGCTGGACGACAGGAGCAATCCCATTTTATGTCCTGGACATGGCGCTACAGCTTGTCCGAGGTGCAAAGTGCCCTACGGCTCTTTCAAGGGAGTGTTGAGGCAAGCAAAGTCTTCTTCTACATGTGCTTCTTCGTCAATAATCAATTCAGGATCATATTGGAGTCTACCGGGATGGATGCCGAGGATTTGGAAGCTGTCTTTGAGAGCAACCTGCGGCGCATTGGCCGTGTGGTGGCCATCCTTGACACATGGGACAACCCCATGTATTTAACGAGGATTTGGACTGTCTACGAGCAGTTCATGGCCACCAAGTTGGAAGTCCCTGTAACTTTCGTCATGCCCGACACAGCCATGCCTTCCGCTCAAGAACAGATGTTGAAAGGTGAAGTGGGCATGAGACGCATCACGGAGGCTCTCTGCAATGCAGATTCTGAGAATGCAGAAGCGTGGATGAAGGAGGATGAAGTCAAAGTCAAAGGACCGGCTGGCAACGGGTGTAGTCCATGTTTTGCGTTCGCTTGTGTTGTGTCTTGCAAGGGATGCGTTCGCATGACTCGGGGGGGAGCGGTGGAGTAGTGCCAGACAGGACTCATTCGCAACAGCGTCGGCTTCGATCACGTCAACATGCATGTGACGCAAGTGATGGTCCAATGGATCTTGAGGATAATGCAAAACCAGTTCGAGGACCAAATCAGCCGAGTTCGGTTCCGATTGTTCACGCAAAGGCGCCAGAAGAAGAACGCGATGGCTTCCCCGGCATCGAGTTTTGTTGAAATTTGATGATCCTGGACCTGCTTACTAGTCGAAGCAGCAGCAGAGTGGTAGCGGTGGTAGTGGAAGTGGTAGCATCCCAACTCAATGTAAGCATTCTTACCAAAAGTAGTCTGCCACTATAACCACTACTACTCCTACTACAACTACTGCTACTACTACTCCTACTACGACTACTACTTACTACGACCACTACTACTACTACGACGACGACGACGACGACTACTACTACTACTACTACGACCAGTGGCTCTACTGCCACTGCCACATCTAGAGATGTGGGGGGAGCCTTCCTGGGCGCCGGCGTGCCTGTATAGCCAGCTTGTCTCCCTGGTTCGTAGTCGGATTCGGGGCAAAGCACCCCGAAGCTCCGACAACGTCTCGGCCACTGTCGGCAGGGCCGCATAGGGCCGCGCTCACGAGCCTAGAGCTCGTTGTAGGTTGCGAAAAAGAGGACTTGCGTTTGTTTTGTGCGTGATTCCCGGTTGTTGTGACCCACCGCCATAAAAGACCCCACATGCAGGGGTTGACTGCGTAACTGCGTCAACAGAAGTAGAATTGGCTGTTTTTGTGCGTGCTTCTTGGGTGGTGTATTACCGAGCACAACGTTGGCACAGAGCGAGCAGCAGACATTTTATGTTTGGCCTGTTCTTGTTCGTGTTGGCTTGCCCAGACTTTCTCGCGGGTGCAGCAGAAGGGCTCTCTTGCTTGAAGGAGGGGGCCAGGGGGTGAGGAGGTGACGAGGAAAGGGGTTGATGCGCCTTATTTGTGTCTTTTTGTTTGTGTTATCTGCATCTTTTTTCCTCGTTGATTTTTGGTAACTGCCACGATGTGTTCAGCTCAGTGGGTTAGCTGAGTTTCTTTTTCTGTGTTAAATATCTGTTTCTTCTATTTGTACGTTATCTGTTTCGTTTTTCTCCTTCACATCTGGTTTCTAAGCCCCCAGAGTCTTGAAGATCGAGCCAGAGCAGGGTTTTGCTGGGTTGAGCAGACGGTTCGAACCCCTCGGAGCTCTCCTGCACGCTTTACACCTAGTTTACAAAGCGCTGACCGGATTGCTGGAATTTGCACTTGCATTGACCTACATGGTGCTGTTGGAAGTGGAGCCGAGCATGTGTTTCGACTGCCCGACACCTCTCCTTGGAGGCTTTTCATCTGGATAAAACTGTGCCTGGAGATACCAAATGGGAGGAGTAGGAGTAGTTTAGCAAAGCACCTTTTCTACGCACGTATTCTGTAGTACTCTACGGCGTAGTATATGCCGTAGTGTAGGTGCATTCGCAATACATCCCTAGAGTGTGTGGTAATTGTTTCTCGCTCCAGAGGTCGTCATGTATCCATGTGCTCGCAACATGGCTGCCATGGTGACCACCACGCTGGTCTTTTTTTGGTTGAGCGTGCCTTGCCGCGCCTTCCAAGCCTTCAGGAACAGGCCCACACTTCCCGCCCCATCTCCCCCTCCTGCCTTGGCTCCTGTGCGAAGCTGTTTTGAGGGCCTGAGGGTTAGACTTGCAGGTCCGAGCTGAAGGAGGCAGTCGATGGATGGCAAAACCTCGGAAGAACCTCAGCTGCAAGGACGGCGATTTTTTGCTCGAGACCAGGTCAGGGGAGCCGTAGGATGGCAGAGGCAACATGTTTGTGCGGCCGCGTGAATGACCACGACGACGAATACTAGTACTATTATACTGGTATGACTGCGATGACCACAAGCAAAATTATTGCTATTGCTATAGGTATTGGAATTACAACTATTACGACTACTGCTACTATTACTGCTACTACTACGACTACTACTACTACGACTACTACTACGACTACTACTACGACTACTACTACTGCTACTACTACCACCACTACTACTCCTAGTATCCTAGTACTACTAGTACTAGTACTGCTACTGCTAGTGCTACTAGTACTATACTGCTTACTATCACTCCTACTATGTCGGGAAATGATCTGTTTGGTGTATGCTGGCGTCATTGCAGCTGTTACGTGTCTGGCAGCAGGCTTGGGCATGTTTTTCCGACTGACAGCGGCGGCTCCAAGCAGAAGAGCTATCAGTCCGTCCTGGAAGAGACATGAGAAAACAGGCATTGCCTGCGCTGCTAGCTACACATACTGCCATTGGCACCATATGTTTTGGGCAGGGCTCACTGATGCCAGGAGCGACTGCCACTGGCCCCAGAGTCGGAGCCACGGTTCCACCATCCACCTCGAGACCAGGCATCGCCGTCCCGATAGCGCTTGTCAGTGTGGGACTGTGTCTCCTCACCGGAGCGCTTGTCGCGCTGCTCTCGCTGACGATGCCATTGATAGACGGCTGTGTCACCTTTGTTGTGCTCAATCCGGAGCTTGCGGACAATTTGTCCATCTCGGGGCTGGTAGAAGATGGCACGATTTTGGCCGCCGCTCTTTCTGGAAGTTTGGTCGTAGATGCACTTGACGGTGGAGGCCACGATCTCAAAGTTCTCATCCGTCTCAAGCACAGCATTCATGTCCACATGGTCCCACATTTTCTGGAATAAGGCGTGCACGATGCCATAGTACGCCGCGGTAGACTTGAGCTCGGTGTAGTACTTGCAGCACTACTGCTAGTACTACCACTACTCCTACTCCTGCTCCTACTCCAACACCTGCTCCTACTCGTACTGGTACTGCGCCTGCTACTTCGACTGCGACTTTGACTGCAACTGCCACTGCTACTGCTACGGCTACGGCCACTGCTACTGCTACTGCTGGTACTACTACTACTACTACTACTACTACTACTACTACTACTACTACTACTACTACTACTACTACTACTACTACTACTACTACTACCTACTATTACTACTCAATACTAGTAGGACTGCTACCACAAGTACTACGACGGGTACCACGATTATCATTACTATTACTACTCCTGCTGCTGCTGCTGCTACTTCTACTATAGCGCTACTACTGCTACTACTGCTACGGCTGCTACTATTGCTACTACTGCTACTACTGCTGCTACTGCTATCACTGCTACTACTGCCACTACTGCTATCACTGCCAATACTGCTACTACTGCTACCACCGCTACTACTGCTATTGCTACTACTGCTACCTACTGCTACTACTGCTACTACTGCTACTTTTCCTACTTCTGCTACTACTGCTATTGCTACGACTGCTACTACTGCTATTGCTACTACTGGTGCTACTGCTACTATTACTATTACTTGTTAAGCATTCTGACTCAGGAACAGCCCTGCCTTGACTACAGGTTGCAGTGGCAGGAAGCGGGCCGCAACACTAAGGCTCGAACCGCCGGCGTCTACAAGGCCGCTTGCAGGAAAGTCGCGAGTGTTTCCAGGTAGGCACTGCTGCAGGAAAGCCCCGTTTTCTAATAAATTACCACTACGACGACGATGAGGACGACGATCTGGAACGAAAGCTATTGCTATTGCTACTGCTATTGCTGCTTAAACTGCTACTACCATGGTTTCCGCTACCACTACGACTGCCAGAAGCAGTACCATTGCCAGCCGAAGACCACTACCACTACCACTACCCTTACCTTTAGCACTGGCACTGCCACTGCCCATACCACTTCCTTAGAACCAGTACCTGTACAAGTACCACTGCTACTACCACTACCACTACTACTGCTGCTACTACAACTAGTACTATCGCTACTACTACTACTACTACTACGACTACTCCTACCTCTACTATTACCACTACTACTACTACTACTACTACTACTACTACTACAAAGGGTCTCGGCTGGAGCTCAGCTGAAGTTAGGGCCGCGCGGCGAGGGTTAATGGCGTTTTTGACTACTTGCTGCTGGTGTGTGATACTGACGATGCACTATGATGTGCAAGGCCCGAATACTGCCCAGCTGCATGGGTCCCAAGTCCCATGGTGTTCACCGGATGCACGGAATGATGAGGATCTACGACCGAGCACAGACCCGAGGGTTGCGTGCGCCATCGCAACGCACGTGGAAGCTCCGACAGGGGCGAAAAAGACTGAGAATGGCAAATCGAACAATGCTTTTTTCATTTTCATGGACGGCGAAGAGAGCCTACCGACGAGCCAGACAGCGAGCCGCTGCCAATGGAGGAACGATGTACAGAGGAGAGTGGCGCACCGCTGCTTCTTTAGGGGCTCACAATGCCCGGGACGCTACCACTGCTGATGCTACTGCCGCTCGAGGGGCAGTTCGACACAGGCCGACCGCACGGCCGACAGGAAAGCCACTGCGTGTGATGACGTACAACATAGGTGGCACTTCTGGAGAAAGCATATGCTGTGTTCTGCGATTGGCTGGTGAGGCAAAATGTCGCGGATCTGGTACTGGTGCAAGAGCTGCATTGGGGCTGTGGGCAAGATGAAAACACGTGGCTGATAGGAGCCTGGAAGGCTGTTGTCTCCCCGGACCCGGGCAACCGCTACTGTGGTGTTGGTGTTTTTATCTCACCCACAAGCCGCGCTGCCGTTAGTCACTGCGTGTGGATACCTGGTCGCCTCCTCCACGTCAGGTGTGAGACACCCAAGGTGACGCTGGACGTGGTGAACGCATATCAGTGGGCGATAGACCATCGCAAACCGCAGATAAATGATCAACGACGACAGCAGGTTTGGCAGCAGCTGAGCAAATTATTGCAGGGCCTACCGCGGCGGAATCTACTTATAGTGGGCATGGATGCAAATGCCACCTGCAGACCGCTGGATAGTCTGGCTGGCCGTGGAGTCCCGCTGACAGGACAACACAGTGCCTCGGAAGACTTGATGCAGCTGCTTCAGGTTAATCAGCTTGTCCTGCTTAATACGTGGAAGCAATCTAGGCCCTCTGCTGCCCATACCTTTTACAACGGTACTCACAATACCCAAATAGACTTTCTTGCAACGCGTAGACACACTGCTGACCCCGTCGCCAGGAGGCTGGCACGACCCGTAAACCTGGATCTCACCCCCTGGAGGTTTGGACCCAAACACCGTCCTGTATGCTGCTGTCTAAAATGGAGAGCAGGCTGGTACGGACAACCTGCTAGTAAGCCCAAACCGGCTAGTCCCCCACTGTGCTGGCTACGGGAGGCGCTCAAAAGTGACGGGGAGAGTATTACTGGTCTCCTGCAGCCGAAGCGTTTCGTGTTTTTGTTCACGTATGTTTTAGAAGGCATGTGAATCTATAGCACATCGCAGCACTGGCTCTAGCACTTGAGTCTTCTCGAAAAAAATCGAGAGTAGCCCTAGCTACTGCCTTTGTAGTTAGTTGTTGCAGCCTTAGTGCGACGCCATGTTGCCCGCAGACATAGTTGTGCCACTCACCATGTTTTCTTGGGAGCTCAACCAAGAACCGCCCTCGCCTAGGCCTTCGCCTTTGCCTCCGCGGTGGGTTCGCCCCCCGGACTTTGCCTTTGCCCCAGCCAGGCTCGCTTCCCATAACTGGGCTTGGTACGTTGTGACCTTCACAGAGTGCTTTGCGCTAGCTCCGCATGAGGGTCAGCCTTTGGAGCCTTGCCTCCAGGAGTTCCTTTTCTCCTGGACCGTTTGCCCTCGCATTCTCATTTGCCTTCAGGTTCATGAGTGGTTGCCTCTTGTTCTAGCCAATGATGAGTGTCATCAGTTGATGGTTGAGATGCTGTTTTGAGCCCTCTTGGGTCTCTCAGGTCCCAGCCGCGACCTCAGCCAGCACAATCAGCATGGACCTTCGGGAGCCTGACCCATACTTCGTGCCTCTGCGTATTTTGCCTTTCAGTGGCATTTGCCAGGCCTTTTGGATGCCTTGCCTCTCCCAGGATTTATGGGTCAGCCGAACGGCTCTCGCCTTCAGGACCTCCTCATTTCCAGTACGGTGGGCCCACGCCTGCTTTTGTTTTCTGGCGGGCCTTCTTGGCTGCACATTGCCCTGCTTTCTCAGGAAACCCATGAATACCTAGTTTCTCATCTTGACATTACAGACTAGCCCTGCCCAGGTCTTAGCCTGTGCCCTAGATGTCCGCCTCTGGGTCAGCCTGGCTCGGGCCTCGGACAGCCGAGCCTGACTCTGAGCTCTCTCCCGGTGCATCCAGAGCCTCGGCCCCAGCCGATCTCTCAGCCGGTCAGCCTGCAGCACAGCCGCAGCCAGTTAAAGCCTTCTTGCCCTTAGGGGGAGGTTATCAAAGTTATCATTTCCTCCCCCCAGCATATTTTGAGCGTTTTGCATTATCCCCTCAGGGCTCTGAGGAGGCTAGCCATGACTCCGGCAGTGTCTGGATAGCCCCGGAAAACCCTGCACCAAGCACACGTTCCGACACTTCCCGGGCCTCCAGCCTTGGCTCAGCTATTCCGGGACTACGCTACCGCCACCCCTTGCCCTGGCTGCCCTTCAAGGTACCACTTCTGTGGTTAATGCAGCCGCCTTTGTGCCAGATCCTTTGGTTCCCGACTAAGGACCTTCGACAGCCTTTCTTAGGCTGGAGCCTTGAAGGCCTTTTCTTCGGAGTGGCGCCTTGTGCCAACATCCTGCTCCGCGCAGGCTCCCGCCAGGAAGTCGTTGCCCTTTGCTGCCTTAACAAAGCATGTCACGACTACATTGCTGAGCGCATTACCACGGCCCGTCGGTGACGGGTCCATGGTGCCGGCCCTCCCCAGCCCTCAGTTGGAGCAGCAGCCTTCTTTTTGTCACCTTGGTCCATATGCCCGGCTGTCTCTCAGGCACCTGCATCGACTCAGCCGTTGCAGCCTTACAGAGCCTGTGCCAACGAGAAAGCCAGTTAAACCCAGTAGGCACCTCAAGCCTTCCATGAGCCCTTTCCTAAATAAGTCTGGATTTCAAGTTCAATTATGCTTTAAAACCGATTCTAATACCTCATTGCGGGTTTTAGGGATTAGCTTCGAGATACAATTAAAATCGATGTTAATACCTTCTCAAATTTTCTCTTGCCAATGACTTGAAATCAATTTTAATACCCTGGTCCAGAGGTTCTGGGTTCGGAAACACTTGGAATCGATTTTAAAGGGTTTGGCTATTGGGACCCCTGCACAGGGCATTAAAATCGATTTTCATTGGTCCGCCTCGTGACAACACTTGGAATCGATTTTAATTGATTTGGCTATTGGGACCCCTGCACAGGGTATTAAAATCGATTTTAATTGGTCCGCCTCGTGACAACACTTGGAATCGATTTTAATTGATTTGGCTATTGGGACCCCTGCACAGGGTATTAAAATCGATTTTAATTGATATGGGACGCATTTGTACAGCTGGATGACAGGACTTGGCACCGTTTAAAGCATTAAGGGAGCGATAGCAACCCTACGGTTTCGTGATCTAGGCTTTCGTACCCAGGTGCTATACTTAAAGGTTCATGGGACTTAGTAACTATGGTTATAAATAAGGTAACTAGACTTAAAATTGGTTATAACCCCAGTTAAGGTACCTATAACTGTACTTACTAAGTCCCATGAACCCCCAAGTAGAGCTTCAGGGCTTGGGGATTTGGGGTTTTGAGGGTTTACCTGTAGCCCCAATGTAACCCTAAACCCTTAACCCTTCACCCTTAACCTTTAACCTAAACCCTAAACCCTAAACCCTAAACCCTAAGCCTAAACACCAACCCCTAAACCCCAACCCCTAAACCCTGTCTCTGTTTTTCGTTTGACCACTCTGTGACTGCGTGTAGCAGAGTGAAGAAACAGACAATGCCACACAAACCCTAAACCTTGAACCCTCTGCCCTCAGAGTGCTGAGACCTGAACACAAACCTTCAACTCTGAACCCTAAACTCTCTACCGTCAGAGTGCTGCAAACCGAAAGACCTGAACCCAAAGCCGTGAACCTGAAACCCAAGGACCGAGCTCCGCGGACCTCACCCCTAGACCTTAAGCCCTTAACGCTCTACAATACCCTCAGAGTCCTGCAAAGCCGAAAGACCTGAACCCAAAGCCTTGCGCCCTAAACCCAACAAGGAGCCCTGTGAAGCCCGACAACCTGAAACCGACACCCACCCTTAACCCCACAGACCTCAACCCTAAACCTTAAACCCTAGACCGTCTACCCTCAGAGTGCTGCAAAGCCCGTAGACCTGAACCCACAGCTCTTGTGAAACCCGAGGACCTCAACCCGAAACTCTTCCCGAAACCCTGACCCGTTCTGGAAACCGTCAGGGAAACCGTCCTCCAAGCAAGAAGTATTAAAATCGATTTTAATACCTCCCGGGCGGAGTGGCCGTCCATATGTATTAACATCGATTTAAATACACCCGTGTGCCTGGTCAAGTCACCCTGGAAGGTATTAAAATCGATGTTAATTTATGTCCCTGGCCGACACGGCCCGCCCTCCGGGCGAATATTAAACTCGATTTTAATTGACAATTAAAATCGAAATCCAGTGCCATCCGCCCTTTCCTGCAGCTCGCCCTGCTCATCCGTTCTGCCCCGCAGGTTTCTTCGAGCCCCGGCCCGTGCCTCAGCCTCCCAAGCCAGTACGAGCGTGTGCCAAGATGCTGGTCCGAGCAGGCCTGAGATGCCCATAATGCTTTCAGGTCAAGCCCAAGTTTGCCTCAGCAAGCGCCTTGCTGCCGGCTCCGCCCACCACTTCCCCTACCTTCAGCCCACCCTCTGCGGACGATCAGCCCGACTCAGCGGATTTTTCAGGTTCCACCTGACGTCCCCGACTGCCGGAGCTTCCTCGAGCCCCGGCCTTGTTTCCAGCATCGGTCCCGTGCATCAGACCTTTCGGCTTAGACACCATGAGGGCGAACCAGCAGCCCCGCCGCCAAGATCAGAGGGCCCAGTGGTCCGCTTGGCCTTCTTATGCCAATAGCCCTGCCCTGCAATGGAATCAGGGCCAGCCCACAGCCAACACGACGAACCTTACAGCCATTGGCCGTATGAATGCCGGCCTTTCTGGACCTCTAGCCTTTGACCCCGACACTAGTTCGGCCTACGAAGCCTTGCAGCCTCAGCCCTCCACACAGGACTTCAGCCAGGACCCTGCGGAAGAGCCGACGGTGCAAGCCCTAGCCGATCGTCTCCGGGCCTTGGAGGTCGGCATTCTGGAAGCCGACCGCCGTGGAGCACAACAAGCCTTGTGGCACCACAGTCGCCGAGCACACGAGCAACCCCGCCTTCCCTGCCTTCTATCGCCTTGGGTCTTCATCAGCGCAAAAGTCGACGCCGTCAAGATCCGCCTTGACCAGGTTTACATTAGGCTTGCGGGATTGCTCCTGACACTTCAGCAAGCCTTTCCGCCCTTTGCAGCCTTCTTTACCGAGGCAGCCGTGGATGCCTGCCAGTACCAAGGACCGTCAGCCCTTCTGGACTCCGAAGGAGACCCTGAAGCTTAGCCTTGCACAGCCTTGCCGAAAAAGCTGCTGCATGCCGTTGGCCTTGCAACTCATCGACCCTGCTGCTCACCCCAGGTCCAGCCTTCTTCAGGCCGGAGTCTTTTCAGGGCCGTCGCTGTGACACCGACTTGCCCTGACAGGCCCGGGCTCAGCCACTGGCCGATTGGACACGAGGACCCATGCCTGCACTCTTTCACCAGCTTTGCCATGCCTGCAATTGCCACTCCCCTTTAGCATTTCTTGCTACAAGTCCTATGGGAGCTTCAGCATCATCACCAGCCATGGCTTCAGACCGCGATGCCTTTGCCGATTGGTTGAAGACGCTGTCTCCAGCCGAGCTAGGCAAAATCAGAGCCATGCACTCAGCCTCAGCGCAGACTGCAGCCGATACTGCCGTGGAAGATGATGCTCGGCCTTCGGATAATCCTTATGGCCTATCCCCGCGTAGCCTTCTTATCTACCAGAACCAGGAAGCTTTTTACCACGCACAAGACGGGTGTTATACCGGCCCTATTCCAGCCTGTTTTGATTACGTTCCACCTCAGGACATGGCAGACCTTCAGGAAGCCGACACGGCTCAGCCGCCCCAGCCTTCTCAGCCAACAGCCACCTTGCCGGAAACGGCCGCAGAAGCCGTGACGGAGGAGCCCATGCAAGCCGGGTGAGTATTTGCCAATGGAAGAGCCTTCCTCTTCCACAACCTCTACAGCCTTCCACGCCCAGCCCCAAGCGGGCCTTTACTCTATGATGGGTGAGTTCATAGAGATGCCTGCCGTGATCACTGCAGCCTCGCACCAACAGCCTTTCCCCCTGCTCTTCTTCGACTCCGAGGCCCAGACCAAGCCGATTAACCGACACGAGCTCTGGCAGCTGATCAGGCGCCCTGACTTGGGCGTCGCCAGGGACTCCGGAGCCTATACCTCACTGCCGACAAGTTTCCCATCAGCCCTCCGCCCAGCTTTTTTCCCAACTTCCCAAATGCGCCTCTCAGCGGCACCGGGGACATCTCGCCCATGCCCCACGCCAACGCAGACCCCCCGCCAGTCAAGGCAGTGCCAACTGGTGCCATTCCGCCGCCTAAGCCTTCCCAACCACAGCCCTCCGAGAGGCCACAACAGAAACGCCCTCCGGAGGTTCCCCAGAACTGGAAGCCCCCGGCGCAGCAGACCTTCCTGCCCGACACACCAAGTGCACCAGTCTCCGCCACCCAAGCCTACACAGCCTTCGCCACAGCCCGCCGCGCAAACGGCGCCAGCCATCGCCTCAGCACCCGTTCAGGAGCGGCGCCTTGCCCTGAGCCCTCCCCACCGGGGCCGCCCAAGCAGGCTGGCACTGCTACGTCAGACCCTCCGCGTGCGGGGAAGGCGTCTTTTTCAAGCCCGAGTTCCTCGCGGCGGAGCATCAGCCTACGTATGCCGGCCCTTACCGCCCTCAGGAGCCTTTCGGCTTGGCGGTTATCTGGGATTGCCGAACCTGGGTCAACTATTTCGGCGGGGAGCCGCCTGCCGCATCGAGATTTGAGCCAGGACAAGACACCCAGCCGCCGCCCACCGAGCCTTCCCAGGACAGGGTCCGGAGCCAGCCAATCAGGAGTTCCGGCCTTGCCAGCCTCTCCCCGCCTGGTTTTCAGCCGATACTGGAGTGCTCCGGTATTGGCACCACGGGGCAACGGGGAAGAACAATCCCCGTAACATGGGGAAACAGTCAATTCCCACTATGTGCCTCCGGAAGCCTTGGTTGACCGCAGAAAAGGCATTACCATCGAGCCACCTTCCGAGCCCTACCTCTACAAGCCGCCAGCCCTCGCCCTGCCGCGACTGCCTTGCCCTAACATGCGCAACTGCATCATGGTGCCCAGCCTTACCCTGCCGCACACCTACGAGCTGGACCCAGCCTTTGCCAGGATGTATTATATGGGAAGCCGTGGCGAGATGAGATGCGGCCTTCCCTGCTCAACCGTGCCTTTCTGTCCGTTCCATTCAGCCTGCGGTCGTGAGCTCAACAAAAATACTGTTGAGCACGACGATAAGCACTCGGGCCATCAGTGCTCACGCTGTAAAGAATTTACAGACCTTAATCGCAGCCCTTTTGAATGGTTTTCAGCCGTGCCGACACAAGCCTCCACGGGTTAGCCTTCATGCCTTAGCAGCTTCGATCAGCCTTCTTCGTGCCTACGGTTTATAGCAGTTCAGCCTAGCCGTAAGCCCTCTTCGAGGCTCAGGCTCTCAGCAGCGAAGCCCGAGACGGCCGCCATCGGCCTGCCAAAAAGAGCAACTTGCGATTGTCCCGTATGCCTACTTGCCGACCGGGTTTTCAAAGGGCTCTGACTTCCCCAGCACAGCTTGATGCAGTCAGTCGGGTACGCCTTCTGTTAGCCTCCGGTAGCCCACTATGGATCCGGACCCAGATCAGGACGATATTACAGTGGCCTTGAATCATGGAGCCCTGTGAACAGCATACACAGCGATGCGCAGCGCACAGGCAGGTCCCTTCCGGCTCCCCTTTGGGCGCTCTCGGGCCTCCTCCATCCAGACGACGACCAGGACGTTGCCTTCCAGGCGGGCCGCAGCAGGAGCCCCAGCCGAGACCGGGCGGAGCCTTCTCAGCCGGACCCTGCCTTGGTCGTGAAGCGGTTTCGCAAAGACGCTGCTGCCGTCGCTTCAACAGTCAGCCCTATACCGCCAGGGACCGGTGCCTACCCAATCCTGCCATTGCAGACAGCCAAGAAAGCGCATCCGGGCCTCCCCCCGCCGGCCATGCCGCCGGGGATGCGCCCTGTGCCGCCTTTCTCAGTGAACAGCCTTATTCGACCGCTTTCCATGAGGCTGCCCCTTCCCTCAGGACTGCCAACACGACCTCGGTTTCCGCCCTCCCTCAGCAAAGGAGGCTTGATTCAGCCGCCGGAGCCTCGACCAGCTGGCATTCGAGCCTGTTAGGTCACAGCCATCCGGTCAGCAAGCCTATTCCCCGCCCACTGCCGCGGAGTCTGCAGTACGTGGCCCCTCAGCGGATGCAGCCTACGTTGCACAGGCCACTGGGGCCTCGGTTCCACGTGCAAGACCTGCCTACCCAAGCCGACGGGCGTCCCGCACAGATCACCAGGAAGGGACAGGAGGCCTCTAGAAAGGCCAAAGCCCTTGAGCAATGGAAGGAACTCCTTTGGGTCCTCGGAGACTCGTAGCCTTCAAGAAGCCAAGTATTCACAGCAGCTGCTCATGCAGAGCATACAGCCTTTCACGGCAGGCACCTTGGAGACCTACTTGTCCGCCTGTCGGCAGTTCATGGAGTACCTTGTCCTCAACTGCCTAGAGATTACGTCGATTTCGGTCGCCAGCCTTGGAGACCTCTTTTGGGCGTGCCACGCTAGCCTCGAGGAGGACCGAGAAGTCTGCCGCACCGGCCCTAAGCCTATGCTTAAAGCCTTAGCCTGGCTTGCCAAAACAGCCGGCCTAGCCCAGCTTTCTGCTATCCTGTCAGACCGCTTGATTAGGTCCTTTGCATCCCAAGCCGAAACAGACCGCAGAGAAGCCTTGCCATTGCCTCTCGCGATTGTCACAGCATGGGAACGCCGCATATGCGAGCTGGATTGCCCTTTGGAGATGTGCCTTCTCCTCGGGGGGTTCCTCCTCGCCCTTCACGGAGGCCTTCGTTTTGGCGATCTCCAGCGCATCAGCTTCAAAAGCCTCTCCCTCACCGGACACAGCCTACGCGGGGTCTGCTGGCATACCAAAACCACGAAGAGAGGTCAGCCTTTTGCCGTGCGCCTGCATGGGATCTCGGGTCGCGACCCCTCCAGCCTTTGGGTCCTGCCTTTCCTTAGAGCCGTACAGTCCGCCTGGGAGCGCACGGAGTCAATCTACGGGTCCCGAACCTGCCCGGACTTCATCCTGCCAACCCTTCACAACCTAGGGGGTTTCCCAGGCAAGCCAGCCACTGCATATCATCAGCCCATGTCTTACAGCCAAGCACTCGGCAGCCTTCGGTTCTTCATGTGCCGTCGACACCTAGCAGGCTCCTCACCGGACCTTTTAACTCGCGAGGAAGCTTCAGCCTTCACCATGCACAGCCTCAAGGTCTGCCTTCTCAGCGCCGGTGCCCAGATTCAGGCAGCTGACAAGATCCGACAGCAGCAAGGCCATCACAAAAACCCTAGCGTACAGCTCTACGGCAGAGATGACACACTACAAGCCTTGGCCTTGCAAACCGAAATTGCTCAGGCGTGTGCCTCAAGCTGGAGGCCCACCCGACCCATTGCCAGGGGAGGCCAGCACCCCACCGTCGAGCCGCCTTTTGAGGTCAGCCCTTCACCGCCGCCTATGTCTTTCCCGCTTGCGGCCCTAGGCCAGGGGTTGGACAGGTTCGTGTACGCCAGAGAAGCCGAGCTGGAGGCAGCCCTCAACAACACACAGCCAGCCTCTGCCTCTGGCCCGGTAGAGCTAGCCTCATCGGCCGCTCCCAACCACCCGGGGAAGCCGAAGCCGCGGCAAGCCTCCCTCCAACTATACCAGCCGATGACATTGAGGCCTTGTTGGTCGAAAGCTTCGCAACTGCTCGGGCCGAATCATCCGACTCAGACGACCCTCAACACCCGCCGTCAGCTCAAGACATTTGCCTCTTTCAAAACGGGCCATGGGGTTCAGTCCATGCCCAGCCTAGGGGAGCGAATAAGGCAGCCTGCGGAACGCCACGTTCTACAGCCGCTTTTTCGCCAACTTGCCCCAATGTAGTCTTCTTCTGCCGCCGAGCGGCTTGCCGACGCCTGCTGGATGCACTGCCCTAGCAGCGAAGAAATGCCGGGCGGACCAGTGCATGCCCCTCGAGTTGCCTTTCAAACATGCTGTGCCTGCCTCCGCAGCCGTTTTAGGCTTACACCTTCCTGACAGCCCCCCCTGTTTTTCCCGCAGGATGGCGATCTTCGAGCAATCCGAGCTCGCAGCCTTCCTGCAAGCTCAGGGGGTGCACGAAGTAGTTAGTAATGGCCTCGCCCTCACTCGAGACGGTGGAGGATCTGGCGTTCGCATACCCAGATCTTAACAGCTTTGACTCCTTTCTGCAGGGCCTCTCAGAGTCAGACCTGAGCGACATGGGCGTGTCCGACGCGCTGCATTCGGTCCAGTCAGCCAGGGCCAGCCTTGCGCTCAGCACATAAGACGCAGGAGGCGCCCCAGCCTTCGCCATCCATCCCGTCCTTATCAGCAGCCCTGACGCCGTCAGCCTCACCATCCTCCTGGATGGAGCATCTGCCGCCGAAGCTTAGTTCCGAAGTCGTCCAAGACCTTGTATCCACCTTTAAAGCCAACTATCCAGGTGAGCTGCTGGACGACGACACAATGCCATCGATACGCCTTCTCAGCCTTGTGCAACACAGCCTTCAGCCCGGGGAGAAGCTAAAATGGATCCCGTGGCAGCTGCGCCTTAGCTCCAAGCAGTATTCAGAAATTATGGAAGCCAAGTCATCTAAGCCCTTGAGAACCGAAGCGCAGCTGCTTGCCTCAGCCATCTACGACGATACTCCAGAGATGGCAGTCTCTCACCTACGCCTTTCAGTGTCCTGGCTGCAGCGTATTCAAACCGTCTTTCGGAACGCCTGGGCCCTCTGCGGTGCAGCCCATCTTAATAACCTTAAAGCCTTTGATAAGCGCGTTGAGCACTTGGCCCTCCCGGACCTAGCCGACTCCTCCCTCCGGGGACCCACCACGCAAGAGCTCCTGGCAGCCGACCGAAAGATTTGGAACACTATTTCGAGCAAGAGGACCCGCCTTAACCCGCAAGCCAATGAGAAAGGGGGCAAGGGCAAGGGTCGAGGTAAAGGCCTTCAGAAGCCAGATAGCCCTTCTAAATCAGAGGCCTGGCCGTCCAATTGGGTGTTGAAAGCCAAGGGCAAGGTGCTCTGTAAGCGTTACCAGCGTAATTTGTGCGCCTTGCCCACCTCTGCGCCATCAGGGGCTGTGGCAAGGAGCATTGCGCCATAGACCACGATAAGAAGCCCTCGTGACTAGGTTCCCATACCGACCCGCAGCCGGAATGTCAGCCTTTCCAGCCTCCCCCTCGACACTCCTGCGAGGAGACAGCACAGCCAGGCTCAGCAGAGCCGACGCCACCCATACAGGGGCCACTCGCCCCACCCGAGCCGCCCCAGCGCAGCGCCCTGCAGCAGCCGATTCAACCGACCCCGGCCCGGACCAGTAACCCGGGGGTCCATCAGGCCGGCGCTTCGCCAACAGGGTTTGGACCTCTATCAGCCAACGCAAGGTCCCCAAGCCCTCCACCACCCCTAGCCTTAAGACCCTAGCGGTTTGCCCTTCCTTTCCCATAGGCGCCTCTTGTCTGCGGCAAGCACAAGATGCCAACGTCTGCGCCATCAACCTCTTATTGGAAGATCCTCAACATTCATCCGACCTCCTTCTTTAGGCCATCTGGGCCAGAGTTGTCCTCGGAGTACTGGCAGACCTTGGGACGCTGGCCCCGCATGTGGAAGAAGCCTGCGCCTTCTTGCAGGCCATCCGCTCAGCCGGCTTCAGCCTTATTCTTTCGGCCACCAAACCACTTTTTCTTTCAATCTGAGCCCTTCTGCGAGGCAGTCCACGATGGAGGCCTGTTCCTGTGCCCAGAACCAGACTCAGACAGAGTCATACTTGCCACTGCTCCCCTGCCCACGTGGCCCTGTGCGGATCCGGGCCTTGCAGCCTTAGAAGCCGCGGGTATGTTCGCGGCGATGCCTCTGTCTACCCGAGCCGCTCAGCCCCTCGCTCTCACATCAGCCTTGCAGACACATGGCGATCTCGTCAAAAATAGAGCCCCCATTTGCGACGGTGCAGGCAACGCCAGTTCAGCCGATTGGAGCCATCCTCAGCCGAGCCCCTCAGCTATGCAAGATATCATGCAAGCTTGGTTGAAGTGGGCCTCCCAGCGGGACATCCCCAAGCGCATCTTCGCCCACCTTTCACAGAGCAAGCCGGAGCACCCTCTACCTGAGGAAGACCAGTTTCAGCTTATCAGAATAGCCTGCGAGGTCATGGATTGGGACTATGACTCCATGATCCAAGCCGCCGATGGCCAGCCGTTCCGCCTTAATCTCATGCAGGCCTTTGCGGATCTCCTGGACGATCCGGACAAAAACCTCCCAGCCCTGCTTCGAGTGGGGGTGCACACAGGGGTCTTCGGGGAAATCGAGCCCTCGGGGCTCTGGCCCCTCACCAAGATCCAACCTCTATCCGCCTTTGGCCTTGATGCGAAGGCAACTGGAAGCCCGCCCCAGACACAGTTCGCAATCTCCTAGCCGACGAGGAGGCGGCAGGCTGGATCAAGCCAGTACCAGTCGGCCTGGAGGAAGCCAAGCGCATTTGGCCCAAGGGCATAGCCGTAGGGAAGCTGAGCCTTGTCAAGGCCGAAAATCGGGACCCAAGACTCGTCCTGGACAGCACCGTATGCCAAGTTAACCCCATGTGCCGCATTCCAGAAGCGGTGGCCATGCCTACAGTCAATGATGTCCGAGCCACGTTCATGCCTTCAGACCCGCGGGGTGCCTTCCTTGCGGCCAGCGTGGACATCAAGGCAGCCCACAAACGGGTCAAAGTCCATAGCTCCGAGCAAGGCCTTCTCCTCTTCATGTTCGAGAAGATTCTCTACAGATATGTTGTCTGCCACTTCGGAGCCAAGTTTTCAGCCTACTGGTGGCAGCGCGTCGGAGGCCTTATCACACGCATAGCGCACCATGCCCTAGCCTTCGCGCCGCATAAAGCCTGGCTTTACGTAGATGATTTGCTGTCAGCCTTACTCCGAGCCTTCGCGCCAGAACTTCTCTTCCTGCTCATAGCCACCTTGTCCAGCCTCGCCGCCCCGATCAGCTGGAAAAAGGCTTCAGTCGGGGACAGCCTCGTGTGGTGCGGCTGGCATTTCAACTTTCGCCTGGAGACTGTTGACCTTTGCGAGGCCAAAAGATCCAAGCTGTGCGCGCAGATCAAAGCCCTGCTCTCACGAAAGAAGGTCCCTCGGAAAGACCTTGAAGCATGCATCGGCCTACTCATGTGGGCAACAGCCATAAGCAAAGTCCTTAGAGCCCACGTAGCCCCGCTATACAGCGTCCTGAACAGCCCGCCGGGAAGCAACTGCTCGATAGCCTCCCGCATGTGGCCTGCCTTCCTGCACAGCCTTGACTCCAGAGCGGTGATCTGCAGATTGATCCCAGGAGTCAATCTGCCCCTCAAAGCACGCATTATAGAGGTCGGCAGCCGACCGGTTCACTGCAAGGCCGACCTTCCGCCCCAGCCGAAATCCTCACGAGTCACTTGGGTCCGTATTTCGGACCCCTCTTGCCCGGAAATCAAGCTCACCAACACAGCTCAGGACAGCCTTCGCTGGCTCTTGCCGCGGATTGAAGCCATCCCAACCACCAGCCTTTCCCTCCCGCCACTGGTGCTTTGCCTTGGCAGAGCGGATGCGCTGGCCGAGGGAGACAGAGTCGGCATCGGTGGATGGATCACCACCAAGCAAAGCATGGCGTGGTTTGCCGAAGCCTGGAGCATGGAAGAGATCCGAAATACCTGGCCCTTTCTCACGAAGGACGCCCAGCGTTACATAGCCTGCTTTGAGACGCTTGCACAGTTAGCCTTAGCCATGACTGCCAGGGAGCGGCACGCATTCTCACAGTTCTCTGTCTGCTGGCCTTCGCAGAGCGACAACACCCCTTCCGAAGCCGGGATCAATAAGCTGTTCACCACGAGCTGGCCGCTTTCCCAGTTCCTTCAGCTAATAGCCTCTTGGTCATCCTGCCATGGAGTTGACCTTCAGGTGTCCCACGTGGCAGGGGCCCATAATCAAGGGGCCGACGACCTCAGCCGCGGTCATCTTCAGGCCTTCAGCCACAGACCGCAGGAGCGTGTCAGGATCAGCCTTCATCGTTTAGCCTCAGCAGCCTCGCAAGCGCATTGGTCCGGAGCTCCGGACTCGGCATGCCCACTCTTGCCCAGATCCGACTGACACAGTCGGCAGTGACACCAGCTGCTCCGCCGTCAGCCGAAAAAAGTCCGCTGCCCGCTTTGCTCCCATGCTTTTCGGCCATTCTCGCCATGCCTAGAGTTATGCCTTGCCCAGGTCCATGTCCACCGCCCGCGGTGGGGGATACTTGCCTGCGGCCTTACCGGTTGGATCTGTCCCTGAAGTGGGGGAGTTTATGCCTCGGCTAGCCTTTATGCCTTGGCACCTCCAGGCTAGCCGCGAAGCCTTACAGATCCAATACGGTACAAAAACTCATGCAAGTGGTAGAGCAGTGCAAGCCTTTCTAGAACGTTTCGTGTTTTTGTTCACGTATGTTTTTGCTTGTGTTTTACGTAACCTGCACCCAGGAAGGAAGGAAGGAGTTTGTAGTTTTGAGGAGTAGGTTTTGTGAAACATTTTTCCTATTTTCTCTTCTGATTTTCCAGTCATGTAAGTTTGCCGCCATTGCATGTGTGTGCTGAGTATGTCGTATCGCAGGCGCTTTGTTTCAAGGGTGAAAACATTCATGGTAGCGGAGCACTAGCCGACCAGTGCTTCTCACGTCGGGTTTCTTGTTGGTTCTCTGTTCAGGGGCCAGCGTGCGGAGACCTGTCTTTGACTTTGGTGTTTTCCTTTCTTCGGCGAAGTTTAGCTGGGTAGCTCGTAGCAGCCACGGCAGCTCCCTTCGTGCTTGCGTGGGACAAGGACCCTCTGCTTAGCCAGGCTAAAGCCCGCTTCCTGCATCTGCTTCGGTTGCAGCTTGCCACTAAAGTGCGAACTCCGAGTCTGAGCGTCTTCTCTTTCCGAAAGAGGCAAACAGCTTATCTTGCAAGGCGCAAAGCCACTGTTGAGGCCGTGACTTCCTTGTCTCAGGTCACTAGATTGGCTAATCGTGTGTTGAGTGATCAGCAGTGCATCCGCTTCAACAACTGGGCAGCAGGGAGGCTTTGCCCTTGGGTTTGTTGTAGGTAGGAACGTCTTCAAGCGCCGGCTTAAGAGAGCTACGCATTGCATTGACCTTGACTGATCAGCCTTTGTGATCCTGTCTTGATTTTACGAGCCCAATACCACACTGTTGCAGAAATGTCTGCACATGGAAGTCCGGTGTCACAGCCACCGAATGTGCCGTTGGATGATGATGATGACGACCTTAGAGATCCGCAGGTTGCTTCGTCTTCGCAGGTGCCAGGGTTCCCTGCAAGTCCCCTCCCACAGGCTCCAGGGCCGCAGCTTGCCGACATGCAGGCTATGCAGACGATGGTGATGTCGCTTGCTCAGACTGCGCAACAGACTCTGATGATGGTTTCTCAGCAGAGCGCAGCAGCCAACAAGCCATCTCCTGACAATAGTGGGGGTTTTACTTTAGCCAACAAGGTTCTCAAGTATCCCGAGCCGTTTGGCACTGAGAATGCCGATCAGGATGCGCTGGGCTGGCTAGCCTGGTCCACCAGTTTCCGTAACTGGGTTACTTTTGCAGAGCCTGCTTATGAGAGCGATCTGGCAGAAGTAGAGCAGCGCCTGACTGAAGTGCCTCACATTGCCAACATGCCCCCTGTGTGTCTTGAGAGGGCGCGGAAGCTGTATGTGATTTTAGGTTCTGTCTTGAAGGGAAGGCCGCTTGCAATACACCACGGCATTGAAGACCGCAATGGGTTCGAATGCTGGCGGCAGTTGACCTGTCAATTTAGCCCGAGGACGCGTTCCAGGTCGCTCGCGCTGCTGAGTGCAGTGATGGGGCTTCCAGCATTCACACGTGACCGTACGATGTGTGAGCAACTCAGCAGCTTCGAGCGGTTGATCGCCGAGTATGAAAAGGCCTCCGGCAATGCGCTTCCTGGTGATGTCAAGCTGTCAGTTGTGCTTAGAGCCATCCCCAAAGCCCTGCAATCCCACGTGCGCTTGAGAATGGACGCTTCTACGAGTTATGAGGACGTAAAGAACCTTGTGCTGTCATACGAAGTAAGTACCACGAACTGGAGTGCCGCGCGAGTGCAGCAGGAGCTCGGCCTTGTTAGTCCCAATAAGGGCAGTGTTTCCATGGAAGTGGATCAAGATGGTTCCGTGGCCCAAATCAAGGGTCAGGAGAAGGGAAAAGGCAAGAAAGGGAAGGAAAAAGGGAAAGGCAAAGGTGATAAGGGAAAATCTAAGGATACTCCCAGCCCTAAGGGTAAGCCCAAAGCCAAACCTAAGGCCTCCCCCGATGCCGAATGCCATTATTGCCACAAGAAAGGGCACTACAAGAGGGATTGCCGCAAGTACAAGGCTGACCTTGCGTCCGGCAAGGTACGTGCAATCACTGAGGATGATGCTGCTACTGGCGATCAAGGATCACCGTCGCCCAAGGCAGCCGCCAAAGCAGCTGTGAAGCGCATCATGTTTGACATTCGTGCTGTGCCTGGCGATGCCGCCTCCCACTCAAGTGTCAGAGCGATTCGTTGTGCAGTTTCGGATAAGCCATGCCAGTCAGATCCGTTTGCAGTTTCGAATGAGCCGTGCCAGTCAGATCCGTTTGCGGTTTCGGATGAGCCGTGCCAGTCAGATCCTTGTGCAGTTTCGGATGAGCCGTGCCAGTCAGATCCTCGTGCAGTTTCGGATGAGCCGTGCCAGTCAGATCTGTCCGTAGGCCGCAATGATCACACCAGCTGTCCTGCAGAGTTCGACATAGCTAGCAGTGATCACGATAGCGATTGGGATCTCAGCCCTGTTTCGTCACCCATGCGTGTAGCTGCGGTCAGCCGTCACAGCTATGAACAGCAGTTGGAAATCTGTGTTGACACAGCCGCCGATGAGTCATGCCTGCCTCTTGACTTCGTGTGTGTTGGGTCCCATGCGTCAGGTGAGCCGCCGCTTGTTGATTGCCAGGGCAACACGATTCATACCAAGGGGAGTCGCCTGGCCACTTTGGAGGCTTCTGGGGTCGAGCTGAAGGAGCGCTGGGTTGTGTCGCCGGTGTCTCAGCCAATCCTAGCCACGGGCAAATTGCTCAAGCAGGGCTGGAGGTTTCTTGACTTCGATGATCTTGGAATGTGCCTGACCAGCCCGTGTCATGGAGCGCGGATTCCTGTGGGTTTCAGTAACAACACGCTTGTGTGCAAGGGCGTTATACGCTCGATCCATGAGCCACCGCCCGCTGAAGTTCGTGCTATCAAGGTGCGCTTGACAGGCTTGCTCGACCGCCTTATTCGCAGCACAGACTTCTTTCAGGAGATTGCCCCAGGTGTGCATGCCACGAGCCTTACCTCGAAGCATCTTGTTGATCTGAGCCTGTATCTCCCTTACGAGGGTCTCGCCTACCGCACCACCTTGCTCAAGATAGATGGGGATTGGGTTCTTTCCGAGCTTTCCTCTTCAATCGCCGACCTTGGCGAAGACCTGACCACTCAGGTTGCAGATCAGGAGGTGGAGATGATCGTGTTCGGCCACCTGGAGCCGCTGGCACCCAGTGACCTTGGTTTCGCGACTGACGTGCCAATTCTTGATGCGCCGGCGCCTGCGCCTCCAGAGTCTTCAGCAGATCCTGTGTTTGAGAATTTCTTCGGTGAGGCGGTACAGGAGGCAGATGTTGAGCTAGGCGGCGGGGCTGATGCTGAGTCGGCCGGCGGGGCTGCAGTTGAAGCAGCCGGCGGGGGCGATGCACGCGATGGTGCCCTTGATGATGCTGTGATGCAAGGGGCACTCGCTGATGAACGCGAAGCACAGCCCGACAAGATTGTCGTTGATGATGTTGAGCTGAGTCTTGATAGCACCTTGTCGGTGCTCCGCCGTGCGTGCCAAAGCCTTGGTGTTGGGAAATCAGGTTCAAAGGCTGTGGTATTCCGTAGGTTGTGCAACCAGCTTGACCGCCTTAAGCTGATCGAGGCTAGTCGTGCTGCTGAAGTTCCGAATGCACCGGTGCCCAATGTGCCGTCGGCTCCGAAGGAGCCCACACCAGAGCAACGACGGGCCCACGAGGCTGTGCATGCACCATATGAGCCCTGGTGCCAACACTGCGTGGCCTTTAAAGCCAGAGACGACATGCACAAGCCTGCTAACGCCGACCGCAAATTCCCTGTGATATCCTTCGATTATGGGTTCAGCGGCCGATCGGAGGAGGATGGCCCTCACAACAAGTTAGCCTTTCTGTGTCTGCACGATTCGGAGAGCGGGTGGCGAGAAGCCATCCCGGTGCCAGGCAAAGCAGGCGTGCATGATGGGATCAATGTCATCAGCTATCTTGCTGCTGAGATTTGCAGGCTGCATAGCATGCTTGGCTACTCCAAGGTTGTGCTTCAATGCGATCCTGAGCCCACATGCCTCAAACTACGTAATGAGGTGAGGCGCATGCGGCTACAGCTGGGTTTGCAAACTGATGTGCAGCAGTCACCTGAAGAAAGTCATCAATCCAACGGAGGTGCCGAGGTTGCAGTACAAATGCTGCGGCAACAGTGCAACACTCTGCTCTCGATGTACGAAGCAGAGACCAAGCTTCAAGTTGCAACGGCCCACGCTCTTCACCCGTGGTGCCTTCGGCATGCTTCTTGGATCCTGAACAGATTTGTGCTGCGACCCGGAGGGCTCACTCCTTTCGAGATCATACATGGTCGTCCTTACAAGGGCGAGGTGATACCGTTTGGCGAAACCGTGATGGGATTGGTCTCTCCCGGGCCCAAGGGCAAACCTCGGTTCATCCAAGCCATCATGCTTGGAAAGTGCACACCGAATGATGAGTTCATCTTGTGCTCTGGAGCAGGCAAGCTCATGCTGGCTCGCACCCGGCTCGCCACTGGCTTTTCTCCAGCCTTGCACGACTGTGTCCGTGATCCTCCTTGGCGCCACCCCGGGTTTGTAGCGGGTTCCTTAGGTAGGTCCCGAGCCCAACGCAAGCCGAAGGTCATTCCGGCTGGTGGTGACGCAAGGTTGGTAGTTGAGGATCAGCTTGGTGGGGTTTCCGACTTGCTAGGTGAGCTTGCGCCTGTGCCTGAAGGTTCCGGAGAGATCCCTGAGGATGCGCGTGATTAAAACAGCCCTTCTCAAGAGGCCGCTTCTGATCCTGAGAGTTCTTCGCAGATGAGTGAGGATGACCCTGATGGTCACCGTTCCGGTGAGGCTGCTGCTCCCGACCCTGACAGCAGTACCGCTGTGAGTCTCCCGTTGCAGCCTGGTGCTCCCGTTGAACCGCCGGCCGTTACAGCAAGTGATCCTTTGTTGCAAAGTAGTGCCAGCTCTGCTGGGCCTATGCCAGTTGACCCTGTCAGCTCAGTCGCGAGGGAACGCCCCAGGCCGGCAGGCGAGGAAGGCGCTCCAGGTCCTGAGCCCAGGCGTGCAAGGATTGCAGCCGCAACTGTGTGCGGAGTTGAGTACCACCACGCCGATGAGGATCCTGACCTTGCATTCTCCCCGGCGGACATCGAAAGCATCAATGAGCTTGACGGTCTGTGTTCAGATGATGAAGACGAGGAGGGTGAGCAAGGCCTTGTCCCTCCTGATGAGCTTTATCGGCCCTTCTCATCACATGAGCCTTCCTTGAGCCCTGAGGTCGATGCTCTGTGTGATCATCACGAGATAGCTCGGCTTAAGGCTATGGGTGTGATTTACCAGCCTGAATCAGGCAGTGACAACTGCAAGTCATTGACTGTTAAGTTCGTTCGCAGCTGGCGACCGAAAACACATCCGCTCACTGAGGCCCCTGTCTGGCTCAGGAGATCTCGGTTAGTGGCCCGAGAATTCCGGTTCAGAGATCCCCTCAGGGAGGGGTTATACAGCCCTGCATCCCAAACCGTGCTACTCAAGTTGCTGCCAGGCTTGTGTATGTCTCGCAAAGGATATGCTCTGTTGTCCTGTGACATATCTGACGCTTACTTAACTTGCGAGCAGCCATGCCCGACCGTGGTAACACTCCACGGCACCACGTACCGCTTGGCATTTATGCTACCGGGGCAACGAGACGGGTCAGCGGTTTGGTTTGCCACCTTCGCCAAGTATCTGGTTTCGGAGGGCGGAGTTTCGTTGTGGCCTGGATGCGAGGCGCTGTTTGCTCTGCGTAACCACTCCGGCGGAGGACTCCTCCATGTAGACGACTTGTTGGGGTCAGGTGAATATGCTGAGCTGCAAAGACTTGCGCAGATCATAGAGTCAAAGTATAAGTGCACTCTTGAGTGGCTTGTTCGCGAAGGCGACAGCTTGCACTTCTTGAAGCGCAAACACACTTTGGCCCGCCAGGATCTCCTCTGCATCCAGAAGGCTGACAAGCACATCATGAAACTTGTTGAGCTTTTGCAGCTTGAGCCGAAGCCCACCCCGTTGCCTCTGCAAACGCTTGACTTGTCCAGGTCAGACCCTCTTCCAGAGGACCAGATGTCGATCTACAGATCGTGCATCGGGATACTGATGTATATCTCTGCAGACACTGCCGACATGCAACATTCCATTCGAATGCTCTCCCAGCACCTTGCATGCCCAACCGAGGCTTGCATGAAGGCCCTCAAACACCTGGTTAGATATGCCAAGTCAGCCAGCGGGCTTTGCCTTGGGTTGGAACGCACGCATGCAGGAAATGGCACTAGAGTTCAGTGTGACATCCCTTCTGGTCGAGGGTGGTGCCTTCAGTTGCAGGCATTGCCCCACACGCCAAGGGTACACTGATTGAGTCTGCGCAGCCAACAGGGGATCAGCTGAGCTTGCTTTTTCCCTTTGTCTCGCTGCCGGTGCGTGTGTGCGTGTTTGGGTCGGCCACCCCGCACCCCCAGCCCTTTCTCCGAGCCAGTGCCCCCAGCTTAGTACCCACGTGAGGGATCACAGGGGAAGAGCTTCTGTTCCTGAGAAGTGGGCTGTCTTGCCAAGTGCCCAAATCCAACCCAAGCCGACCAGCTTGGGGGGGCGGGCCCATGGAGGTTCGGGTGGCACTTTTCCCTGCTTGGATTGAGGGGCTCGGAGCGTCGAACTCTTGCCGGATCTCCCCGATGACGAAAACGGAGGGGAGAAGAGATGGCGTGAGGGAACTTTTCCGTTCGGCCGGAGTGCACCCTGGGCCACTCACTCACTCACTCAGTTCAGTGTGGCGCCGATGTGCTGGAGCTGTACACAGACTCAGACTGGGCTTCAGATCACGCCACACGCCGTAGCGCGAGTGCCGGTGCTTTGTACATGAATGGGAATGCAATCTATACGGCGAGCCGCACACAGCGGGTCGTAGCTATGTCAAGCTGCGAGTCAGAGCTCAATGCCCTTGTGTCCTTTGCAGTGTATGTGAAACAAGCCCTTCGGTTCGTTGATGGAGTCACTCCCGAATGCCATGCCTTCAGCGACTCCTCCTCCGCTCGTGCGGTTGTGAACAAGCAAGGGCTTTCCAAGCTCAAACACGTTGAGATCAGATTGCTATGGGTTCAACAGGCCTTGAAGGATGGTGCTTTCAAGCTCCACCCGGTCGGCACTCTTGACAACTCTTCGGACCTGATGACAAAAGCGCTTAAGCGTGAGCGGATGCTGTATTTGATGTATCTCTTGAACATCAGGGACGGCGATGCTCAGTTCAATCGTGTCGGCGAGGCCCAGGCTGTCGCGCGTGACAACAATCTGTCCTTGAAGCTCGCAGTCAAAGCAGTGAAGGCATTCAAGGGACCACAGCAACGGGTGCATGCGCTCCTGCAAGCGCTGACCTTCATGTCCTTGATTGATGCCAACCAGGCATGCATGCTTGACTCCGTGAGCCATCCGCATGTGCTTGAAAGCGCCTTGAGCGGTTGCGGCCTCATCCTTGTGTGCGCCGGATGCTTTACAGTGCTATGCATGAGCCTGCAGGGCTGCCAAGCCGAGATTGCAGATGAGCTCCCCGAGCCCTGGGTTGTATGGTTCACCCTAATCATAGGACTCTTCATAGGTCTAGGGTTTTGGTTTGTGTTGCTAGGTGCCGAGCCGCAGCCACAGATGCCTTGTGAACCCGACGACGCCACCACACCTGCTTGTGACGACGACGCGTCGACCTTGAGCGATGACATTCCTGCAGAAGGTGAACCTGCGCCAACGCCTGATGTGACCAGAGCATCTTCTGATGAGCCACTGTCAGAACCGACGGAAAGTGGTGATGGCGCAGGCGACGGCAACAGCCACCCTGCTTCACCCATTGCCCATGATCCGATCGTCGAGCCCGAGAATCACGCCTTGGCAGCAGTGCCGATCACAGTTGTTGATCCTCCTGGATTCCCTGCTGCTGTCGATCAGCTGCTTGTGTATCATGCGCCGATCTCTGGGCGCAGATGGCATGTGTTCCGAGGGTGTTGGGGTTTGAGCAGAGCTGCTGTCATTGCTGAGGAAGAGCTTGGTGTGCTTTTGCGACGTGATCCCGGAACCACGATGTGCTTGATCTGCATGAACCGAGTTCGCAATGACTTGCGATTCCCAATGCTTCGGATTACCGATGGAGCCGACGACCCACACCGTGAACACCCCGAACCTGAGCCTTTCCAGTAGTTTGTGGTTTAGTCCCTTCTTGTAAAGCAAGCTTGGGACTATCCTTGAGTTGCGACTTCAATGCACTTGTGAGGTTATCCAATGCTTTGGACGTCCATGTTACCAGCCATTTGGGAAGTCAGACCCACTTGGGCTGAAGAAGCCGATCTTGCTTTGCGCTATAGGCGATTGCGTGTTTCGACTTGGTGACTTGCGGATGTCACCGTTTTGCGAACTTGCTGCCCTAATCCTTGATGTCTTGAGCTAGCCAGCAGCGCTAGATTTTGGCATTACTCTTGAGAATGGCTGTTGGGTCTTTCTTGAAAGGGGCATCGGCCCTCTTACGCAGTTGAGCGCTGCTCCTGCTGCACAAGTGAGGTCCGAGGTCCGTAGCAGGCAGTGAAGTTTCACACCCGAGGCCCAGGACTGCCGTACGTCCGCGCTCGGCAAGAGACGAACAGCAAAGTGCGGTGCGACTTCTCGGCATGTGCATGGCGGCTTGTATAGGTTCCTTCTTCTTGAAACTCGTTTGTCGAACATTTCGAGTTTTCCACTGTTGGCTTGTAAGCTCAGTGCTTTGTCGCAGTGACGAACACAAACAAATGCAGCACGAGGTCTTGAGGACTCATGTGCATTTGGGCGGGGTGCTTGTGTTTTACGTAACCTGCACCCAGGAAGGAAGGAAGGAGTTTGTAGTTTTGAGGAGTAGGTTTTGTGAAACATTTTTCCTATTCTCTCTTTTGATTTTCCAGTCATGTAAGTTTGCCGCCATTGCATGTGTGCTGAGTATATGTCGTATCGCAGGCGCTTTGTTTCAAGGGTGAAAACATTCAGTTTTAGAAGGCATGTGAATCTATAGCACATCGCAGCACTGGCTCTAGCACTTGAGTCTTCTCGAAAAAACCCGCCCGCCCACACCTAGGTGCCAGCCTTCGGCCCTGGCCTCAGCCTTCTTCTAGCCTCGCGCTGCAGTCCCACTCAGCCTTGCCGTCTCTCAGTCCAGCCTTTGCCTCACGTGGCCTCCGCGAGGCCACTTTCTCGCACAAGTCGAGAGTGCTCCTTAGCCACGAAGCGCCTGACACAGGTCCTTTCGTCTCGCCTTGGCTGAGCCTTTTTCAGCTTTTGCCTCAGCACAACCCTAGGCCCTGCCCCTTTCGGTTACCCGCCCTAACCCGCTGCGCCCAGGTACCTTCTTCTTCCTCTTCGACGAGGCCTTCTGAAGCATATGTAACCCTTTTCTTCTCACCAAAGTCTCACGGAGCGCCACTCTTGCCCGCCATGGGCAAGCTGCTTTGCCCTCGAGCCTAAAATTGCCGGTGCTATCGCCTATCGTTAGCCCTCAGCGTTACATTTCTCAGCCTCTGAGATTTTGCCCCTCGGCTCTCCAGGAGCCTTCGTAGTGACCTTCCAGGAAGTTTCACAGACTTCTCACGAAGACTAGTTTGGGGGAGTTTATGCCTCGGCTAGCCTTTATGCCTTGGCACCTCCAGGCTAGCCGCAAAGCCTTACAGATCCAATACGGTACAAAAGACTCATGCAAGTGGTAGAGCAGTGCAAG
This sequence comes from Symbiodinium sp. CCMP2592, assembly GCA_905221615.1. Classification (NCBI taxonomy): domain Eukaryota; class Dinophyceae; order Suessiales; family Symbiodiniaceae; genus Symbiodinium; species Symbiodinium sp. CCMP2592. The sequence goes on along the minus strand of CAJNDT010000813.1, from coordinate 944,600 downwards.
CCTTTCTAGAACTTGAAGGTCTTGTCACGGAAGCCACAGGAGTCCTTTCCCTGCACGAGCTTAATCAGAAAGCCCTGCAAACTGCGTGTAGTGTTATTCCTCACCATAAGCCCCGACCAAGCGAAGCTTCGGCTGCCTTGCATGTGGTGGTGAAGCCACACATCCAGGCCATGTGGGCTGCGCATAGGCGTCTTGCAGAGAGGATTGAGGGTACCATGTTTCGCAAGATCTTTGAGGCCTTTCGAAGATTCCGAGAGTTTTCCAAGCAGAGTCGACAGTTGCGAGCCAGCTGTAGGAATGCCCGAAGAGCCAGGCTCCAAAGGTCTATAGATGAGGCACAGGTTGCGGCTGACCGTCAGGACATGAGCACTATCTATAGGATCATTAAGACTATTGCCCCGAAAACCAAAAGGGTTGCTGTCAACATCCGATCGGAAGATGGCCACCTCTTGTCAGTCAGTGCGCAATTTGAGTCCATCATGGACTACTTTGCCAGAGCCTATGACAGCCCGGATAGACCTGCACCTTACGGTTGCTGAAGTTAAAGAGGCTATAGGGAGTCGTAAGCTTGGCAAATCGGTCCCTGATGGCAGCATACCTGCAAAACTATGGCGCATGTGCCCAGATGCCTTTGCGGAATTTTTGGTGCATCGCCTACGGCATGAGGACCCGAGGGAAGCCACGTACCCCCCTGAAGTGTCTGAATGCCAGCTTTCACTTTTACCCAAACCCAACAAGAACACCAGGCTTCCCAAAGACCTCAGACCCTTAGGAATCCAAGATCCTAGCGCTAAGGTTTTTGCTACGGTGCTTAAACAAAGGGTCCTGGAACAGGCGTTACCAGTCCTGCAACAATGCCAACAGTATGCCTATAGTCAGGGCAAGGCCATTGACCAAGCAATCCTCCGGGTAGGGGAGCACTGTAGGGCGACGCGCCAATTCTTGCTGGATGGCACCCTAAGCGTGCACAACAAACGTGCTGGGAAGACACCATCATCATGCTACGGTGGGGATATGCTTAGTCTGGACCTCAGTAAAGCTTTTGACTGTGTCCCACGCGGGGCGTTGATGCAAGCATTGCAATTCGCGGGAGTCGATGCTGTTTTGCAGGCAGCTATCCTAGAAGTGCATGAAAAGTGTCGCTACCACATTAAACACGGTCGTTACGTCGGCTCCATACGCATGAAGCGCGGCATACGCCAAGGCTGCGCACTGTCGCCGTGTCTTTATAGCATCTTCTCGGCATGGTTGCACCACCAAACTGCCACTCGAACAAGTGCAGAGTGGGCACAGGCCTGCACCACCTTATTTGCGGCTGACACCCACTTGCATTGGAGGATCACCAAAGTTGAGGACCTTGACTTCTGTTGTCACTGCATCAGAGAAACCTTTGCTGTGTTCAGGGAAGCGGGGATGCTGGTAAACTCTAGCAAATCGGTGATCGTCCTGGCGCTCAAGGGCAATGCTGCCAAGGTGTGGTTGCGTCAGCATCAGCAGGTGAATGCTAATGGCAAGTGGATTAGTGTAGGAACCCCTCACGCACCAGCTGTATCTTGGCGTAATCGCATCCTACCATGGCTTCGAGATGCAAACTTTTCAGCATCGCCTGCAGATGGCAAGATCCAACAAGCATCGCCTGTTGAAAATCCTGCATGCAGCTGGACTGTCGCTGAAGTATCGAGTTCGGCTTTACACAGCCTGCATCCGCAGCTCCTTGCTGTACGGCCTTCACGCGGTCGGAGTTACACAGCCGGTGCTTCAAAAGCTTGATCAGGCAGACTCTAGGTTCCTGCGTGCAATCGCCAAGGCGCCAAGCCATCTCACGCATGAAAGTACCTCTGCCTTGAGATCCCGCCTCAAAATACAGTCCCCGGTGGATGCGCTGATCAAGCTTGTGCAGGGCCGCGCTCGCAACTGCACAGAGTCTGCAAGTTGCCTTTTCTTCTCGCAGCAGGCCACACTGATGCGCCAAATTGTGCAGGATGAAGTTCCCTCTGGCGTAGGATTGGCCAGGGTTGCAGACTCTCATGCGCATGACATTGTAGGCTGTGAGGAATGCGGGCAGTACTTCACTGGTAGGAGGCATTTGCTCTCGCATATGGCACGCAAGCATCCTGAATGTCTTGTTCCGCAGGCCCTACCTAAGGCCAGGGAGTACACTAGACACACAGTCGATGGTATGCCACAATGTTGTCACTGCAGCAAAAGTTTTACGAGGGTGGAAGGCCTTAAAAAGCACCTCAGACAAGCCTGCCCTGTCTTGCATGGCAAGTCAACCAAAGGCGTTGCAGCCGGTCGGAGCCCAGCTGCCCCCTCAGTGGGTGTGGCACAGGAACCCACACTCCGGGAGACGTCCTGTGAAGGGCGGACGTCTCCTGAGGGGGCAGAACCGCAGTACCCAGATGTGGATAATGTCGACGGTAGCACCCCGCATCTTGGACATATCCGGAGTTCTGTAGGACCTACCCCGATAATCCCCACACCGCAAGGGACAAGAGTGCTGTTTGAAGAACCACAATATCGGGCTGCGCTGCGAGCCAACTGGCGACAGATGGTCCGCGGAGGCGAGTACAGCAAAAGCCTTTGCACGTACTGCGCGCTCTGTGGTCAATATGTTAACATGATTGGCCCTGGATTGAAGCAACATCTCAGACTTGCCCATGCGCATGCATACGCCGCTCATCGGGCTGAAGCAGCCAGTCGTTGCAGTGGTCTCGGCTTGCCCGCCGAAAGCCCGTGCCGCTTTTGTGCCGCCACCTGCAAAGACCCCCGTCAGCATATTAAACGCTGCCCAGTTGTGTTCCAGGCGTCGTTCACAAACCTTGTACTCCTGTCCCTTGATGTACCTGCTCCAGGACATGGACGTGGAGCCGGCGGATCGAGCTGCCTTGGCCCAGACGGAGTTCCAGGATGTCTTCGGGGCCAGTGCGAAGAGGGCTCAGAAGCCACCCCAGGGGGAGGACGAGAACAAGGAAGGCAGCCAGCCGGAGGAGCGTCGCTCGAAATACTCGAGGAACGAAGAAAAGGGCGGCAAAGGACCCTCGTGGAGCTCGGGGGCTGGAGGCTGGAAAAGCCGCAGTCAGGGCTGGAACTCCGGCTCGCAGAAGAGCTGGGGCAGCGAGCAGAGCGGAGCCCCGGATGCCCAGACCCAGCAGTTGATCCAGGGCACGAGCAGGAACTCGGCATGATCCGGGCGGAGACCGGTTACATGCTTTTCCTGGACACCCCGGCCCACCACGACCTGTCGTTTCTTCCTCGCCTACAAGAGATCGGCGCGGAGTGGACGGAGCAGTGTGCGGCGGGCACGGTGAAGAGCCCCCTCAAGGTGCTGCTGATGATGGCGGTGGCCAAGGAGCTTCAGACGAGGCTGGAGACTTTCCGGGACGACCCGGACCGCATAGAGCGAGCCATGACGACCGGCTGGATCAGCGAGGGAGCTACACAGCTGGACCCGGTGTGGCACTACTACGTCTGGAACCCGAAGGAGAAGAAGCAGGAGAGGTCGAACCAACAACCGGTTCCCACCTCCACTCTGCTGGCCTCCCTGGACATCCTCTTCAAGAATGTAGCCTCACCGGGAGTCCTCCAACGATTCCGGAGCACCAGGGGCCTGGACGAGAACTACGAGGATGCGGAAGTGGTACCGTTCCTACTTTGGATCGGTCTGAGAAGCAACCCGGCCCACCTCTGCTACCAAGTCTTCCAGCAGCTATCCGGGAAGGCGGTGACGAAGTTACTGGGACTTCGAGTGCGACCGGAGAGGGTGGCCCGACAACCAGCGGCCAAGAAGGTGGAGGAATGCTTCAAAGCGGTGAGCTACTGCGACTGGAAGGATCGCAAGTGATGCTTTCTGCGACTGGCCGCGCAGTGTCAGAGGGAGCACTGCGCGGAGCCGGGTTTGGGGTAGCCCGGCTTATATCCCAGGCCGACTGCTTAGCATGCCGCATGCCAGATTGCAAAACACCAGAAACTACTGCTATCTACATGCATGCTTGCAGGCTGTCTACTGGAGTGGAGACCTCACTGCACAAGCTGAGCTTTGCTATGGCAGGCTGAAGGCTGGCATCGCTTTGCTAAAACAACCCAAAAAACTGCAGGTCACCACATGCGTCCTGCTCCGAGCGGCACTAGTGGGCTGGGCTAACCCACTGGCACAGCATGATGCAGGTGAATATCTTCGCTTCTTGCTGGAGCAGTTGCAGCCGCAGGCCTACTCAGGCGAATGGCAAGCGCGTCTCTCTTACCCCTCACTCGAGTGGATGGAGGTCGGCTCACGACGCCAGTGATCATGCACCCGCAAGGCGGGACCCTGGCAGATCTCATTGCGCATTGGCATGTGCAGTATGCAGTGCATGCACTAGTGCAGCACTCTGGGGTCCTAGTCATTAGAATCGTGCGATACGGGTTCCATGCTGCTGCAGTCAAAAACTACAGTCGCATCTACATTGAACCTGGCGAGGCTGTGGCCGTTCCCATCTTTACCGCAGCTGACAGCACAGATGTTCGTCACGAGTCCTTCCGAGTCGGGTTTGTAATATTTCATGTTGGGGATAGGGTGGATAGCGGTCATTACCAGGCTGCCCTTGCCAAGCCCGATGAAACTGATCCCAACACCTGGCACTATTGGATTTGTGACGATAATAGGCCCCCACGTCGAGCTACCCCTAGGGATATAGGCATACTTCACAGGAATGCCTATGTCGTTGGACTCGTGCGAGCTAATTAAGGGTGGTGGCCCAAGCCAGCGGTGACATGAGCGCTTAGTGAACTGTACAGGCCTCGAAGGTCAAGCTTGGGGGTACTCACCGTTGTCGCACTGGCTTCTGCCGCCGGGCAGCCCTCTGAGCTGCAGAATAATAGTTCGCACAGTTGCCCGCCACAGCGTGGGTCGCCACAGCACAGCGTCATTCAAGATGTGCTGCAAACTCACTCCATGCTCTCCAAGTCGTCATTTCATGTATGCAAGTGAATTCATGTTTTCTTCTGCGACCTCATGTTCATGCCGTTCTTAGTCCGAAGGCTTGCTGTCTTGCAGCTTGGCTCCTGCTTAGAGAAACGGCGCCTCGGCCTGGCACTTCTGCCTGCGTGCCCCTGTGCTCGGGATACGGCCTAGGTTCTCTGCGCTTATGTTGCTCTGCTCTGAACTGCGCATGTGTCCTGCTCGCCGCTGCACAGCCTTCCAAAGTTCCGGTTGGACTGTAGTTAGGTCTCTGACGGTTCTCACCAGGGCTGGTCCAGCTGGCACTTTCTGTGAGCTCTAGATAGCTGCTGATGCATTGTTGCTGTTTGGAGGTTGTAGACATCACAGGATTTCGCGCTATGCCGCCTGAAACGCCAGCACAGGACCTGACTGTCAAGGCCATTCCGTTTCCGCTGGATGTGTACACGGTTGCACTCGAGGAGTTTCTGTTGGTTGAGGCTTTTGCTAAATTCCTGCGGCAGCAGGGTGCCGGTCAATGAAATCATGCAGCATGCTCTAGCAATGCTAGTGGAGCCTTACCGCGGCCTCTTTGTCAACTACGCAACGCAGATGGATGCATACCGTTTTATAGTGCTGGATGCCTATCTACCCGGCCCTGCACCTATCTTGACGGACGTTCTGCTCCCAGCGGAAGCCTTGGCCAGATCAATTTTGTTGGAGTGAAGTTGCCCGATTTGGACAGCTGCCCGACAGGTCGTCGCTCTGTTGGACTGGCCGCCGGAACTCCACCGGGGCGTGGTGACTGTCTGGTGCTGGGCGCATACTCGCACGGTCCCTTTGCAGGCCTATGCAAAAGGACCAAGCAACATGCTTCGGTGTGCGTGGTGCTGAATAGACTGGTGCAGCAGCCTCAGTGGATCGCACCAGTGGAGCTCCCTGGCTCTGCACCTGGATGTGCGAATGCCACCCCGCCGGGACAGTGGCAATTTTCCTACAGACAGCGTCTTGATTGGACTGACCCACCATGTCAATGGTGGGCTCTGGGTCGAGGATGGCGATGCCAGGCGAGCTGCAGGGGATGTCAGAGCTGCTGGATGTGGCACAGTGCACCGCCTTGATCTACAATGCCTCAAATTCCCTGCCCATCGCCTGACACACGCCACCTGTGAGTGGGACCTTACCAGCCGAATCATCCTGTCTACCTTCACCGTGGGACAGGTGCATCGACTGAGTCCGGAGCACCGTGACCTGCTGCACGATCTAGGGTTTCTTCTTCCTGACCTTCCTCCGGTTCTCCCTGGGGGTTAGGAGGGCGGTTAGATTTGAAGAAACCCGTAAAGTGCAATACACTGTGCTGTACAGATGCTTGTCTGGGCACTGTGAGCCGTCCATAGTGGATGCGCCGCACAGCCCAAACCGACCTGCGAGCCACTGGCAAGCGAGTGTGGTTGTTGCATAGTGGAGTTTGCCTGCTAGGGAGCGCCTGTCCCGATGTTGTCTGTTGCTGACACAGGTACTCCCATGGCGACCTCTACCCTTCGACACGGGACCAGCTGCAGCACTGAAGGCTGCGCGAGGGCCATGCCTTTGCTCCCGCTGAATGCGAGGCCACGGCACGGAAAGTGTTGTGCGCAGTGTGGGAGTGGACATCACTCACGTCAATGTGATCGCCTCCAACGTATGAATAGCAGGATGGTGGTCAATGTTTGCCGGACGCCAGGCTGCACCCTCCTGGTGCAAGTCGGTCATACCACATGCTGCTCCACCTGCTGGCTAAGTCAAAATGGACTGCATGCGCGTGGCTGCGCAAGACGTCAGGGCCTCTTGGCAGCACAGCATGCAGGGAGCGGCCAACGTGGTATCTCACCGCTGCCTTCCTCCTCCGCCATGTGGGGCCAGGCGAGGGGAGGACTGGCAGCACAATACGGCAATGACGTCCGACCGGTGCCACCGACGGATCTGACCTCACCTTTGCCTACATCAGTGCATGTGGCTACCAGTGGAACTCAGGACGTTGCTGGAGTGATCGATATTTCTTCGGGAGATGAGCAGACCCCTGCTTCCACCTCCGGTCACCAGCAGTATAATGCTCCGATCAATTCTGCAACGACTGTAGGGGCCGGATTGGATGCTGGTGAGGAGCTGGCGGAGACAGCAGCTGGGCAGCTTGGCAGGCCTAACGCTGCATGCTCGCCGGACCTCCATGCAATGGATTGAGCCTACTGGTGAAAGGCACAATCTTGGGGCATCCGCCTTTGCCGCAATGGCCTGCTGTGAAGGATACAGTCGGAATGCCGAATGCTGGGTGCAGTCTCTCTCGAGCATCAGTGCTGGACTATGAAACTGGACATGTTCGCTACAGTTGAAGCTCTGTTAGTTATGATTCGCCATAGAAGGATCCTCAATAGCAGGATGCAGCCACTGAGCTGCCGGGCTATGCCTGCCTTTCGTCAATCATCGGAGCGACGGTGAGACGTGTGCAATGCAATACTACTACTACTACTACTACTACTACTACTACTACTACTACTACTACTATTACTACTACTACCTCTAGCGCTACTACTACGACGACTACTACTACCATTATTTTCGCCGCGAGCACTATCGCTGCAAGTTGCCATGCAGTTACCCCTGCCATTGGCTCTGTGAAATTACTGCTGCCATTGCTCGTACTCTTGCTACCACCGCTACTATCAGTATTGGTGTTATTACTACTACGACCACTACCGCGACTGCTACTGCTACTGCTAACATTGCTTGTACTGCCAAAACCATTCCTATTGCTGATACTGCTACTTCTACTACAACTGCTACTGCTACTGCTGCTGCTACCCGTACTGCCCCTGCTCCTTCTGCTGCTGCTGTGGTGCTGCTGCTCGGAGTATTGTTACGTCCACCACTACGAGCAGTAATGTTAGTCATGCTACTGCTGGCACCGCGACGACGGCGACGAGCAGGTGCTCTTTATGTACTTCACGATTTGCCGCTTCTTGAACTGATTCTCCATGCTCTCGCCAGTAGTTGCAGAAGCTGGTGCGAACTGTCGATGTAAGGTTTTGCACAATTATTACATTCCCTTGTAGACGTCTTCTTTGAGTATCACGGCCAAGGCAAACCACTTTGATCGGCCAGCCATAGCAATATTCTATCACATTGTCCAGTGTTCTTGATTTGTTGGATATTACTTGAACACCTGTGCGGTAATAGTATTCATGCCGGCGCAATATCTCAGCGTGTTTGCAAGGAAAGGAGACAGTTGAGTCCACCTACGGGGACATTGTGCTGTGGGACGTGTCTGCCGTGACAGACATGAGCCGCCTCTTCGAGAGTCTCGACAACTTCAACGAGAACATCGTTTCTTGGAACGTTTCGGCCGTGACAGACATGAAGCATATGTTCCACATGGCTAGTTCTTTCAACCAGACCCTCGGCTCCTGGGATACATCCTCCGTGACTGACATGAGCTACATGTTCAACGGGGCAGGTGCTTTCAATCAACCAATCGGCTCTTGGGATACGTCCTCAGTGACTGACATGAGCTACATGTTTGAGAATGCTGACAGTTTTAATCAGCCCATTGGCTCGTGGAACACATCCTCTGTGACCAGCATGCGTGGAATGTTCTGCAGAAACAAACTCTTCAATCAGCCCATCGGCACTTGGGACACGTCTTCAGTGGCTGACATGAGCGGCATGTTTGAGAGGGCGGTGACGTTCAACCAGCCCCTCGGCTCGTGGGATACGTCCTCGGTGAAGAGCATGAGCTATATGTTCCACAAATCAAGCTTGTTTAATCAACCCATCGGTTCCTGGGATACGGCCTCGGTGACTGACATGAGCCACATGTTCGATGAGTTGGGTTCTCCTTTCAATCAGCCACTTGGCTCTTGGGATACCTCCTCTGTGACCAGCATGCGCTGCATGTTTCGTGACGTTTATGCTTTCAACCAACCCATCGGCTTGTGGAACACCTCTTCTGTGACCGACATGGGCTCGATGTTCATGGGTGCTAGAGCTTTCAATCAGCCCATTGGCTCGTGGAAAACATCTGCTGTGACGGACATGAGCGAGATGTTCAGTGGCGCAAATGCTTTCAATGAGTACATCGACTCGTGGGATACTTCTTCCGTGACTACCATGCGCCGGATGTTTCAGAAATGTTATGCTTTCAACAGACCCATCGGCTCATTCAACACTTCTTCTGTGACCGACATGCGCCAGATGCTAATGGATGCTGCAGTGTTCAATCAGCCCATTGGCTCGTGGAAAACATCTGCCGTGACCCGCATGATGGAGATGTTCAGGGGCGCAAATGCTTTCAATCAAGTCATCGAATCATGGGATACCTCTTCTGTGACCGACATGGGCTCGATGTTCATGGGTGCTAGAGCTTTCAATCAGCCCATTGGCTCGTGGAAAACATCTGCTGTGACGGACATGAGCGAGATGTTCAGTGGCGCAAATGCTTTCAATGAGTACATCGACTCGTGGGATACTTCTTCCGTGACTACCATGCGCCGGATGTTTCAGAAATGTTATGCTTTCAACAGACCCATCGGCTCATTCAACACTTCTTCTGTGACCGACATGCGCCAGATGCTAATGGATGCTGCAGTGTTCAATCAGCCCATTGGCTCGTGGAAAACATCTGCCGTGACCCGCATGATGGAGATGTTCAGCGGCGCAAATGCTTTCAATCAAGTCATCGAATCATGGGATACCTCTTCCGTGACGGACATGCGCCGGATGTTTCAGGAATGTTATGCTTTCAATAGACCCATCGGCTCATGGAACACTTCTTCTGTGACCAGCATGAGAGGGATGTTCGTGCGCGCCACAGCTTTCAACCAACCCATCGGCTTGTGGAACACCTCTTCTGTGACCGACATGAACAAGATGTTCAGGAGCGCTGCAGCCTTCAATCAGCCCATTGGCTCGTGGAAAACATTTGCCGTGACCGACATGAGACAGATGTTCAGGGGCGCAGCTGCTTTCAATCAGCCCATCGACTCGTGGGACACCTCCTCCGTGAGCGACATGCGCTTCATGTTCCAGGGGGCAATCTTGTTCAATCAACCCATCGGCTCTTGGGACACGTCTGCAGTGACTAGCATGCTCGAGATGTTCGGTGAGGGTTATGCTCACAATGACAACATCGGCGCGTACTACTTGTACCCTGGGGGACACATCTTCTGTGACGGACATGAGCCACATGTTTTGGGGTGCTGAAGCTTTCAATCAGCCCGTGGGCTCGTGGGACACGTCATCTGTTCAACGGATGGAAAGGATGTTCAGCAATGCGCATGTGTTTGACCAACCCATTGGATCTTGGGATACCTCGTCTGTGACCAGGATGGAGTACATGTTCGAGACCGCAGTGGCTTTCAATCAGCCTATCGGCTCCTGGGACACGTCATCTGTTCGACGGATGGACGGGATGTTCAGCAATGCACATGTGTTTAACCAACCCATCGGATCTTGGGATACCTCGTCTGTTACCAGGATGGACTACATGTTCGAGAAAGCAAGGGCTTTCAATCAACCCATTGGCTCTTGGGACACCTCTTCTGTGACCAGCTTCAAGAGCTTTTTTTTTTGGTGCCGTTACTTTCAATGAGCCCATCGATTCGTGGGATACTTCCTCTGCCACAGACGTAAGCTACATGTTCGCTGAGGCAGTCGTTTTCAATCGGCCCATCGTTTCATGGGACACTTCAGCCGTGATCGACATGAGCGGCATGTTCGCCGAAGCTTTCGCTTTCAACCAACCGGTCGGCTCATGGGATACCTCCTCTGTGAAGACGATGGACAGAATGTTCTATGGGGCGGATGCTTTCAACCAGCCACTTCAGTCCTGGAATACAGTGGCGATGGCCACAGCGGAGGACATGTTTTCACCCACAAGCTTTTTGAAGCAGCCACCATGCCCATCAGGCGAAGCTCCGTCCACGAACGGGCTTGTTTGTGAGATTTGCCCACCTGACCACTTCTCATGGACTCATGGGACTGCTTGCCAAGCATGCCGTACCCACGGCTTATGCCACTGCCCGGATACCAGCGATCTCAATTTGCCAGAAGATCGCGGATACTGCAGAGATTGTCCCGACGACTGCGAGGGGTGCACATCCATCTGCATGGCCGAGTTCCGCAGCAAGCCTCTAGGCCAATGTTGAGCCTGAACTTTCTGGTCCTTACTGGTAGTGGGAATGGGGGAATGGGTTGTTGGGACTAATTATTATTCCTGAGAACCAGGGAGTCTAGGCCAATGGTGGGCCTGTAGGGGAGATCTGTCGCGCATCATAGTCGGCTGCCACTCTGTCAGGAGCGGTCTAGTGGTCAGAAAGGAATTTTTGCCAGCAATATCGTACAGTGTGTGTATATGCATATATACATATTATAATACCTGTACATGTATATGTATGTATCATAGTATATGCAGGCGTATAAACGGATGTATTAGTTATACTTTTCTGTGCTACAAGAGCTTGTCAGCCTAGGTCCGAGCTTAGGGAAGCAGTGGTCGACTGGGAGGCGAATGCCAATCGTGGCTTGGCCAGAGCTTTTTGAAGAGCCACGGTTTAGGGTTTAGGATTCAGGGTTTAGGGTTTAGGGCTTTTTCGTGTGAGTTCTCGTAGGGCAGCGGTCAGTGCTATGCGATTTGAGGCACATGTATCTTTCTTACTTAGCCTGGTCGCAGATGCCATCACTGCAACAAGTGAGGTCATATATGCTCTTGGTTATAGGGTAGGGTTTAGTGGCCTTTGTTGAGTCCATGCAAATACACCTACAAGGAAGGGCGATAATGCGGTCCACTTACGGAGACATTGCCCGATGGGATGTTTCTGCGGTGACAGACATGAGCCACCTGTTCCATTCTCTCAACTACTTCAACGAAGACATTAGCGCATGGACAGTTTCCGGCGCGAGGAACATGGAATCCATGTTCCTACATGCAAGCTCCTTCAACCAGCCCCTCGACGCTTGGGATACGTCATCAGTGACCAACATGGCAGGCATGTTCAGTTTTGCAACTGCTTTCAATCAGCGCATTAGCTCCTGGAATACTTCCCTGGTAACTGACATGAGCAGCATGTTCAACGAAGCCTACGCTTTCAATCAGCCTGTTGGTGCGTGGGATGTGTCCTCGGTGACTCGGATGCACTAAATGTTCTACCAGGCGACGTCTTTCAACCAGCCGCTCGGCTCGTGGGATACCTCCTCCGTGACGGACATGGATTACATGTTTGCGAAAGCAGCAGCTTTCAATGAACCCATCGGCTCCTGGAATACCGCCATGGTGGCCACCATGACGTACATGTTTCATGCTGCTGCAGCGTTCGATCAGCCCATCGGCTCTTGGGATACGTCCTCAGTAACCAGCATGAGAGGCATGTTCCAGAAAGCAGTGTCTTTCAATCAGCCGATCGCATCCTGGAATACTTCCTCTGTGGCTAGTATGGCAGTCATGTTCAATGAGGCGGTCGTGTTCAATCAGGCCATCGGCTCGTGGAATGTGCCACCTTACCCGGAGAGGATTGCGATGTTGGAAGGTGCCACCGCCTTTGACTCGCCCCCCTGTGACGCAGGAGCCATCCCAAGCCCAAACCGGATCGCTTGCGAGCGCTGCCCCCCGGGCTACTTCGCCGTGACGGCCTCCGAAAACTGTACTCGCTGCCCCTTTGGCTCCATTCCTGCACCAGACCATGGCACATGCGATGAGTGTCCACCCGGTAGGTTTTCAGGAGTCCTGGATTGCGATGACACTGCCTGCCAGTACGAGTGTTTCCTCGCTTTCCAAAACAAGCGCTTCGGCTGCATGCGACATACCCAGTTCACAGTTGGGAAGCGCTTCACGCAGATTTCTCAGTTTTTTTCTCTGGCAGGTCTGAGCTTCGCGCAGCCATGTTGATTTGGGAAGCTGGCATTGATCGAATCCTGGCGCACCTAATAACGAGGATTGTAGAGACGGGCTTCATGGCCTCATACCAGTCAAGCCACTCCTTGCTGCAAGTAAGGTACGAGTCAGCAACGGCTGCGGTCCATCTATGGGGAAGTGAAAGACTGGGACGTGTCAGCCCTGTCCGACATGAGCGGATTGTTCGAAGACCTTAGCAATTTCAACGAGGACATCAGCACATGGAATGTGGCCGGTGTGATGGACATGAGCCATATGTTCAAGGGTGCACGGTCTTTCGATCAGCCAATTGGCAACTGGCAGACATCATCAGCGACTACAATGGCGCACATGTTTGACGGTGCGGCTGCCTTCAATCACGAGATTGTCTTGTGGGATGTTTCTAATGTGCAGACCATGAACCACATGTTCCATGGAGCTGTTGCATTTAATCAGTCACTTGAAGCCTGGGACACGTCCCGCGTTGCAGACATGACGGCGCTGTTCTCAGATGCCGAATCCTTCAACCAGCCACTTGCCGGCTGGAACACATCCTCCGTGAGAAGCATGAGCCAGATGTTCCGGGGTGCTTCTGGCTTCAACAGGCCAGTTGGCTCTTGGATTACAGGTGCGGTGATCCGAATGGATGGCATGTTTCAGAACGCAGGCATCTTCAATCAACCGCTCAGCACATGGGATGTGTCTGGGGTGTCCGACGTGAGCAGCATGTTCCAAAATGCAGCAAGCTTCAACCACCCTGTGGGAGGGTGGGATACGGCTCTCGTGACCAACATGCGCAGCATGTTCTCCGGAGCGACTGTGTTCGATCAGCCCATCGGCATGTGGGACACCTCGTCCGTCAAAGACATGTCTTTCATGTTCTCAGAAGCCACCTCCTTTAATCAGCTCGTCGAAAGCTGGAGCACTGTTTCTGTGACGAGCATGACCGGCATGTTCTTTGGGGCGTCAGTGTTCAACGGCTCCCTTCAAACCTGGGATACCTCGTTTGTGAGGAGCATGGCCCACATGTTTCAGGAGGCATCGGCATTCAATCAGCCCATCGGCTCGTGGCAAACATCTTCTGTAGCCGACATGAGCCACATGTTTGATGGGGCGGCCGCTTTCAACCAACCTATCGGCACCTGGAACGTTTCAGCAGTCCTTGACACGACGCTCATGTTCTCTGACGCAGAGTCCTTCAACCAGCCCCTGGGATCATGGCTTTTGCCTGTGCCGGCGAGCCACGACATGTTTCGCGGCGCCGATGCTTTCAAGAGGCCGCCTTGCCCTGGGCGCTTTTCGCCTGCTATCAACGGATTAGGCTGTGAGCCCTGTCCTGTGGGGCAGTTCGCTTCTGCTGGAGACCGGTGTGAGACCTGCCAGCAAGGCTTCGTGCCAACCAGCGACGGTGAGGGCTGCCAGAGATGCCCGGATGGGAGCATCTCCGTGTCTGGTGCCTGTGAGGAGTGTGTTTTCCCATCCTTCATTGTGAACGATGCTTGCGAATTGTGGCCCCTGCCCGTGGTGTTGGTGTCCACAGCACTGGTGCTACTTGTGCTGTGGATCCTCATTTCCCGCTACAGGGCCCGGAAAGAAGCAAAGATCAGACGTGCTTTAGAGCCTTGACCAGTTCCAAGTGCCCTCACACTAAGTTACCCCAACCTTAAAGGCTCAACATTGTGAAGTGCATACAAGTTTCTGATTTTCGTGGCGTTACTGGCTGATGCGTAGCCGGGGTAGCCTCGCCCAGGATGTAGCCTACCGCAACCTCTGGGACGAACATCCTGAGATCGAGAAACACGCGGCCACCCTCCAGAGCCTTGGGATGAAACGCATGCATGTACAGCAGAAGTTGGCTGAGATGCAGGCGCAGCAGAGCTTGATCGCAGGGGTTGGGCTGCACTATCTTCTCTCAGAGGACTTCGTCAAGGTGGCAAGAGAGCGCACGGGCAAGGAGGACCCCACCTTCAATCACATGAAGGATGCATTCTGGATGTGCGATGAGCCGCTGGGCCACGACATCCGCTGCCCTAGGGATGGCAGGATGGGCTGTGCTTTGGTTGACTGGATCCCCAGAGCTGGACGACAGGAGCAATCCCATTTTATGTCATGGACATGGCGCTACAGCTTGTCCGAGGTGCAAAGTGCGCTACGGATCTTTCAAGGGAGTGGTGAGGCAAGCAAGGTCTTCTTCTACATGTGCTTCTTCGTCAATAATCAATTCAGGATCATATTGGAGTCTACCGGGATGGATGCCGAGGATTTGGAAGCTGTCTTTGAGAGCAACCTGCGGCGCATTGGCCGTGTGGTGGCCATCCTTGACACATGGGACAACCCCATGTATTTGACGAGGATTTGGACTGTCTACGAGCAGTTCATGGCCACCAAGTTGGAAGTCCCTGTAACTTTCGTCATGCCCGACACAGCCATGCATTCCGCTCAAGAACAGATGTTGAAAGGTGAAGTGGGCATGAGACGCATCACGGAGGCTCTCTGCAATGCAGATTCTGAGAATGCAGAAGCGTGGATGAAAGAGGATGAAGTTAAAGTCAAAGGACTGGATGGAAAAAGGGTGTAGAGGTTTTGTGTTCTCATGTTCTGTGTCTCGCTAGGGATGTGTTCACATGACCGGGGCGGGGTGCGGTGGGGCAGTTCTAGAGAGGACTCATTCGCAACAGCGTCGGCTTCGATCACGTGAACACGCATGTGACGCAAGTGATGATCCAATGGATCTTGAGGATAATGCAAAGACAGTTCGAGGACCAAATCGGGCGAGTGCGCGGCCGAGTGCGGTCCCGATTGTTCAGACAAAAGAGCCGGAACACGATGGCTTCGATCGTTCAGCTTTGACCTGCTTCGTAGTAGTACTAGCAGTAGCAGTAGTGGCAGTAGCATAGTGGTAGTCGTGGTAGTTGTGTAGTGGAAGCGATAGCAACCCAGACCAACCTAATCATTATACCCCATAGTCGTCTACTACAATTGCTACTACGACTACTACGACTGGTACGACTACTTCGACGACTGCTGCGACTAGTCGCTCTACTTCTACTTGTTCTGCCACATCTGGAGATGTGGGGAGAGCCTTCCTGGGTGCCGGCGTGCCTGTACAGCGATCTTGTCTCCCTGGTTCGTAGAAAGGAATGGGGGAATGCATCCCTATGATAGTCCCTTCTAGTAGTCCGCATAAAACCCATTCCCCACTTGTATCCCTGGTTCGTAATCAGGAATGGGAAATGGATTCCTATGATGGTCCCTGATAATGGAACACATATAGCCCATTGCCCACTTCCCCGCTAAGAACCAGGGAGTTGTTTTCAAGGGTGCTTTTATTGCTTTTTCCAGCGTACCGGGTTCGAATTGGATTCGTATGCTCATGTAGAGGAAACGACGACTGTTGCTTCTATCACTTTTATTGCTACTGCCATTGTCTCCAACTTTGCCAACATACTGTTAGTATTTCTAGCACTGTAGTTATTGCTACCACTATTACTATTATGGTTAAATTCATTACTACTGTTATTACTACCATTTAACTACTGCTACGATACAGAGGTCAGACTGCACTGCGACTACTTCTGTCACTAATATGTTTAGTGCTACTGTATACTGTTACGAGTGGTACGACTGCGGCCAGTACTATCACTGCTGCTACTCTGCTACTATTATTGCAATTATTTCTAGTACGGTTACCTACTATCGCAAGACATCATCATACTAGTACGACGACGACTACGACGACGACTACTACTACTGCTGTTGCTGTTGCCATTAGTAGTACTGCTATTGTTGTTATTCGTATGCGTACTGTTCCTAACATTTTCTTACCTATACTAGTACTGCAGCTACAACAACAACTATGACCAGTGGTAGTGGTAGTAGTACTGGTAGTAGTAGTAGTAGTAGTAGTAGTAGTAGTAGTAGTAGTAGTAGTAGTACTAGTAGTAGTCGTAGTAGTCGTAGTAGTTGTAGTAGTTGTAGCAGTGGTAGGTAGTAGTGGTAGTAGGAGTAGTAGTAGTCTTGGTGGTAGTAGCAGGTAGGAGGTCTTGAGTCGTAGGTAACAGGTAGCAGGTAGTTCGTGGTAGTAGTAGAAGTAAATGTAGTAGTAGTAGTAGTAGTACTACTACTACGACTACTACTAGCCGCTACTAGCCACTACCACTACAACAGTTGTTCTAGCCACTGCTACTGCTGCGGCTCTTACTCTAACACTGCTGTGACTAAGACTATTGTTCATACTCTCATCACTGGTTCTTTTTCTACAACTAGTACTGCTACTGCTACTACTCCTGACGACGACGACGATTACTCCTACCGCTACTGCTGCTGCTGCTGCTGTTCTACTATTATAACTACAACAACAACAACAATTACTACTCCTACTACGACAACGACGACTACTATTATTAGAATTACTACTACTACTACTACTACTACTACTACTACTACTACTACTATTACTACTACTACTACTACTACTACTACTACTACTACTACTACTACTACTACTACCACTACCGCCTCTCCTACTACTATCGCAGTAGCACCAGCAGTAGATGCAATGGTACTGGTCTGTCATTTCTTCTCATGTCGCCTGTCTGAGCCGGGGGGCGGTGCATCCGCACCCCGCGGTGCCGGGGCTCTCTTTCCTTTGCCTGTCAGTGCCGGGGGTCGGCTTAGCCGCATCCCGTGCCATTGCTCTCTGCTCTCGGGTGGGGTTTTAAGTCCCTACTGTTGATGATAGAAATCCTGCATTACCTTAAGGACCTTGGACTATGGGAATTGTAGTATATTCCTTATTATGGGCAATGCAGGATTTATATCATCAACCGTATGCCTCCAGGGACACGGTTTTCCCACTCTCCTCTGTAGATTGGCATTCAATGCCAGATCCAGCTCCCTGCAGATCCTCCAGGAGGATCTGCAGCTACAATGCGCACCATCGATTGAAAATTGTTGCATAGGCCATGCCCGCGTCGCGGATTGGGAAGTAGCATGATGTCACGCATAGTCCTAATTTTTTCACATGTGAGGTACAAACTTGGAGTGCCCTCATCAAAAGAGCGAGCAAGACGAGATAAAGTTGCGGAATGCTGCCAAATGCTCAGCCAGTCGCGAGGCCTGCTCATGTGTAACAGTGTTCACTACACGGAGTGACACATTACCTTCTCTGTCAAGTCCAGCTCTCTGCCTTGGGCCGCCATGGAGCGAAACCCCTGTGCCACAGAGCGACGGCTCGACCGTGTGGGTTCTTTCAGTGACATTAAGCGAGCAGGTCGTTTCTGCGGCATCTCAGCTCTTCAAGTTCTTGCTTCACAAGCATGGTTGCTTAGTATTCTCTGGGGATTTCAACTGGCCATGAATGCAGAATGCAGAATGATTCTACTCAATCGGCTGCATGTGTTCATAAGCATTACTTGTGTACTTGGTTCTTCGTGTTTTTGAGGATGCACCCCGCTGGAGGCCATGATCATCGCCAGTGGCTTGAGTGGTGCAGTCGGTGCTGCTGCTAATGTGCATAAACTCGCTGATCGAAGCGACGACTCAGAAGGCAGTGCGTCGAAAAGCATAAAATCCACCAAGCATACAAGGTTCATAGCAGTCCTACAATACACTGCAAGCAACAAGCATCGTACTCGCAGCCGTTGTCAGAAGCATCTCGTGTGTAGCATAATTAGGTGCAGTAGAAGTAAGGAGTACCAGCAGAAGTGCAATCGGAAATGGAGGTAGAAGTGGAAGTGGAGGCAGAAACAGCAGCAGCAACAGTGGAAGCTGCAGCGGACGAAGAAGCAGCAGGAGTAGGGGTAGAAGTAGTGCTAGTTGCAGTAGTTGGCAATGTACACAGTGAACAGCTCATTGTGTCCGCCCAGTTGCTAGGGGAGCGGATGGATTCGTTTGCAAACTGTCAACAGTAGGGCTTGTGAGTTTAGGGGTTAAGGGAGCGCCTCGACCACTTTCGGCGGGGCCGCGCTCACCCGCAGATAGTGACGATCCATCACCCCCCATGGCGGTGAAACGTGCCATTGTGCTGGCCTCTATCCTTTGTTGTCTGAAACTCCCAGAAGGATTGAAAACACCTGTCTAGACTATCGAGTAGTATTCACAACCAGAACCCTCTTGCTACTCCGAAATATATGTGTATGGCCCCTAAAAGTGGGTATTTAGCATATAGTAAAAATGAGCAAAGAATAGAACATGATCTTTGTTCTGCAGAATTACAGGCGACCACGTACCTCGATGAACGATTTCGCTGTTCCCGAGTCTAGGGCCAGGGTTTGAGAGTCATCCAAATCTAGCTATGCACCATTTACATGGTGCCGTCTTTGGTGTTCGCATCTTAACATCAGCTGGTTCTTGTTTTCCCGACATGACCGAATCGATTTGATTCAGTTTAATTTCAAAGAAGAGGATCGACCATGTAATGATAACGCCACATCCATAATTGTGGACCAAACTGTTGCTGGCACGCCTTCATAGATTGCTTGCAAGCAGGGCCTCTGAAGTGCTGCTCCGGGGGATTGGGGGGAGGGTGGCGTTGCCACCAAACTTGGAAGTGTTTACTGCTTGCCGGGGTGTGATTCAACAGCTCATCTTCTTGCAGCTCGCACCGTAGGACTGCGTGTCCAAGCAGACAGACTCATCTAAACCTCTTTGCAAGCACCCTCCTGATCGAAATCAGCATGATGAACTGCAAGATCGAACCCCAGCTGGGTACTGCAGCGTGCTTTCTTGTTTGAACTTGCAAAGCGACGTTGGCGTTTGCAACCATGCGTACAGCACAGTGAGATGATTGCATGGCATGGCTACTCCACCAGCTCATCGTACTGCTGCTTGGCTGCAGACGGAAGTTCTATTGAATCTCACATAGAAGCGTACAGCTTAAATGATCGGCGATGTTACAAGCATACAGGTTAAATGATCGGCAATATGATTGTCAAGGTTTCCTCACTACATGTATGGTTTAATATACCTGGCAATGAGACCCTATTTTCATCATTGAGTTCTCCACATCAAACGACTTGCTGTCGTCTGCACTAAGCTGATAAATGAACTCTACAAGCCACGACTGGCATTAGGGTGTCGTTGCCCCATTTCATATTGTGTTTTGTAGCCCGAGAACCCGTAGATATTCCTTCAGCTGCAACTGCAATCTGCAACACTTGGTTCAACACTCGGATTGCCGGAAGTTGTAAAGCTTGCCAGAAACCTTAGGGGTACTTAGAAATATTTGTTAATTTTTGGTTATTATAATCCCTAATAAACAGCAAAAATTATTATTTTGGCTAGGGTTCTAAGTTCGGTATAGCAACGCAACAGCCGAAGTCGTGATCTTCTCAAGGACAAGCATAACGCCAAGTCCCCAACATGCCTTTGGCCCGGGTGGAAGGAAGAGTGATCAACCCTAAACCCTACATCCTGAACCCTAAACCCACTGTGTGGGTGAAGAGAGGGGGCCACAAATACACCTGTCCAAAAGTGCACCTGTCCAAAAGTGCAGGAGTCCTGTTTGAAAAACACACCCTGCAGTAGGCTTTTGCTATGGGAGCCTATATCATCACAAACATCTCGAGGTTCCTCGAAATATTCTGGTCTAGCAACCCTCAAAACACTCTTGAAAGCCTTTCGGCTCCCATGGTAGTGTTTAGGAAGTATGGGAGTTTCCGAAAGTAGGGGACCCTAATGTAGCACCCTAAGTAGTAGGATCATGTAGGATCCTTATTATAAGGACCCCCCAAAATAAGGCATCTCTAGTTTTCGGAAACTCTAAACCCTTATGGAGCCCTGCAAAGGAGCCCTTATAGTACCCTTACAGCAACCCTTTTAAAGGCACCCCAAGGCTTCTGAGTCTTTAGGCTCTTATGGTAGTGTTTAGGGTTTAGGGTTTAGGGTTTAGGGTTTAGGGTTTAGGGTTTAGGGGTTTAGGGTTTAGGGTTTAGGGTTTAGGGTTTAGGGTTTAGGGGTTTAGGGTTTAGGGTTCTAGCTTTCTGCAGGCATGCCAGAAAGCTTGGCGCCGCACCGCGAGCTCCAAGCTCGCAGCGCTGTTGTCGGGTGTGCGAAGGCCAGGATTTCGTAAGGTTTGGGATTAAGGATTTAGGGTTTAGGGTTTGGGGTTTAGGGTTGGGGGTTTAGGGTTTGGGGTTTAGGGTTTAGATTTAAGTCGGGATCTATCGTAAACAATAGGGTTTCCCTGTTCTGGTGACTTAAACTAAATTGCTTGACGTGAGCCCAGTTTAGGTGGGTTGGAGGTCGCCCAGTTGTTCGCCGTTGATTCTTTTTGTTTCTTTGTTTTCATTTTTGAAAATGAGTAACGAGGTAAACGGGCACTCATTCTTGAGGGGACTGGGGAACGAGGCAAGCAGGTTAAGGGTTTGGGGTCGTGCTCGGAGCTTTTGATGATACCAAGCCCAGTTCACGGTCGCTTATTGTGGCTTTTTCCTCTCATGCACCATGAAGTGCTTTTTCATTTACTCTGATTCGTTTGAAAAAGTTCCTGTTCCAAAATTCATTGCGAGGGCTTCTTAACATTGGCTGTTTGCTGTAGACTGGTGTCCCCTAGTTCATGAACTTGCTATATATTCGGATCATGAAAGCATTCGTAGTCGGACGATGGTATCGTGCATGACATCCGGACGTCTGAATCTAAAGCACTATAGGCCGTGCGTGGAGGGCCAGAGCAGCTGTCCTTGTGACAGGCACTAAATGGGAGTTTTCGAGAATAGGGGACCCCAATACAATACCCTAAGTACTGGGATCCTTATTGTAAGGACTCCAAAATAAGGCATCCCTAATTTTCGGAAACTCTAAACCCTAAACCCTAGACCCTCTATAGAACCCTTATAGATCTCTTTAAGGAACCCTTAAGGGGATCCCAAAATAAGGTACCCCTAATTTTCGGAAACTCCCAAGCTTCATCCCGGAGCTTTGGACTGACTGCGGGCTTCTTCTTGTTGCCCTCCACTGGCTCCACGTTGCATCCAGATGGGGACCTAAACTGCGTTTCTGCCAGATTGCGGAAATGATGGCCGAACTCAGAAGATAATATGAAGAATGGAGAAGTAAATCACTAAATTCGAACACATACATAAACAGATAAGAAAAACAATTAGAGATATAAACAGAAGTAAAAATATTAAACACAGAAACAAATAGGTAAACACAGACACACACGCACAGACAGTTTATATATGTATATGTATATATATATATATATGTATGTATGTATGTATGTATGTATGTATGTATGTATGTATGTATGTATGTATAAGGCTCTGGCTCGAGCCGATTGTTCCAGTGTGTAAGTAAAACTTCTGCCATGCGGTCATGCCAGCTTCTCCTTGTGGCTCTAACTCTTTCGAGCCCTACTTGCCGCCTGGAGCAGCTCAGCACCGCCTGGTGCTCAGACCGACTTGACAGAGCCTGCACGGATAGCACGCCAGTTGCATTGCAAGCAGACCTTGGTGCCCGCTGTGCTTCTCTGTCTCAAGTGCATTGGTCGCCGTCTAGCGGCCTAGCTACTGCAGTCGCCTCGCCTCCAGGCCCTCCTCCTTTTGACTCCTTTGTCGCCTTGGCATGCCGCCCAAGAAGACCGCCCAGGCATCGACCAAAGCAGGCGGTGGCATTCTACGCTCAGGGCGCTTTGCCAAGGCAGCCTCAGGAGATACAGCAGTGTCGGCCAAAGCTCCGGGGAGCAGGACTCGCACCCGTACTCCGGCGCCGAAGAGTCGGAGAGCGCGCCGAGAAGAGGCTTCTGAGTCGATCAGTGAGACTTCCTCGTCTTCTGAGGAATCCTGGGGACCATCGCCCAAACGCGGATCTCTTCGAGGACCGCCTCGAGGACCACCTCCCCCAGTGGCGGTCAACGATCCGGGGGTGGCTGCTGCTGCTGCACCCACGCCGCTTGGAGCTTCTGAACATGCCCCTGTGCATCCCAAGGTTACAGTTACAGCAACGGTTACCACGACTACCAGCTCACCGGGACCGCCGTCCCTGGCAGGACCAGCAGGACCACCGCCTCCTACGCCAGCAGCAACCTCACAGGTGTCGACGGGCTACCCTCAGGACCTTATCCTCACGCTCCAGGGCGCCTGGCAGCTTCGACTCACTCAGGTCACTCCGCTGTCGATTTGTACACCACCCTTGCCACTCATGCCCCCGCCGGCGGCGATGGCTATGGCAGCGGCCACGACTAAGGCCTCACCTCCGCAGGCACCAGGCACCTCCGGCCTTCGGGCTCCATCTTGCCCGGTCTTCCTGGGCGGCTCTGAGCTGCCCTCACTCCTGCCTCCGGCAGCTCTGGTCCCCATCCCTTCGACGACGACAGGCTCGGCTACAACGGTGCCAGCGACAGGACCACCCGCTATCACTACGCCGGCTCAGCTCTGGAACGCAGTGGTGTCTGGCCTTGCTATGCCCTCGGACGTATGCAGTGCGCTTTCGCTGTACCCTGCTCCCCGAGCCTATCCTTTTGGAGCACAACAGCGCTGCAGCCGCGATGGCACATGAGCGACAGAAACAAACGCTTGGGCGACACGTCCCGTTGAATGGGCCCCTGCCTGACCTGTCTCTTCTTGTCCAGCTCCGCCGCTCAGGTCACAGCGGCATGTCCTTCCTGCCGTTGACGGACGACCAGGCGCTGTATGGTGGGAGCCTCTGTCTAATGCCATCTCCACGTGCCCCGCACAGATCGAACTCCCAGGTTCCACTCGGGCGGATCCATGCTTGCAGCAGAAGCCGCAGGATAGGTCACGACAGCCCCGGAATAAACTGCAGGCGCACAGGGTGCCTGATGACACAGACTGCTTACCCTGTGCTGTCAGCCTCCATCCCGGGGCCTCGGTGGAGGCACCATGGAGCGCCTTGCCTATGTGTGCACGCCTCCTGTGTGAGGCGCTCTCCGTCTCGAGGTATCGTAAAAGTGCCAGGTTCAACACTTACCGCAGTCATGCCCTTACTCAGGCTTTGCACTACGAGCGATTTTTGCCCTTTCTCGAGGCTCACGTCCTATACCTTGAAGCCAGGCGTGAACTCACAGATGCCGAGCATGCAGCCCTTCTTGCCCAGCTCACACACATCGCTCCTTTGGCACTCGCGAGCCTGCGATCCCGCCTCACTGACCTGCATATGCTCGACTAGGCTGGGCCCTGCTGGCTCTTCGAGTCGGGCCCTCACAGCCTGCTCACCAGTTCGCCCTCCCATGTGCCTGCCTGTCTGTACCCAGGCTGGAGGAGTCCTCGCCTGTGGGCCTGATCATCCTGATCATCCCGAGCCACGGCCTCAACTGCTTCCACCTTCCCAGCTCTGCATTGTCATTGCGTTGCGCGGGCACGAGCGATTGCACCTTGCTGAGCACTCTCCTCGATGCTGTGTTGGTTCATATCTACAGATGCCCCCAGCTCAGCTAGGACTGCCTCGGTTTGGACTTCCAATGGGCAAGGCTAATCGACTTCAGCGGGGCAAGCAGCACACGGGTCGTCGTACAAGAGAGGCCCATCGCCCGGAGGAGAGCACGGGTGCCGTCGGAGTGGCTCCGGTACTGCCCCAGGGGGCTCGAGCTCCAGCACGTGCCAGCCCCTGCCTAAGAGGCGACGACGCCAGCTTCCTCAGGTTGAGGCGGCGGCAGAGGCACGAGCCCGGGCAGATCTTCCGGCAGACACCTCGCATGGCTGCCCGAGTCGATCCCCCTTCTCTCCGACTTCAAAGATGGGACCAAAGAGGGTGCGGCCTGAGGAGCATAGATCTACCTCCAGCTCCAATGATGACAGCTCTTCAGGTCGGTCGGGGCGGAGCCACGGTCGTGAGCCCCACCGTTTCACTGACTCGGGCATGACTCAGCCTGGCACTCCGAC
Organism: Symbiodinium sp. CCMP2592; assembly: GCA_905221615.1. NCBI lineage: Eukaryota > Dinophyceae > Suessiales > Symbiodiniaceae > Symbiodinium > Symbiodinium sp. CCMP2592. Next base: position 919,939 of record CAJNDT010000813.1, on the reverse strand, counting down.
TAGCCCGGCATATATGCGTGCTCATCCTGCATTCCTTATGCGGTACCTTGTGCATTTTGCGCTTGTGTTGTCCTCCCTGCCCAGGTCCTCGGGAGCTATACTTGGACAGTGGCCTTTTTGCGGTGCCCTCAGTTTGCAGCACTGTCTCCTCTTGCCAGCACACTGCCGTGAGCTCCGGGTGAGCAAGCAGAATGCCCTGCTTCTGCCACCTAGCCGCTTTAGCCTTCAGCCAAGCACAGGTGCCTCTCTCTCAAGGCCACGGCACCAGCTCGTAAGCGGCCACCCAATCGTCCTTCTGGCCACCGTGCTCGGGAATCCAGTGCACAGGTTGCTTCCAAGACTTCCAAGACTGCCTCCCACGCTGCCTCCAAAGCTGCCTCCAAGACCACGGCGAAGCGCCCGGCAAGTTCCATCGACAAGCCAATTGGAGGCGCTCCAAGGTCCCAACCGGTCCGCTCGGCGCTTCCCTCAGATATACCCACCACACCGTCATGGTTCGCAAGTGACCCTGACGAGGTTCGCGCTTCCGATTCGGACCAGATCGACCGAGAGATGGCAGCTCGAGGCCTCCCACCGCCGCCGGTTCAGCCTCCTTGTGCAAGCGACGAGCCGCGTGGTCCACCACCCCCGCGACCAGTCCGGTATGATGATGTCCCTGGTACGATCAGTGAGCAAGAGGGACCCGTTCCAGTACCCACAGTGGTACTGTCCAGGGCACAACATAAGGTGCTGGCGCAAACCCCTTTGTCCCACATTATGCGCCACGCGTCTGCAAGTATGTACCCTATGTCAGTACATCGCTGAGAGCAGATCCCTACTCTCACTTTTGGCTGCTGCAAGCAGCGCGGGATACCTGGCTACAGAGCCTTGGCAAGCGGCCCCCATCCCGTTGCACAACACCTGCTCCGTTGACTGGCTGTGGAGAAAACGGTCTGCACTGCACCTGCTCAGTCCAGCCCACATGCAACCGAAAGGGCGCTATCCCTCTTGGACCTGGTGCTGCATACAGGTCACGACAGACTTGCTGCCTCAGCCCAGTCGGGCCCTGAAAACTCCACTGCAGGACACCTTTCTGTACCGCCGACCGATGCGACTCAGGACCTCGTTTGGTGCCAGACGCGCACGTCGGTTCAGCCGCAAAAGGAGAATCCTTACAGGGTGGTCTCATGCTAAAGGGCTATTTCTTCGGCCTGCTATACACTTGTGTGTCTCTGTGGAAAATAGGACATCTGGTCGCAGGCCTGCTCACGAGCCTCGCAGCCTCAACATGGCTAACACAACCGCCCGAAGCACAGGCAGAAACCGCGTTTGAATGGCAATACATACTTACACACATGCATACATTAGGCATCAGAAGAGCCCACTTCGGTCCCAAGTCCGAAGGGGAGGCTTGCTCCCACAGGTCACAGCACACCTGGCACACACCTTCGCATATGCCAGTGCTAACCTGTATACAAAGCCTCTCAGAGCCGAGGGTTAGACGTCCCCCGCCGCGTCTTGAACCTGCCACCCTGATCTCCGCTGGACCTGATGCACACGTACCTACCGAAGCTCCAGCCTCTGATCACTGTGAGGGTGCAGGGAAGCCAGGGAATTTTGCAAGTGGTGCAGTCCTGCGGGACCGCCACCCTCGTATACAACCAGTCGTCATCAGGTCTCGCTTCTCATGGCCTGCTTCGCGCCTGCTCCTCCTTGGAGTGGGCAGCCTTCTCCAGGCTCCCAGCAATGCGCGCGTCACGGGCATCAAGCGTGCATACAACCGGGCCGTCAGAAGGGCACAAGCGAGTCCCTTGCAGGGAACCTTCTATCGTGGGCGGTGGTGCTCCTTTGGAGAGCCTGCCCTCTCGTCGCAGCCTCGGTCAACCCATCGTCCCAAGCTACATGCCGCCGCTCCAGCCTCGGCGACCAGGCTCCTTCATGTGTCATACAATGCCGGCGGGCTAACGGGCGAATCCTACCAGGAGCTGATGCAGTGGCTAGCCCAGCTACCTTCCGAGCAGTGTCCTATGATAGTGCACATCCAGGAAACCCATTGGTCGCACGATCAGGAATACAGCACACCAGGCTGGCACATTATATCGTCGGCCTGCTCGTCCCCTAAGGCAGGGGGCCTCCTGACCCTGATCAGTGACAAGCTCTGTTCAGCTACCCAAATCTCCTCCTCCTCCCGTGTTGCAGGCAGAGTGCTGCACGTACGACTCGATCTGGGAGACCGCACGCTGGATGCAATTAACACCTATCAAAAGGTGTACCATTCTGGCAGCTCGCGACTTGAGAAAGGCCAGACCCAAACCGCGGCCGACCAGCGCATGGGCGTCTGGACGTCCCTCCGTGGCCTCCTGAAGGAGATACCAACACGTCACCATCTAATCTTGTCTGGAGACTTTAACTCGCCTGCTCCGCTCATCTCTGATCTGGTGGGTAGCTAGGGTGCATCGCACACCGGCGGTCCCCGACCTGGCTGCCTTTGAGGCACTGCTAGCGGACTTTCAGTTGCTTCACCTTAACAGCTGGACCCAACGAGCAGGCCCCACCTTTCTTTCCCCTCAGGGAGCTTCTCAAATTGACCACGTCTTTGTGCGCAAGGCCGCAGCCGATATGCCGGCCCGAGGGGGCGGTCCTTGTGACTGGCCCCAAGGCCTGCGCGACGCCTGTCGCGATCCGAGTCACCCAGGCATCCGGCAGCTTCGTGCCTCTGTTGAGGCACTCCTTTCTGACTCCCCTGAGGCCACGGTTCCCATGTGCTTCAGCAGGCGACAGTGGTGTTCCCAGCAGTCCGCAACCAGGGACGCACTGTCCCCTGGCAATCACCCACTGTTGAAGTCAGTGTTAAAGGTATGTGGCAAGCCTATCGCTGCTGGCGGCATGGACCGGCGACAGGACGTAGAAACGTCTTTGCTCTCTGGCGTGCCTACTCAGCCTTCCGCCGCGCACATAAGCAATTCCGCCAGAGGACTCGTGAAGCTAAAAGGGCCTCGTTCTATGATCAAATTCTTGGCATGGAGCGTGCATCTGCTGCCGGGGACGTCAGAGTGCTCTTTCGTCTAGCTGGTGCCCTTATGCCCAAGCAACCACGCCGTAAACTTCAGCTCCGAGGACCCAACGGCGAGCTCTGGTCCTCAACAGGTGGACTGCCTCAAGACCTTCTTTCAGGATTTGTATGCACCGGAGGACGAACCGGCACTGCCACCCTTGCCGCCACTTCAGGCCCCCACCATCTCCTCCTCTGAGGCCCATCACAGACTCACACGGCTCCCGGTGCACAAAGCTACCCCCGCGCATCAGGCCCCCACGGCGGCGATTGTTGCCTGTGCTGATCTTCTTGCACCCTGGCTCAGTGACAAGGTGGAGTCCCTTTCCTCCTTCCCGGCTGTTTGGTCGGACTGCTGGCTGGCATTAATGCCCAAGGTCAGCCACCCAGTATTACCGCGACAATTGCGACCTATCGGTCTCACGGAAAGCACGAGCCGTGTACTGGCCGGACACTTACAAGATGCTCTCAAGCCCTACCTTCAGGCCTTTGTCGGCCCCTGGCCCCAGCTTGCGTATATGGCAGGACGCAGTACAGGGGAGGCGCTGCATCGCGTGTTCAGCCATTGTCACGAAGTGTCCGCGGCCAATCTCAAGCCCGCCTACAATATCCACCGTGCCAGAGCCGAGCTAGCCCAGGCTGTGTCATCCTCGTCCCATCCATCCGCCTCCAAGCGGAAGCGGACGGGAGGGGTCCTGGCATCACTGGACCTTTCTCAAGCGTTTGACCGGCTCAGCTGGAGTCTTATACACGAAGCATTGCTAGAAGCACAGGTTCCAATTGAGCTGAGAGTACAACTACTTGAGTTTTACAGAGGTCTGGGCTACCACCTGACCTTTGGGTCTGAGCAGGCCACGGTCCAAGCCCTGAGAGGAGTCAAACAAGGCTGCAGAGTGGCTCCACCATTGTGGAGTCTGGCTACAGGTCTGCTCATGCGACGATTGGCCCGTGCGACCTCGGCCGAGTGGGTCCGCCGTGCACTCACGGCTTTCGCCGATGACTTTCATATTGGGCAGGTCGTCTATTCCAACCGCGACTTGCTTCTGTCCATCGAAAGGCTAGGGCATGTTCTGCAGCTGCTCATCGACGCTCGCATGAAAGTCAACATTGACAAATCCGTGATACTCCTCTCTGTAAATCATTCCTATGCCAGCCGCTGGCGGCGTAGAGAAATTCTCTCTGACAAGGAGGGCCCGCGACTGCGGATCTCGACACCCACGGCAGGCACCTTCAAGCTGCCAATCGTGTCTACTCACAAATATCTGGGAGCTATTATATCCTACCAGGAAGACTGTACGCAGCTTACGGTGGCGTATCGACTGCGCCAAACTTGGGCGACCTGGACTCGACTTCGACCAGCTCTCACCTCAGCCTCCGCACCAGCCCTCCCCTTGAGACTACGTCTCTGGCAGGCATGTGTTCCTCCCACCGCTCTCTACGCGCTAGATAGCCTTCCGCTGCAGCAGCAACACCTGGTTCAGATCCAGCGAGCCTTAACGAAACAGTTACGCGCTGTCGCTAAATCCCAGATGCATCTGACAGGCGAGTCAACGGTCGCTTTGCACACTCGCCTCAGGGTTCCCTTTGTGTTGGATGTGCTGCGTCAGGCCTCCCAACGCAGAGCCGCCCGATGGGAGGCCATCCCTCCTGAGGAAGCTCATCTTCTCAGCCGTTCATGGCAAACTCGCATCGACGATGCCCTTGCGAAGCTCGACTCACCACCTCAGGCGGTATTGGATGCCCCCGCTGCTGACTTGACAAGCCCTGGCATGCAGGATCGACCCTCCACCACATGTGCTGAGGAATCGGGTATGCACGTTGAAGGATGGCCTTGTCCACACTGCTCTTATCAGGCGCCCTCGCATAGACTTCTCCGTGTGCATCTCTCCAGAACCCATGCTAGCAAGGCAAAGGATCGGGAGTGCCCAGGTCGGTTCAATCGCGCCCTTCACTCTGTGGGCGGCATGCCGACATGTCGCCTGTGCGGGCATCGCTTCTCTCGCTGGAGCGGACTTCGCTGCCACATTGATAAGGGGCACTGTAGATGCCTGTCTTTCTCAGTCTCTCCTGCGCCTGAATCCACGAATGCTGTTCATACGGTCCCTGCGGCTGACCCATTGTTGCCTCGTGCTACCACTTGTACTGAGACTGCGCATACGGAGGCCGGACCAACCTCAGCCATTTCGTCTCCGCCTGGCCTGGAGCAACCCCTTTTGGAGCCACGCCTCGCTGAGCAACTCAGCCCGGCACTGGACCCTTCTCCTGCTCCCTCAGGAGCACCCGCAGCTGCTGTCACCACCGAGGCTGCGGAAGACACGTCGTCGACTCAACCTCTGCCCGCCTCACAGTCGCTGGCTTACACCGCAGCTTTTCAGACACAGCTGAGAAGTCAAGGATGGCAGGCGCTGCTCTCGAGGTCAGACCTCCGGAGCTCATTGAAGCACCACTGCCCGCTGTGCTCTCAGTGGGCTGCCTCACCCTCGGGCCTTAAAGTGCATCTGCAGCAGTCGCACCCGGAATGGAAAGCTCTACGCCCGGCCGCACAGGCGAAGGCCCAAGTTCTTCGACGTAGCCTGTGTAAGCCATGTCTCTACTGTCAGGAATCACGCATTGATCTTCAGCATCATTGGAAGCAGTGCTACATGATCACTCTACTCAGCTTTTTGGAGTGTTGGCTGGACGACACCATCCCTGCTGTAGCCTCCACACCCTTGGACCACCAGAGTCATCCACTCCCCCGTGTCCATGTCCGTGGAGGATCAACGCGAGTTGGGTCTCTTCCAGAACTTCATCACACCGCCGGCAGGAATGGACGTGGCTCAGCCCAAGCGCCGCCGGGGGGAGGAACCGGATGCACAACCAGCCCTGTTCCTGAGCCACTCTTCCGGCTCTCAGGCCTCGGCGTCAACTCTGGCGTTCACCACCATGAGCTCGGAACCCAAGCGCAAAGGGAAGGGCAAACAGCCCAAGGGCAAAGGACGGGGCAAGGGGGGCAAATCCCGCCCAGCTGCGCAGCAGTCGTGGAACGATCAATGGAGGTCGGATCAGTCCTGGTCCAGCGGCCACTCTTGGACTTCCTCCGTAGACCTGACCGGTCAAATGGCCCGTCTCCTTCTACGCCACGAGCAGCAGCTGCAGAGCATTCAACAGGACTGCAAGCTAGATTTCTTCCTTCGCAGTGGGAAGGAGTCCTTTCTTCCCAATCTATGCGAAATCGCCAAGGAATGGAGCCGCCTTCGTCGCGACGAACCGGGGAAGATCAACAGTCCGCTGCGCACTCTTCTCCTTCGTGCCACCCTGCAGGAGATGGAGACCCGAATCAAGCTTACGATCAGCAAGGAGAAGCAGACGGCCATCGACATGCAGTGGTGCAAGGAGGAGGAGGGCTGGACCTACATGCAGTGGAATGCGCAGAAGGGGCAACTCGAGCTCCAAACCACACCAAGCCCTCTTGCCACCGAGACCCTCCTCGCGAGCTTCTTCGGGAGCTTCGCACCCTTGTGAATCCCGATTCTGTGAAGAAATTCGCGTCGCTTCGCGGACTTCCGCAGGAACCCCAATCCGAATGGATACACTTTCAGTTGGAACTGGGCTTTCGGCCACAGGGGGACCGCATGTGGGAAATCTTTCAGATGTTGCTCAATCAGAGTTGTCTTCACCCTCTCGGTGCACGTCTACGGAAGGACCGTCCCGGATTGTCAGGCCTTGCGGCCCAAATCCAACAGGCGATAGGGGGATGGTGAAACCGACCACTCCAGTGGCCTCAGCCTCAGCTTCTTCTGGTATATGCCGATTCCTTAAAGCATCCAGCGACCTGCCATTGGGTACTGCTGCTCTCTCCTCCTCTTCCGGGTCTTCTTCTTTCTCATGCTCTCTGCACTTCCATCGCATTTTCTGCCTCTGCTTCACGCAGCCCTCCATAATGCCGATGGTACTGCATGCTACATGAACACAGCTTTGATGGCCCTACTGTGGGCACTCGGAAGCCATGATCCTGCTAGATCTGGTCCATTGTGCAGCCTGTACCAGTGCTTGGTTGCGAGGTCGGACCTTCGATTGATGCGCAACATGTGTTGGACTATGCTGCTGGGGAACTGGGAGAGGCCTAATCAACAGCATGATATGCACGAATTCTTGCTCCACCTCATGCCGCGAGCCAGGTTGGAGGCATTTAGCGGTCTGTGGCAGACTAGAAGACTGGAAGACACAGGCATTGTTGTCTGTGCATCCTCAAGTGCACTACTTCCTGTTACCGTTGATCTGCCCTCAGAGGCGCGGGGACTTCAGCATTGCGTCCAAGAGTGGTTTGCCCGGCATTATCGCACCGCTTTCGAGGGAACCATGCCTCGTATCCTCTGCCTCCACTTATCGCGCTACAGGCGTGATGCGAGGGGCATTCTCAGCAAGGACGATCAGGCGCTCCCGGACTGGTCTGAAGTGCTTCGCATTCCGCAATTTGCGACCTCCCACGACCTTCAGAAACATTGGCGGCCTTATCAGGTGTGTGCCATGGCTCTCCACTATGGTCCTACCTTGCATCAGGGGCACTACCGATGCCTGACGCGATGGGGTCAAAATCCAGTGCGAGTTTGGCTGCATGATGACAATCGTGCTGCAGAGCCCCTCTCTCTTTCTGACTCCGTGGAGCTCAGTCGCAAAGCCTATATTGTTTGGGCCGTGCGAATGGACTGAGGCCAGATCCCACTACAATTGCGAACCTTGCATCGCAATCTGACGACGTAGTTGTACATAGCACACGTACCGTCATTCGTGGCTGCGTGTGACTTGAGGGGGCACCAAATGGTGCGCATCCACAGAGGTGCCGAAGCCAGATTTGGCTTTGCCTTGTTAAGCTAGGCGACGACTCGCTCGCTGCGTCCTGAAGAAGATGTATGTATGTATGTATACACATACATGCACACATAAAGCAAGCTCAAGTAAACGTGTAAATGAATGAGAGATCAGATAGGCTTATAAACACATGAATACATGAATCTGGATATACATTTAAATACAAACGTAAATATGACTATAGTCGATGTTTGGTGCTTTGAGCTACTGAACTGTACATTGCCTCCAAGGTTTGATTAGGTTTAGGGGGGGTTAAGGTTCATGGATTTGAGTTCTACTTCTGAGGGTTTAGGGTTCAGGGTCTAGGGTGTAGGGTTTAGGCTTTAGAACACTGCATGTATGAAGGAATGCATGTATGTACCCACGCACGTAGGTTTACGTATACTATGCTATTGTTGGCTGTAGCAGTAGTTCGCACCGTTTTTCTTATCGACTTCGCCACAGCCTGGCTGTAAGCATACTCAAACCCCATCGTAACCGTTCTCAAACCGACCAGCCTATATATCTATATACATATATGTATGTATATATATCTATATACATATATGTATGTATATATATATATATATATAAATATATAGATAGAAGCCGGTACAGTTACGCATAGGATTCTTTAGCGTTCCTCGAAATGCCTGTTCTATAATGTACTCAAAGCCCCTGTTCTAATCTTGTTACACATTAAATCCGAAATCCAAGCCGCCCTAATCCCAAAACCCGAAGCCCTAAAATTGCAGACCTTGAACCCGAAAGCTCAAACCCTAAACCCTAAACCTTGAACCCGAAAGCTCGAACCCTAAACCCTTGAGCGGAGAGGCAGGAGGATGCTTCAGCGAGGCGCTTGCAGGAGCCTTTTCTGAAGATTTCTCATTATAATAGCGTTTGCTTTGGGCTCCTCAAATGGATCTATAGGGTTCCTTAAAGGGGTCTATGGGGTTTAGGGTTTAGGGTGTACTTGGAGGGGGAGGGGACTTAGTAAGTAGGGTATAAGTAGGGGTATAATTGGGGTAACTCCATTTAGGGTACATATAACTCTACTTATAACCTACTTACTAAGTCCCTGCCCTTCCAAGTAGGGTTTGCTGATTGGTAATAACATGCCCTCGCATTTCTTATGTATGTTGACAGTATATCCCCAAACTAAAACTGATATATACAAGCTAAACTCGAAGAAAGCAGTCTCGCAGTGTGTTAAGGCATTAAGACGAAGAAGTAGCTGTATTGCCGCAAGCTGTTCCGGGCTTGGGAAGTTTAGGGTGTAAGCATGGCTAATTCCCAGAGAATCGCACATCATCTTCACAGATGCTGCTAAGACAAACGACAAGGGTGACTGCTCGTGGTCCTCGTCGTATCATGGTCGTCGTCATCATCGTCATCACCACCATCAGCCTACTCTTCCTCATCATGGTCGTTCCTAAACCCTGTACTCCGAAATCCCGATGAACAAGCCGCAGGTGTTCTGGCGGAGTCGGCGCAAGGCATCACATGCTGGGGCTATTCGGCAGCATTGAAATGGTACGGGGTGGGGTTTTGGATCTGGGTTTGCAAGTAATCCTTTTTCCCCAAACCCTAACCTAAACTTAGAACCCTCATTGGAGGAACGCTTCGGGATGTTAGCAGTCTTTGTAAGGCTTTCGTCTCCAGAAGATCATGCTGATCTTCGGGTTTAGGATCCTTGTGAAGCCCTCAGCCCTAAACCTTTAACCCAAATCCTTAAACACCTTGTGACAAAAGCAGCCTTAAACTGGCTTGGCTTGTTTTGGGTGTTAGGGGTGAGGCTTTTCTTGGTTTTTTGTTGGTTTTCTTGGCCTTGCCTTCGAAATACCGGTTTATCAGAGACTCCAAAACCCATCAAGAATGAACCCTGATATTTTTCGAGGGCTGCGTTAATCTTCCTCAAAGGATAGAGGGTCCCACTAGCCTCCCTGGGTTACGCATTCTTGCGGTATCTCACCAGAGAACCCTAAACCCAATGTTAAGGACTATACCTTGGGGTCCCGAAGATGATTTAGGGCATACTTTGGGTACTGCCCCCACTCAGTAACAGTTGGATAATATTCATGATATAGCTATATCAGGACGTTAATCGTAGGCCGATTATAGACTGTTACTGTATGGGGGCAGTACCCAAGGCATACTGCTGGCTTCCGAGTTTTTTGTAGTCTGGCAGTTGAGAAACACAGCAATTCCAGCTTTCGGAACTTGGCTTCCGGCAACACGCCGTGAATTCGAAGCACCAGGCCATAGACTCGAAACCCGTAAGCCCTAAACCCTAAAACCTGAACCCGAAGCCCTGAACCCTAAACCCTAAACCCGAACCCTTGACCCGCAAGGCTTGATGCCTCCTGAAAGTCACAGTTTGCTACAGTATATGAACATATAGTATAGTATAGCATCTATTAGTAGGTCATCGTATATTAAGGTGGGTTGCAGTGTATTCTAGTATCGAACGCGAGTGTGTGGAGCTTTGCGCTTCGGGTTTAGCGGGGGGTTTTAGGTTTTACGGCCGAGGGTTTAGGGTTTAGGGGTTTAGCGTTTCGGGTTTTCTCGAAGGTGTCGTATTTCGTTTGCCAAACATTGCAGTTACGCCCCAAGACTGTTGGGACTCTGAAAAAGCCATGTTTCATGGGGGCCGGAAGAAACAGTAGCCGTATCCCTTCTTGGAAGGGCAGAAGACTTAGTAAGTAGGTTATAAGAAGGGTTATAATTGGGGTAACTCCATTTAGGGTACTTGTAACTTTACTTATAACCTACTTACTAAGTCCCCTGCCCTTCCAAGTAGACCCTAAACCCCACAGACCCCTTTAAGGAACCCTATAGATCCCTTTAAGGAGCCCTTTAAGAGCCCCTACTAAGTCCCCTGCCCTTCCAAGTTCGTAGCCGCTCTACAACATACATAATCTCCACCCGAACCCCTGTCTGATGATAAAGGTGCCTACTTGGAAGGGCAGGGGACTTAGTAAGTAGGTTATAAGTGGAGTTATAAGTACCCTAAATGGAATTACCCCAATTATTACCCTGCTTATAACCTACTTACTAAGTCCCCTGCCCCTCCAAGTATGTTACTTGACTCCCTTTGCACAAGGTCACAAGGGCTTACTAGTATGCAGTATGGCATATCGAGTAAGGACGGGGTGTTGGGGTCTCCGGGAAGGATCATGGGACTTGGTAACTAGACCTATTGTTAGCGTTAACGTCCTGTGATCCTTTAAGTGGTCGAACAGGTCGTCAGTGCTATCTGTGTGCCCGCCTGGCCTCCTCCGATACCGCAGCCAATCTCTGGGCGGTGCCTCCGCAGCGAACAGAAGCTACATTGAATTTGCAGAGTTTTACCAGGGGCTCCTCTTTGGTTGTTTTTGGATAATACAGGAATGATGAATACAGTGTTGTAGTTAACGGTACGATCCTTACTTAAGAGAGGCACAAACTATGTTTTAGTCTTTGCACCCTTGAATGGGGGAAGGTTGTGACACAACGAGTTTTTCCAATGTTTTGAATACTCATATTTTGAATGAAGAACTCTACTACAATACGCTAGCATGAGTCACTTCGGTCGAAACGGTGATCGCCAATAACATCAGTACTCGTATTGTTTACAAAAGAATAAACATACCTTGCACAGACAAGAGCAATGCCAGGAAGCTTTTTCTCCAGGAGACAGAGCAAGAGGAAGAGATATGAGAGTATGGAAACGTCTGCATACTCACCCTACACCCCAAACCCTAAACCCGACAACAGATAGTCTCTCGTGGGCCCAACTGCCAGACCCGAACTCGACAAATCGAAGCTTCTTGTCTGCTTTAGGGTTTAGGGTTTACTTCGTTGTGTTGGTTTCTTTTGTCTAGAGTCCTTGGCTCGAATCCAACTTGGACTATTCTTTGCAACGCACGCAGTGGAGCTGTTTCAGTTTTCAGTCCCTGCTTCCGCTTCCCTGTGCGTGCACTGCAACTGCTTGACATGAAGCTTGCCAAAAGTAGGATCGAGCGGACCGGTGTCAACGCAAGGGACGCTGCGGTCCACTATAGTACATCACAGTAAATTCTAGTATAGTACAGCATATTGTAGCATATCAGATAAAGTCGTTTACAGTACATTATAGTACATCGTGGTACATTACTGTACAGTACGTTATATGACATTACGGTACATTATAGTATATTATAGTACATTATAGTATGTTATAGTATATGATAGTATACTATATTGTATTATATTCTGTTATATTAGGTTATAGTAGATTATTGTATAGCGGTCCTTTGGTCCACAGAAAAGGTCGCGGAGCACTGCTCGGACGAGCGGCAGGGACAGGCTTTCATCACGAAGTCGGCATGATTGGGGTTTAGCGTTTAGGGTTTAGGGTTTAGGGACGAGTGCGTTTCTTCATCTGCAGCTGGACCGGTTGCGCAAAAGTCGAAGGCAGCACGTCTGGGAGAACGTGGCTAGCTCGCAGAAACTCAAGGATGGCCAGCTCGGGGGACATGCGGCACGTCCGGCGCTTCAGGCAATACCTGCATGTGCCAGGAAGCCCTCGTGGTTCCCGGAGCACACGAAAATGGCCCGCTCTGCAGTGTTTGTCCGCAGGCATGGGTTTTTTCCATTGAGGCTCGATTTTCTCATGCGCCGCATGCGGTCATAACATCACACACGTCGCGCGGCTAGAGCCAACGCGAAACGTTCGGATGCTAAGAACCATAGTCTGGCTTCTGGAAGGCGGGCGTTCGGGGGTCGGGGGCTCGCTGAACGCAAGGCTCACCACGACCGCCCCTTCAGATGTCGACGGTGCCGGCTCAGACCAAAAATGTCGTGAAGCGCTGAACCTTGATGGTGTGAGTCGGGTGCAGGGACTCCAATATCCCTTAATTAAGGAATATTCCTCAAATCATATTAGGGATCCTGTAGTATAATTTAAGGAGTATTCCTTAATTTGGAGTGTCTGGGGATGCTTTCTAAGCAAGGCTCCGACCCAAAGGCTCACACATCAGGGATTTCCGACGTTTTGGCTGTGGAAAAAGGATTCCGAAACAAAACCTATAACCCCTAAACCCTAAACCCTAAAACCCAAGCCCCCACAACCCTAAACCCTAAAACCCTGAACCCTAAAGCGAGCTAGAGACACCCTAACAACTCAAAAGTTTTGCAAGGCCACCGTGGTTGGCCCCACTGGAGCAGCTGCATCATGATGGCATCGTGCACAGGTGGAGCGCTGACAAAGGCCATGATCTCGACATTCCTTGGTTCGAGGAGCAAGGGTGCCTTCATGGGGGTTCCTTTAAAGGGATCCTTTAAGGGTTCCTATAAGGGTTCTATAAAGGGTTTAGGGTTTAGGAGTTTCCGAAGATTAGGGGTACCTTATTTTCGGGTCCTTGTAATAAGGATCCTACTATCTTGCAAAAGACTGAGTCTTAACTTTAAGATTTAGTTGACGATGGCATAGCAACCAGGTCATGTTGCTGCTACGTGTCTATTTGTTTATAGTCACAACATCTTTTTTCTACCTATGTTTAACAATAACTTAGCCTACGTTCCTTGGCACTACCCCGTTACGAGATGCTAAGATTCAGACTTCTAGAGGCCCCGCTAGTGCTTTTGCCCCCTTCTTCAGCGAAGTTGAGGTCCCCTGGCCTAGGTTCTTGTTCCGGAGTTTTGTAAGGTTTAGGGTTTTAGGGTCTTAGGGTTTAGGGCTTAGGGTTTTAGGGTTTAGGGTCTTAGGGTTTGGGGCTTAGGGTTTTAGGGTTTTAGGGTTTAGGGCTTAGGGTTTTAGGGTTTTAAAGTTTTAGGGTTTAGGGCTCAGGGTCTAGGATTGAATTAACGATGTAGGGTTTAGGAATCAATTGACGCTACCGTCTCAAACCCCAATCCATTGTTATATATTGTTATGGAGTTTACATTAGGTTACCATAGCAAGTGCTATGTACTATCGATCCCTCTTATGGTAGCTTCAGCCAAGCTCTTTCAGAAGAGACCAGCATTTCTTTTGTGGAGGCTCCTGTTTAAAGTTGAATCATCGGAGGAAGGGTGCCTTTGATACGGGAGCTTCCGAAAATCAGGGGTATCTTATTTTGGGGTCATTTAAAATGAGGCTCCCTATTTTTGAAACTCCCATATGATTAGGTATACTGCTGAACCAAACCTAAAACACCGAGACCCCAAGCCCCTAAGCCTTCAAAGCCCCTCCGGAAAACGTCCAGCTCTTGACCCCCGGAAAAGATTGGGCTTGAGGGTTTAAGGGTTTAGGGGTTTAGGGGTGTAGGAGTTTAGGGGTTTAGGGGTTTAGGGTTTAGGGTGGTTGTGTAGAACATTTCATAGAATCTTCACAAAACTTTGGGAATCGTGCCAACACCCCTACAAAACCCTTACAGAACCCCAAGAGGCCGTGGTTTCATCCGAAACGACGAAATTTTGCGGCTCACCGGCTACGATGTTCGCTTTGCTGGAGCGCAGCTGGCGCCGTCAGACCTGGTTCTTGGTGCACGGATCCAATTTCAGGTGCGCTGCAACACTTTGACAAGGGGTTTAGGGCTTGGGCTTTACGTACCTTCTTGGAGGCTTTCGCCAGAGGATCCTATAATTAGGGTTTGCACGCGGGCCTTGGTTTTTGCAACTTTCACGTCGCGCAAGATTCAAACCCAAAGCGTCTTGACGGCATCTGAAAATGATGCCCCTAAACCCTAAACCCTAAACCCTAAACCCTAAACCCTAAACCCTAAACCCTAAACCCCGTCAAACCCAAAAAGCCCCAAAGCCAAGAAGCCCCCCAAAAAATGGAATCCTCGGACCCTTAACCTGGTTTGAAGCCCTAGAACCTTCTCCCTACTTGGAGGAAAGTAAGGTTATAAGCACCTTAATTGGGCTTATAAGTAGTTAGAAGTATAGTTACCGTAACTATAACCCTAGTTACTAAGTCCCATGATCCTTTAAGTAGACCCTAAACCCTAAACCCCATAGATCCCTTTAAGGAACCCCTATAGATCCTTTTAAAGGGACCCCTAAAGGAACCCTAGATCCTTTAAGTAAAGCCCCCAGGGCCGAAACTGTTTCAAAGGGCATCCATTAGGTACGGCCCCCACTCAGTACTTGGAGGGGCAGGGGACTTAGTAAGGGCTCTTAAAGGGCTCCTTACAGGGATCTAAAGGGTTCCTTAAAGGGGATCTATGGGGTTTAGGGTTTAGGGTCTACTTGGAGGGGCAGGGGACTTAGTAAGTAGGTTATAAGTAGGGTTATAATTGGGGTAACCATTTAGGGTACTTATAACGCTACTTATAACCTACTTACTAAGTCCCCTGCCCTTCCAAGTAAGAGTCTATAATAGGGCTACTATTAAGGTCCTACTATATCTATATTATGAACTATTACTGAGTGGGGGCCGTACTCAAGGCATCCATCGAATCATTTCGTTTTGCTTCTTGGTTCTCCAGGGTTCTGGTTAAAGAGGACTTGTTTCAACAGTGGAGGCATTGCAACATCAGTTAAGGCCCCTTAGTCAAAATTCGTTGCTAGTACTCGAAGAAAGCATTTTTGAAATCCTGCAAGGCTCTCTCAGAGACTCCAATATCCTTTAATTAAGGAATATACCTTACATTATAGTAGGATCCCCAATATGATTTATGGAGTGTTCCTTAATTAAGGGATATGGGAGTTTCTGTTTTTGCCTCCCTTGATCCTGTTTCAGGTGGAGTTCGATGGAGCTCTGCGGCCTCGAGTGAAGGGCGTGGCATCCGGGGGGCTTTCGGTTGACAGCTGCGCCTGGTTTGCACAGAAGGGTATAGGTCTTCAGGGTAGTGGCAGTTGGTGTTGGCAAATAGTACGCTGCTGCTGCTGCTGCCGCTGCTGCTGCTGGTGCTGCTACGTTTACTGCTACTACTACCGATGCGGAATCCGCTTTATGCTTTTTGTTGTGGGTGCTTCTTGGCTGTGGGTGCTCCAGGACGGCGAGCAGGAAGTGAGTGCGTGAACTCGGCACACACCTGCAGCAACAAACGCGCCACAGCCAGCACCCGTCTTTGTTTGCCGTTGCGGGTGGTTTCTTGCTGCGTGTGTGCGGCGCATCTTTTGTTGCTGCGGGGTGCCGTGGGCGCGTTTTGTTTTTGCTGCGGGCCCAAGGCCTTTTTTTTTTTTTGCTGCGGGTGCGCGGGGAAGTGCTTTTCCGTGGCTCTGGGGTGCGGATCTGTTTGCATCATTTTTTTGTGGGCGTACCACTTACCACTTACGAGCCCGCTTACGGCTTTACCACTTCCCACTTATCACTTTGCAGCTGCATCCACCAATTACCACTTGCCAGTCAGCACTGACCACCGACTGCCTACCACTTACAACTTGCCCCTACCACTTACAACTTGCCACTCCCACTTACCAGCTACGGCTTACGACTCACCACTACCACCCACTATCACCACCATTACCACCACCACTGCCACTGCCACTGGTCCTACCGCTACCACTGAGACGACGACTTCTACTACTACTGCTTCTGCTGCTACGACGACGACTACTACTACTCAGTTATCCTGCATCGGCCATCCGGCGATCCATGCATTTACTGCGCAATGCATCGAAAACTGTGCGATGATGTGCTGTCCTCCTTTGCACCTGCACTGACCGAAGCAGACACACGTGATCTGTGGCCGTGTATCATTGTGCTACGACGCCGAACAAGCCAGGTACACACTGGCTGAATGTCTGTGGTGACTCCTTTTAGTTAATGTTTTCCAGCTTGTGCAATCGACACTCGCTGTAGTTGCATCTGGCAGTTGCTGCGGCCCATGGGCACAGCATCGAGCTCCCTCGAGAGCTCCGGCATAAGACCGTGCTTCTCGCTAGGTGGATCGTGTCCGCTGCGTGGGGAATGACTACTACTACTACTACTACTACTACTACTACTACTACTGCTACTGCTGCCTCTACTGCTACAACTGCTACAAAAACGACCGTTTGCTGATGCTGCTGCTACTACGACGACTACTACTACCAAAAGCCGCTACCGCTACCGCCACCGCGACCCCTATTCCTGCCACTTCCACTACCACTACCACTACCACTACCACGACCACTACCACTACCACTACCACTACCACTACCACTACTACTACTACTACTACTACTACTACTACTACTACTACTACTACTACTACTGCTACTACTACTACTACTACTACGACAACAACAACAACTACTACTACTCCCACTCCCACTCCCACTACTACTACTACTACTACTACTACTACTACTACTACTACTACTACTACTACTACCGCTACTGCTACCTACTGCTACAACTACAACTACAACAACAGCAACAACAACTACTACTAAGCATAATACTACCAAGACGAACAATTGTGAGAACAGAAATATCCGTAACCATGGGAATGCTCAGAATATTAAAAATATTAATCAGATTATAGTCGTGTCATGTCATATAAGTATCATCTATAGCAGACTTTCTGATTATAGCAGACTTTCTGATAAATGGTACTAACAATAATTCTGATGGTCATAGTTTCAAGAATAGTAGTCGTAATCACAATAATGACAGTATTAATCATAGTCACAGTGCTACTCGTAACAACACTAACTATAGTAATAACCATGGTGCTGTAGGGTCCCTGGGCCTCGAATTTTAGGTCTGCAGCTGGAGCACTCCGGAATTGTCTGCGATGTCGATGAGACTCGAGGCCGCGGCTTCATCCACAACGAGGACAGGGGGTTTTAGGGTTTAGGGTTAGGGATTTATGGTTTCGGGTTGTGTTTGGGGTTTGGGATTGAAGAGGTTGCAGGGAGGGCATGAAGGGCTTTGGACTTTTTGGTTTTTGACGAGACAAAACTGAGCCAGCGGGCGCTGGCGAAGACATGCTCCCTAGAAGCCCTGAATGCTAAACCCCAAACCCAAAACCTTCAACCCTAAACCCTTATCCCCAAACCGTTCCGAGTCGAGAGATCGGACCCTACACCCAGAACCGTAAGCCGGGGAGGCTCTGCACCGCTTGCTGGGCAAGGACAACCTACTTCGGTTGCCCCGCGTTCCGGGGTCAGGGGGGCTTTATGGGGGTTTTAGGGGTACAGGAATCTTAGTGGGTTTTGGATGGTTTAGGGGTTCCAGGGCTTTGGGGATCGATGGTAGTTCAAGGGGTTCCAGGGCTTTGGGGATTGTAGTTTACGGGGTTTAGGGATTGTAGTTGAAGTTTAAGGGGTTTAGGGATTGTAGTTGAAGTTTAAGGGTTTAGGGATTGTAGTTTAAGGTTAAGGGGTTTAGGGATTGTGGTTTAAGTTTAAGGGGTTTAGGGTTCAGGGTTAATGCCAGATTTGTCTGCTACGTACGATACTCCTAAGGGCCCACTACCTGTCTTGTCTTTCTGGCTAGCGACATGCAACTCCTACCGTTCACTACTCGGACAGATGCTTCCTTCCTGGTAGCTTAGCTAGCTTATCTAAACTTACTCGAGTTTAGTCCAATTTGACTCTACTCCACTTAACTCAACTTTACTTATCTGAGCTTGTTGCCTGAACTTCTCAGAACGCTTCTTAAGTTGTCGTAACTTGCATTGACTTACCTTATCCTGGGTTAACTTAGCTTGCTTCAACTAAACTTTAAATGGCTTAGCTTCGCTTAAACTTATCTCAACTTAACTCCTTCACTTCACCTTCAACGCAGCTGACCCTCACGCTTGTTCTTTCGCCGTTCTAACTACGCCAGCAACTACTGCCTGCGAGCCCTTGCAGCTGCTGTCCAAGTACTTGCAAAGATGTGTAACAATAACAGCAGTAACTACAATTTTGTTAATACAAACAGTAATTCCAATAATAACCACATTAACAAATGACAGTACTAAAAGCAATATCAACCACAATGACAGTGACACGCACAAGAACACTAATGTGAACAGACAACAAACGCTACAATGGCATCAATAACAACATTGGTTCTTTGCAATACCTAATACTAGTACAAGTTCTTGATACTAATCCTGTCCCAATCCTAATGCAAATGCACACAAATGCAAGTGCTAATGTGCTAATTCTAATGGTTTTGCTGAGTCTTTTACTACTACTACTACTACTACTACTACTACTACTACTACTACTACTACTACCACTACTACTACTACTACGACGACTACTACAACTACTACTACTACCACTACTACTACTACTACTACCACTACTACTACCACTACTACTACTACTACTACCACTACTACTACCACTACTACTACGACAACTACTACTACTACTACTACTACTACTACTACTACTACTACTACTACTCCTGCTGCTGCTGCTGCTACTACTACTACTACTACTACTCCTGCTGCTACTGCTGCTACTACTACTACTACTACTACTTCTACTACTACTACTACTACTACTACTACTGCTGCTGCTGCTACTACTACTACTACTACTACTGGTACTGCTACCAATACTGGTACTATTGCCAAATACTATTACTAAGACTAGTAGTGATACTGATACTAATACTAATGCTAGTATTGCTTAAAACACCACGACGACGACGACTACTACTACTACTACTCCTGCTGCTACTACTACTACTACTACTACTACTACTACTACGACTATTACCACCACCACCACCACCACCGCCACCGCCACCGCCACCGCCACCGCCACCGCCACCGCCACCGCCACCGCCACCGCCACCGCCACCGCCACTGCCACTGCCACTGCCACTGCCACTGCCACTGCCACTGCCACTGCCACTGCCACTGCCACTGCCACTGCCACTGCCACTGCCACTGCCACTTCCACTGCCACTGCCACTGCCACTGCCACTGCCACTGCCACTGCCCACTGCCCACGACCACGACCACGACCACGACCACGACCACTACCACTACCACTACCACTACCACTACCACTACCAGTACTAGTAGTACTGGTGCCAATAGTAGTAACAATACCAAGACTGATAATGCTGATACAGCGAAAGTAACTTCTTAAACTTTGCCGCCGCAGGACGTGCTCTTTCGTGCCGTGCAAGTGCCAGGGGCCCAGGCGGGTGACCCAGTTCTCTCAGGTGTTTAGGGTTTAGGGTTTGGGGGGAGATCTATAATTTGGCTGTACTATACGGGCCGAAACAACTACCAATACTATTCCTTAGGGTTCTTTTTTTATACTTATATTATACAAGGGGCCCAAAACCCTATTCTAGTTATTAAGGCCCCTATGTTATGGTTTGCGAGAGCTGTTGCTGAAGTTAAGGTCCTGTAAGGTTCAGGCTTTTAGGGTGTGGTGTGCGTGCCGTTCCTTTGTTGCCCGAATCCACACATCCCCTCAAACTCAAATGCCTGATCCTGATTACCATTGAGGTTGTATCAGGGCTTCAGAAGGAGTGTATGAGGGCTGTAGAAGGGCTCAGTGTCTTCCGAGGGTTTTGAACCCCTTAAAGCCCCCACAAGGTCGGCCAGCCCCGAACCCTTTTTTCCCAGAGACTCCAATATCCCTTAGTTAAGGAACATTCCTTAAATTATAGTAGGATCCCTAACATGATTCAAGGGAATATTCCTTAATTAAGGGATATTCCTTAAATTATAGTAGAATCCCTAATGTCATTTAAGGAATATTCCTTAATTAAGGGATATTGGAGTCTCTGGGTTCCGAGGTGGGGCAGAGCGTTTGCTTCCACCTGGAGCTGGATGCAGAGGGGCGGCCAAGGGTGAAGGATGCTCTGGAAGGCCGGCTGTGACACGATCATCCGCGGCATGCAAAAGGCAACCCTACACCCTAAACTTGGTTTAGGGTTCAGATGTTAAAGTCTAGGGTTGAGGGCCCTCAACTTTAACATCTAAACCTTAAACCCTACACCCTAAGCCCTGAATCCGGCTGCATGTGAGGGCAGTTTACATTGCAACGGCCAGATGCGTTCGATACAACTGTCATAGGAGGCCGAAAGGGGTTTTAGCCTATTGGGGGTTTAGTAGGGATTAGGGTCCCCATAATAGGGTTCATGTTAAGGAATCCCTACCCCAAGAATCTTAAACCCCCCTTTTGGCCTCCCATCAAACTAGAAGCCCTGCACACCTAAATCCTCAAACCTATAAAGCCCAACGCATGACGTTGGTGCAGTTTTCCGAGCTTGTCTGGTCTTCCTCTGAACCCTAAACCAAAAACCCCTTTACCTTTACACCCTCAACCGTACTATCAAGGCGTTGAGGTGGGTCGGCTTCTGCAACTTGGTGGTCATTTAATCAAGGGCCTGTATGAGATGGGTCCTGAAATCCTAAACCCTACCATTCTATATAGGGCCTCAATACTTATAATAATTAGGGTTCCTTTAAAGGGGGCTATAAGGGTTACCATAAGGGATCTATACAGGGGTACTATATTGTAGGGGGCTTACTAACTACTGTGTTTATAATTAGGAACCCCCAAATAGTATTGGTAATTGTGTAGGCCCTATTTACGTGACATTCTTTCAAAATATTTTTAGCACAGATTCAACAAACAGTTAATTCACTAATGTATTTAATCAAATTTACTTACCTGAAAGAGATCTAACAAGTGTCTATACATAAAGGCCCGTTCTTTGCTGAAATCCTCATGCCGCGGGCCGAAGCAACTTTCAATTATCAGGGCCTGCTCTTAGGATTTAGGCTTCAGGCTCTAAAGCTTTCCCAAGCCGTTCCTTCCCACAAAGTCTTAAGCAGTCCTTGCACCACATAGAACCCTAAACCTGCGGCTGGTTGAGGGTTTAGGGTTTAGGCAATATGGGGATCAGAGTAATTACGGAAACTCTCCAAATTAAATATGCGACTTGATGTTCCGGAAAAGAAGCGATACTCTAGCCTACTAGTACCTGTTAAGGCCGTTACAGTACTCCAGAATTGAAAGCCTACCCCCCATAACTTGAACGCCGAATCAATCGCGATTCTGAACCCTACGTATTTGTTAAAATCCAATAGCCTTGTCATAATGGGGCTACTCACGAACCTAGTACCTGCTCAGGGACCGCGAAGAAGCGCCAGGAGCGCTGGGCGGTCTTTGCTTTTCGATTGATCCTTCTCCGTGGTTCTTCGGAGGGAATGGGGGAATGGATCCCCACGATATGTTTGATGCTATAAATCCTGCATGACCGTAATAACCCTAGACTATGGGATTTTTTTGGTATAGTCCTTATTATGGGTTATGCAGGATTTATATCATCATCATCATCATCAGTGGTCCCTTAGGGTCGGTCCCTAGAGCCCATTCCTCCATTCCCTAGTGAGAACCAGGGAGTCTTTTTGGTTCTGGGTCCAGGTTTAGAGGTCCGACGACTCGCCGTGCCGCCGAGAGATTGCAAAACTCGTTCTGGATCTCATGGTGCGTCTTGTTTTGGTGTTTCATGGGTTTAGGGGTTTAGGGTTTAGGGGTTTAGGGGTTTAGGGGTTTAGGGTTTAGGGGTTTAGGGTTTAGGGTGTAGGGGAGTCATCCTCTTCCGCTTTGTGTCCTATAACGGCATGCCTAGCATAAGGATCGACATAACTGATAAGTTGCAACTATTTCTGAGGTTTCCGGAATACATCTACAGTACCCGGCCCCCCAAACCCGCGCCGTCTAATTATCTCGACCGCGATATGACCCGAATCTGCAGGCTGGTGATTTGGGCTTTACCATAAACCATAGACTCCAAGGGTAAAAGGAGGGACCCTTAATAAGGACCCCCATATACCCATAATTTAGCTATGACATACCCATTATATAGCCTATTATAGAGTAGGGGTCCCCATTAAGGGTCCCTCCTTTGCCCCTTTGATAGACCCATTGTTGAGTCCAACGGCACCCCGGACATTATCAACTCCCCGGTTCCAGTGTTGTCGTAGGCCCCTCAAAAGCGCAAACCTTGCAGCCTAAACCCAAAGCCCCCAAATTTGGGAGTTTCCGAAAATGGCCCTGATATGGTACCCCAAATAGTAGGATCCTTATTATAAGGACCCCTAAATAAGGTACACCGAATTTTCTGGAAACTCCCAAAATTCCCAAACCGAACCCCTGCACCCTAAACCCTGAAGCCCGACTTCCTAAACTTAAGGCCTTCAGGTATTTGTTTGACTTGCACCCTTACTCCTCCTCCTCCTGCTGCTGCTACGACTATGACGACTACTACCACGACTACTACTGCCACTACGACGACGACGACTACTACTACCCCACTACGACGACGACGACGATGTTGACGACGACGACTACTACTACAACGGTCGCAACCATTTCCACTACCACTACCCCCACTCGTACTCCTGCTCCTAATAATTTTATTGTTTTTGTCCTTATGACTCTCGGACAGGGTCATCGAGGTCAGGATCACTGAGTGAGTGTTGTCCTTTTTTGATCGAAAACGGCTTGGAGTACGGCGACTACTGAGTCGACGCTAGTGATCTTGGTGCTGACGCCGATGCTGGCGCTGATGACGGAGACGATGATGTCACCGATGGTGATAATGTCAGGGATGGTAGTTGAGGTTCACTTTTTCTCTGTGGCATCAAGCGTCGTAGCAAGCTTCCCTTCGGGTGACATGCAGGGGCTTTGCTGGATACTGGGTCGCTCAGCTCCTCTTGTCAGGCGCCGCTCTTCACAACACAAACGCTGCTGACACTCGCCTGCATCCAGCCTTCTTCGCTACAGCGATACAGACGCATCTCTGCGCTCGCAGTCGCATCCCAGCAATCGCTACCTATACTTACCAGGAAGAGCCTTTCTAACACCAGGAAGAGCCTTTCTAATACCAGGAAGAGCCTTTCTAATCTGCAACTTCGGAAGAGCATGCTTCCGGCTGACTGTCAAGGAACAGCCGCCACACCGGCGTGCTTGCCAGGCGTGTGCCGGACAGCGAGCATGCGCATCTTCACTTCAAGCTAGAAACCTTGTGTTGTGTTCTTTACGTTCATCTCAACGCCTTGAATTTTAAGCCCTCAAACTAAGCCCTCAACCCTAAGCCCCGAAACCCTGAGCCCACAACCCTCAGCCTTATGCCCACGCATTTTTTTCAAGGCCGAAACTCGTGGTGCGGAATGCTGCCGTGCGGCGGCTGTGCGGTCACGATGCCATGGTCGAAGCTCAGGAGCTCACCCTTGATTAAAACAGCTGTTTCTAATTTTACAGGGGGCCTTATTAACTAGAATAGGGTTCCTGTAAAGGGGGTATATAAGGGCTACTATAAGGGCTATTATAAGGAGTTAGTATAGGGGCCCGAATAACTACCACGTTCCTGTAAAGGGATACTATAAGGGTTCTATGAGGGATTTAGGGATAGAGGGGCCGAAATAATTACCAATACTATTTTGGAGGTTCCTTATTACATTATTATATAGTGGGCCCCGCAACCCTATTCTAATTATAAAGGCCCCTACATCACCCGTTTCTGGTTTGTTTTAATATTTGGATCTCAACATTACAAAGCAACTTAGTATGTTAGGGTGTTGCAGTAGTCAGGGATCTACGTTCATTCGTGTCCGTGCAGTCTTGGCTGTGGAAATAGGATTTATGTTGGAAGGTGCGTTTTCACAGGGTTGTTGCGGAATTCTGTGTTTCCGCGGGCTTGAGGCAGTGCTGAGAAGTAAGTATTGCTGTCAGCACTATTCTTGACTGCGAGGTGTAGAAAATCCGGGCATTCGGTAGAGAGCAACAGGAGAAACCCTTTTTTTCTCAGTCATTGGATGCGGTTTAGGGTTTAGTTCAGGTACTGCCCCCATACAGTAAGAGTCTATAGTAGGGCTACCATTAAGGTCCTAATATATCTATATTATGAGCATTATACAACTATTACTGAGTGGGGGCCGTACCCAAGGTTTAGGGTTTGTTTGTGGTCTGGTTTGTTCTGGCAGGGCCTGGGAGAGTTAAGCATGGATGCACATCTTCCAACCCTGCAAACAACGGCAAAACCCCTGCCGGAAGTCTTGAATCAGAATCCTAGTAGTAGAGTAGGTAACCTTTAACCTTTTTTTGGGTAGTATAGCCCCTAAATAATCCCTACATAACCAAAAAGGTTAACGTTTAGTTCCCCATGATACCCGACAAGTAGGGAATCCCAGTTCTGCTGGTCCGGGATCGAAGTCAGGAGGAGTTTCGGGGTCTTTCCAGAACTGCCTGGCACATCGGGAAGGAGCAGGATCTAGACATACTGTAGGGCCATGTAGGGGCGTTTTGTTGTTCTTTTTCCGAGTGTTTGGGAAGATTAAACTAGGAGGACTATAAGGGGATATCATACAGCGTTTAAAAATAGGGGCCTTGCCAAGCAGACTTGGGTGTTTTAGCAGGTTTTGCCAGAACTCTATAAGTCTTTTATAAGGGTCTCTACAGGTCGATAAAGGGCTCCGTTTAATTTAGGCACCCTGCAATGATTGGAGCGGAGTTTTGAGGTATGGGAAAGAAGGATAAGTTTTGCAGGCCTCTATGTTACACCCGTTTGGCAAGTCCTGCCTAGACTAAGCATGTTGCGGCTCTGGCGAGACTGTCGTAGTTTGAGAACAGCGGAGTTGGTATCCAAACGTTCCTGGTCTACTGACTACACGAATGTTCTACACTTGATAATTGCATGACACGAAACCCGAAACATCGAATCCATGACAATGATTACTGCGCGTTCTTTCCTTGTCGTCGTAGCACTTGTTCCTGGTTTGCGGCAGCCCCAAACCTTAAACGTTACATTCCAAATACTGACAAAAGTTGTACATACGGCCGAAGCCTTCGATCGTCATATAAAGGCCTCTCTGCAAGGGCCCTGCTCCAGTTTTGCTTCCATATCGTACAGCTGTTACAGAACCCCTTTAGGACCCGTGAATCCTCCGAGATATTGAGACCGGCTTTCTCAAGCCCTACAAGAGCCCCCAAACAGAATCGGCGGTTTGGAACTTTGCAGGAGGAGCTCTGGAATTGCAGCTTAACTGCAGACGGGCAGTTGATTCTGTATGGCGCTTTTATGTGCTTAGG
Organism: Symbiodinium sp. CCMP2592; assembly: GCA_905221615.1. Lineage (NCBI taxonomy): Eukaryota > Dinophyceae > Suessiales > Symbiodiniaceae > Symbiodinium > Symbiodinium sp. CCMP2592. The sequence goes on along the minus strand of CAJNDT010000813.1, from coordinate 894,135 downwards.
GGGGTTTCAGGATGCAGGGTCTTTACGCTTTAGGGTTTCAGGGTTTAGGGTTTCAGGCTTCAGGGTCTTTCTGGAGTGACGTTTTGGCGCCTGGTTGTTTCAGGGTCCCGTAGAGATACGACGACTGTTGGGTGAACCCCTTTGCAGTCACAGGCTCCAGTAAGGTACTGTAAGGGTGATCGACCTACAGAACATGTTGTAGTATAAGAACAGATCTGCGACTTTCCAACTAGGTCTTGTATTTCGGCCACAAGCTTATCATGTCACTTTGGCCGCAAGGTAGCTCTGAATCAAGAAGCTCTGAATCGAGCGTTTTTCCTGTAACGCTCGAACTACTACGTGTAGCACAGGGGCCTGAATAAATCCCGATACTGGTTCTTAGGGTTCCTGAATAAGTATACTATGACTATGGTATACCAAAAACATCCAAAACCCTTCTTCAAGTCTTAAGGCTCCAGCATTATATCCTTGTCAGGGGTTGTATTCTGTTGGACCCGCATGAACAGACACCGTAAGGAACAGTATTGCAAAGGATTCAGGCCCCTATAGCTTCCCTCCTATTGCCTTTTTCAATAGATAACAATATTATTGGGCTGATTTTTTTGCTACGCGAAAACCCTTCAAATCTCTTGTAGAAACCCTTACAGGAACCCCAAGAGGAACCCTGCATACTAGCATGACATTACGTATTATTCAGATATTCACCCTTTAACCCCGAAACTTAGGCCCTGAACCCTCGAACACTTAAACCCGAAGCAATGAACCTTTAAACCCTTCGCCCGAACCCTAAACCTGAAACCCTCCAACCCCAAACCAAGAAGCCCTTGGAAATCTTCAGGATTGAAACTCAGAAGCTTCGAGCAAGAGCCACCAGAAGCATGGATTCTACAAGGCTTGTCCATTCCAAACCTCTAGCCAGAACCCCCGGGAGGATCGAAAAAGTAGATCCCTTAATGGGGTTCCTATAAAGTCCCGTAGTAGTATAGGGCCCCAAATTAGGTGATCTACTTTCCAGATCCTCCCGAGGGTCTGGGTATAGCCTTGAACCTTGTAGAAACACCTCTGTGAAGTAACGCTAAACACTGTTACGATGGCCCTTTTTTCCGCCGTTTTTCAACCAGAGATCACCAGGCTCTCTGGGTGACTTCGTGGGCTTTCGTGTCAGGCCAGGAATCCGGCTTTAGGGGTGTCATGTACTTAAAGGATGATGGGACTTAGTAACTAGGGTTTTAAAAAGGACAACTATACGTGTAATTGCATATAACCCCAATTAGGATACCTGTAACCGTACTTACTAAGTCCGATGATCCTCCATGTAGAGGCTATGCCCAGAGTCTCCGCAAGCCCTTCATGAAGGACCATGCCGAAAATTATAGGGAGATTCCCCTCTAAGCCCCACACTCTAAGCCCAAAAGGTTTAAAGCTTGGGACCTGACTTTGACTTAAGGGTGTTGGAGCCTCCGGCACGCAAACAAACCATGAACTCTTGAACCATGCATCTTTAGGGTTCCTTCGTGGGTATATTGCCTGCAAAAGCTTGTGTGTTGCACTTGTAAGCTATTCTACCCAGACCCCCGGGAGGATCCGAAAATAGATCCCTTAATGGGGGTTCCTATAAAGTACCCTTAGTAGTATAGGGCCCCAAATGACAGAGGAAAGCCAACGAATACCATCGGGATTTGACCCCACCCACCTTCCTCCTACCTTAAAGGGAACTCCAGAAAGTTGGAATATGGCTTCAGGGTAGGATACCTTATAATTTACCATAAGGGGTTTAGGATAATCATATTCCAACTTTCTGGCTTTTACTGTAAGCCCTCATGCCTAGACCCGAACCCCTAAACCCCTAAACCCCTAAACCCCTAAACCCCTAAACCCCTAAACCCCTAAACCCCTAAACCCCTAAACCCCTAAACCCCTAAACTTAAACCCCAAAGCTTAAAGCCGGAACCTTAGAGCTGAAGCCCTCATTCTCAAAAGCACTAAGCCCTACTTGGAAGGGCTTTGGGGGACTTAGTAAGTAGGTTATAAGTAGGGTTATAATTAGGGTAACTCCATTTAGGGTACTTATAACTCTACTTATCACCTACTTACCAAGTCCCCTGCCCTTCCAAGTAGCCCACATGCTGAACCTCACAACCTTCTGGACTCACGCTGTAAGATTTCGGGCTTGTGCGTTCTGGTCATAGGGTGCAGCTGATCGTGGGGTCTGAACAATGAGTAATGCTGTCCCTTAGATTTCCTTTTAAGGGCTCCTCAAGAGATCCTGAAAAGGTTTCTGGGCTCCTTCAAGGGGTTCTTGGAATGGGTTTACAGAGTTTTGTGTTACGGTTGAGGTTTAACAATAGTCAGTAATAGTATTTCTTAGGGCTGCCGATTTAAGTACAGTAGATTATGCTCCAAACCCCATGAATCATTCACGCTCTTACACTAGGGTAGTATGATATTTGGGCTCGGGGTTATCGTGTTTAGGGAAATATAGCTTTGGGGTTCATGGTCTTGACATGTGGGGTACAGCAGAAATGAAAAGGTGTCGGTGCTGTTTCGATGTGTAGGGCTCGGTTTGGGTTCAGGGATTTAGGAGTTTAAGGTTTAAGGTCTAGGGTGCAGAGTTCACTGTTCACGATTTCAGGATTTAGGGTTCACGTTTTAAGGTGTTTCGGCAGTGGTGAGCGTAAGATCAACGAGGAGCACAGCATGCCCAATCGAAGTGGAGACCTTCATACGAATCAGATCACGCAGCAGAACAGAACCCTTACAGGACCCCTAAACCCAAAACGCTCACACAAACCCTCAAACAAACCTTAAGATAACACGAGAAGGTCCTTAGTTTTAAGATTCCGCGTCGTCGTTTTAAACCGGCCAGAGAAATATCAGCAGTCATGGCCATCAACATCGACATGACCATCATACCTCATTAACAGGCTCCTCCTCCTCTTCCTCCTCCTCACCATCGCCATCACCATGCATACCGTCGTCGCCGTCCTCACCATGAGCACGAATTATCGTCGCCCCTGTCATTGTCATCATCAATGTGGGACGTTCCGAAAAGAGGGGACCCTAATGTAGTAGCCTAAATAGTAGGATCCCTATTATAAGGACCCCGAAAATAAGGTACCCCTAATTTGCGGAAACTGCCAAATGGGTAAAATAGCAATGCTTACAAAACACCCTAAACCCTGAATTTTCGGAAACTTTCATGTCATCGTCGTCATCATCGGCATCATCCTCATCCTCGCCCTGATCCTTATCCCTGTGCTCATAAATCCTCTTTTCTCATCGACATCCTTATTCTATAATCCTTGTCTTTATCGTTTTTGCTATGGCCAACCATCACTTCGCTCATCAGGAGACTTACTGACACTACTATTGATCTAGGGTTGAGAGTCTTCGCTTGTTTTGGGTCTATACTTCTCAAGTGTTGATGGTGTTCGGGATCTCACTTACCTTTGGTTTGTAGGGAATGGAAGAATGGCAGTCGTAGTAGTTATTATTGTACCCCGTTCCTCCATTTCCTACTAAGCAAAGGTAAGCTATAGGATTATTAAGGCCCCTTTACACCCTTATAGACCCCTTTATAAAGCCCCTTTCATTCCCTACTAAGCAAAGGTAAGCTCATGGCAGACAGTTTCAGCGACAAACTGCCGCAGGCTGAGTGCCGAAGGTGCCCCCATGGCTGTGGAGGCCATTATAGTATCCTTAAGGGAGGGGGGTCCAAGGGGGGTATATAGCCTAGTGATCCCTAATTCTCCCTAGTACTCCCTAAGGTTCCCTTACAGTCCCCTAAGGATTCCTTAGGTATATACCCTCCCCCCTTGAACCACCCTCCCTTAAGGATCCTATAACTTTTGGGGGGGCTTCTGAGCTCGGATCTTGGTTATTTTAGAGTTTAGGGTTTAGGGGTTTGGGGTTCAGGGTTTAGGGATTTAGGGGTTTAGGGTTTAGGGGTTTAGGGATTTAGGGGTTTGGGTTTAGGGTTTAGGGTTTAGGGGTTTAGGGGTTTAGGGGTTTAGGGTTTAGGGGTTTAGGGTTTAGGGTTGAGGGGTTTAGGGTTCAGGGTTTAGGGTGTAGAGGGAGTTTGGGTTCCGGCTTCTAGTGTTTACTAAAGGTTGAAAGTTTGGGGTTTGCGGGAGCCTGTCCAGAAAGCTGAAACCATGGTAATAATGGTTAGCAATAGTAGTAACAATAATATTAGCAATAAACCGAGAGCTTTTAAGCAAGAGCCCGCAGACCGAAAGCTTTCGAAGCCCAGACAAAAACCGGCTCCCCCTAAGCTCGAAACCCAAAACCCCACACCGAAAGAAACCAGAATCCAACAGGGAGCCCCCCTTTTCTAGAGAGCCCCGGGGCCCTCAACCCTAAACCCGAAGCCCTCAACCCTAAACCCTAAACCCTAAACCCTAATTATGAAGCCTAAAGCCTAAACCCGAAACCCTAAAAAACCCGAAGCCCTCAACCCTAAACCCGGGGCCCCAAGCCCTATAAAGCCTAAAGCCTAAACCCTTAAACCCTAAACCCTAAACCCCTAAATCCCTAAACCCCTAAATCCCTGAACCCTAAACCCCTAAACCCGAAACCCTAAGAAACCCGAAGACCAGCTCCGCAAGCCGAGATCAGCGGCATCACCGCGGCATCGGCGCTGCCCGTGGGCCTGGAGGAGTCGTCGTCGCCGTCGGTACTATTAGCAGTGGTAGTGGTAGTGGTAGTTTTGTGGTAGTGGTAGTAGTAGTAGTAGTAGTAGTAGTAGTAGTAGTAGTAGTAGTAGTAGTAGTAGTAGTAGTAGTAGTAGTAGTAGTAGTAGTAGTAGTAGTAGTAGTAGCCGCCACGGCTCAGACGTTTTGGAAGTTTCGCGCTGGCTTTCGAACAGGCTCTGGACTCCAACCCTTCGTTGCTAGAGGTCTCAAACAGGCCTCTCTCTGAACGACTAAGGGTTGGTGCCTCACGCTGAGCCATGTGCCATGTGCCAACTGTTTGCGTCTGAGCCGCCAGGTCCCAATTCCTGGACCCAGTACCCTGTCTCAACACGGGCCCACTGGGCAGGCGGTAGGGTTTCCACTAGCCGCGTGGTGGAGGGAGTCACTAGGCTTGCCTTGTGACGAAATAGCGGATGGCGCTGCTCCCAGTGCACTCACACAATTATTCTCAGATCAGGAAGAATTCTTTCAAGCATGTTTGCCGACAGGTGGCTGCCAGCCAGCAGCCTGTCTCTTACCGAGGTCAGGTTCTGACCCCGGCTCTTCTTAGGCGGATGGGCAATTGCCCGCCACAGCCTGGCCCCAAGCGGTCTTTTGCACCACGATCTCGGGCAGGTCAGGCCACCAGGCCCCTCCGAGTACTGTCCTGGAATGCCGGCCATCTTGGCCAGCAACAATGGTCGGAAGTCAAGTCATGGCTCTCCACTGAGGCCAAACTCGTCTGCGATGTGTTAGTCCTGCAGGAGACACACTGGCAAGCCACGGCCGAATTTAGTGTTGCAGGCTGGTATTGCGTCTCGTCTGCATCGGCGGCTGATCCGAAAGCCTCTAGGCGAAAGCAACGCGGGGGCAAGGCCCACAAACAGCCACCTGCAGAGGCAATGCCTACTGACGATAAGCCGACCCCACCCCGCAAGGAGCCCTCAACAACTCGCGCGGACGGGGTCATGGTCTTCCTGTCCCCACACATCTTGCCCAAGAGTGTGCGCTGGCAGGAACATGTCATAGGCAGAGCCCTGGAAGTCAGGTTTGACTGGCATGGGGCCCGCATGACGCTAGTTGCTGTCTACCAACACGTTTGGTCCCCGGCCAAGCAGGTGCAGACTAACCGTCAGGACAGAGCGCACGTCCTGAAGGCTCTCGGCCGATGCGTGCAGCGAGTGCCGCACAGAGACACGCTCATCCTGGCAGGAGACTTCAATAGCTCCTTACAAAAGCAGCCTAGGCTGGTAGGTCCCGGGACCATCTGCCCACAAGAACCGAGGCCCGACGAGCCAGAGCTAACCAACTTTCTACTCAATCATCGCTTAGTTGCTCTCAACACGTGGAGGCCTCAGCCGACACATACATTTTGGCAAGGGGAAACGCGCACTCAGATTGACTTTGTGCTCACGAGGGAGGTCTCTGCTGGTGGCTATGCCAAAGCCTCTACGCCGCTGGCGGATTTCCCGCTGGGCAGCTGGAAAAAAGGCGGGCACTTGCCCATAAGTGCCACTGTCAAGCCAGTTCGGCACTGGAACCTGCCTGCTCCTCAGCTACAGCAACATCACTACGACTCTGCTGCCCTGCAAGCAGCTGTCAGGGACAACACGTTGCCAGCCCAGCAAATGCTCGAGTGGGTCAAAGCACGCCTCACCCCGGACATGCAGCCGGCGTCTTGGGATCGTCTCCTTGGCGAAGCGACATCTAGGTTTTTCCCTAAGACCCCGGTGGCAATGCCAGATAGTCCGGAAACGCGCATAGCCAGACGCATGTGGCGCTCTGCGCGTGGGAGCAATGCTCACCCCAGGGCAGAGTCATCGCCGGATGATGAGGCCCGACAAACCCTGTGTGAGCAGCATAAACAAGCGGTTAAGCAGGCTCGAAAATGCCAAACAAAGCGGTTTCTTGCTGAGGTGGATCAGGCTCTGAGCCAGGGCGACCAGCACCTTGCATATCAGACTCTCAAGCATCTCCGTCCGTGGAAACCGGCCTTGAAAGCACAGCTCAAGGACGAGCAGGGCTTCCTGCTCAGTCCCGCGAACGAACTGGATGAACTGGGGCAGTATGCAGCCAAGGTCTTCGCGGCGCATCCACAGCTTCCGTCAGACTCGGGACTGTTGCCCCTCTTGCCACAGACCAAGTTAGCGAAGCACATTGCCTCGATCAAACCTGGCAAGGCAGTTCCAAAAGGAGCGGCACCGGCCGCAGCCTGGAAACTTTGCGCTCAGCCGGTCTCAGAAGCACTTTCACAGTACTGTTCCAGTCTGGCGCAGGACCAGTCCCTGGACGACGATCTGACTCGCGCGGATCTTTGCCTCATACCAAAACCGGGTAAACCGGCAGACAAGCCTTCCCAACTAAGGCCACTGGGCATCCTTCGCCCGGATGCTAAGGGACTGGCGGGCACGGCCAAGGAGCTCCTGGAGCCTCTCACAGTGCCGTACATGAAGCCACTGCCCCAGTTTGCGTACCTCCCTGGGAGAGGTCTCTCTGACGCACAGAGTAGAGTGGTTCAGCACTTGAGGGAAGCCAGGCAACTCTGTCGCAATGCGAATCTCACCCGAGCAGATCAACAGCGGGGACAATGTCCTGTGGGTCTAGTCGGCGGCATCACTTTCGCTCTTGACCTTTCACAGGCATTCGACACTGTCTCTCGCAGTGAGATTCTGTCCCTGCTCGATGAACTGGGTGCGGACCCCTCCCTTCAGAAGCTCATACATGGCCTTCATCATCGGTCCAAGTACAGGCTTCACTCTCAGGGGGCCTACAAGGACGTGGAAACCACCACGGGCATCAAACAAGGCTGCAAGTTGGCCCCCACGTTGTTTTCTGTGCTCACGGGCCGCCTTCTTCATAGGTTGATCGACACGTTTGGCTGGGACAATGTCCGCAAATACTTCACAGGATACGCGGACGATTTCACCATGCATCGCACCATCCGCAGCAAAGCTGACGTGGACGCAGCTCACAAGATGATCCTACAGCTTCTGTCGGAGGTGGAGAAACTGGGATTGCGCGTCAACCCGGCCAAATGTGCCATACTCGTCAAGCTTAACGGCAGGGAGGCGGAGGCCATAATTCAGAAACACACCTGCTGGCTCCCCGACTCGGAGGGCAAGCTACAGAGGCATTGGCGCTTAGGCAGGCACAAATCTTTCCCTGCCTACAGACTTGAGACGCAAGTCAAGTACCTGGGCATCCAAATCTCCTATGGTAACTTTGAAATGCAGACGCTGCGCTTCCGCATAGCAGAGGCTGCCAAAAAGCTCCAGCAGGTTAAGCGATTCGTTTACAATCGCCGTACCGCGGGGCCCATGGCCAGGCTGAAGGTTTGGTTCACCACCGTATGGGCCACTTTGGTCACGGGACTTCCCAAAGTCGGCCTCACGGAGGAGACGGCCAGGCATCTCAGAGGATGGTATGCGCACAAGATACGGTGAGTCCTCAATCAAGCTGCTCATGTAAGCCGCACGCCCACAGCAGACCTGTACCGTCTGCACTCAATCCAGGACCCGGTGGCTAAAATTCAAGCTAGGATGACTTCCAGACTTAAGCGATTGTGCAAAAGACCAAGCAACCCCGAGGCCATCCCCTCAGCCCTGCTGGCGAACATTCTAAGCGCATCCTCGGCGATGCGAGGCCCATGGGCCCAGCTGGGTCCCTCAGCAACGAGATCAGAAGCACACCGGCAGCCGTCACGGCCAGCTACATATGGTGATGTCACGCAAATGAGTCACGTTGTACAGGACCTGCAGGACATGCTGAGAGAGGTCGAAAACCTTCCGGCATCTACTGAAGCCTCGCAGCAGAGACTTCATTCCTGCCCTCACTGCGGGTCTGGCTTTGTCTCTGCACACGGCTTACACATGCACGTTACGCGAATGCATCGAGAACACGTGTCGAGGTACATTCCCCCCTCCTTTGATCGCAGTCGGCATTCTAAGGATGGTCTACCTGTCTGTTCTGCATGCGACAAGGCCTTCCATCAATGGAAGGCCTACGCGACCATCTCTTGTCGGGGGCCTGCACGCAGCCGGATCGCCTGCGCCAGATCTCCCTCACCACGGAGGAACAGCTGCAAGGTCAGGCCCTCCAGGGCTTGGCGGCCTTCCGAGCTAAGGTGCAGAGCTCGCCAAGCAACCGACTCAGTGCCCTTGCCACCCAGCCCGAAGCTCAGGAGCTCAAACATCGGTGCATCTTGTGCGGTTTTTGGACCCCGGACCACACCAAGATGAAAAATCATCACAGACAGGCCCATGCACTGGCCTGGCAACGTGACGGTCCGGCAGCAATTCAGCTTTGCAGTCCCTTCTGTAAGCTGCAGGTATATGACAAACGCAAGCACCCGGAGCAGTGCATTGTCCTGTTTCAGGTCCTGCTTGGGTGGCACAAGGTACAAGGCACCGACAAGATGCGGGAACAATGTTCCAAACCTCATCCAAAGACCGCGGTGACAATGTCACTTAGTGGTTTTTTCGCGGCTGCAGACAAGCCAGCTGCCGTGGCTTCATCGTCACCTGTCGCCATGGCAGCGACAGGTGCCGCCGGCAGCACTCTCCCGCCGGGCCTGTACTCTCGTATGCGGCACATGTTGAACTCGGGTAACACATGCTACGTCAACGCGACCATTCAAGCCCTCTTAGCGGCGCTTGACTCTGCGTCCAATGTAGCGGAGCTGGAACCACTGGTTCAACACTGCACAAGCACGGAAGCGGATCCAATGGATGCGAGGCCCATCAATCCTCCAAGCCTCTTCGCTCTCCGGTCCCTAGTGCCAAGATGGCGATTCGATGGCCGTCAACAAGACGCCTCCGAATTTGCAACGTATCTGCTAGAGCACAACACTGGAACTCTGCAACCAGCTCGCTGGGAGGGACGCACCAATGGAGTGCCGGAAAGTGAGGACGATGGTCTCACGCCGCTCCTGCTGCCGCTTTCCTCCGCCTGTCGCACACTGCAGCAGGCCTGTACGGCTTGGTACAACCACATGTTCCAGCGCGCCCTGTCATGGGCCCCAGACATCTTACCAGTCACTGTTGCTCGATGGATGGATGGCACAAAGCGACGAACCCCGTTAGACCTGCGCAGGCACATCTCTCTGCCGTCTTGGACTGAGGGACAGGTCCGGCAATGGCACCAGTACGCAGTCATTTCGGGAGTCTTTCGCATAGGTGCTGACATACACACCGGGCACTACCGGTCCTTCTGGATTCATCCCAACGGAGGCGTACTATATGTGGGTGATGACGCCACCCGCCCATACCCGGCCTCGGCCTCAGATCGCAAACATGTAATGGAAGACTGCTACCTCCTTTTCTTGAGAAGACAGGAGTGACTCTGACTCACCCTCAAGGGGTGAGTGCTGGCCCTCCCAGACTAGGAACGCGTGCACCAATAGGGTGCCTGTGCGTGGGAAGGCCGGACCCCACAATAGGTGGGCATGGCCCCCCCCACGTCAAGGCCAAGCATGCTTTAGGCATGCGCAGGCTTACCCGCAGCTTTTAAGGCTGACCCAGCATGGCTGATAAGATTCACAGCCCAGACCACCAACATGGTCGCACCACCTCTCCCCTAGCTCCGGATTCACAAATGGGAGAGCCTTCCGAGCCTTTTGGGGTCGACACTCGACGCCAGACATCTGGCGGCGGCAAGCAGCGGTCAGGCAGAGCCCTGCATGCCATCTCCAACGCTGAGCTGGCTCAGACTCTGGGGCCAGTGGCAGCCGCTCCTGGCATCAGTGAGTCCTACCTGACACATATGGTGCCAATGGCAGAATGCGCAAGTAGCAGCGGAGGCAATGCCTGTTTCTTCGTGTCTCTTCCAAGACGGACTGAAAGCCCTTCTGCTTGATGCCGCCGCTGTCAGTCGGAAAAACATGCCCAAGCCTGCTGCCAGACACGTTACAGCTGTGCGCGTCGTCGGATAACCACCTGAAAACGGCCTCAAGGCAACCCCCCTCTCCCGGGCCGGGAGAGAGGGGTTGCTTTTAGGGAGCTCGGTGCTACAGGACTCCCGACGCAAGGCCGTTGCGGAGCTGCTGCCGCAACCGCATTGCTGCCAGCATGCACCACGAGGATCATATCCCGACATCAGGTACGTCACAACAAGCTGGAGCTCGATATTTTGCAGCCTGCAAAATAGCTTTGGCTGATCTCTGCCAGTTCGCTTAAAGCCTGTAGGCCGCAAAAGCTCTCTCATCGGTCTTTCTGACCTGGGCTGATCAGCTATAGGGTCTGAGTCAGTTTCACACCAAAGTGAGTGCACCGCGGCAATCGCCCGCTATGTGCAGAGCCCGCTCGCACAGCGTTCAATTGAATAGTAGTAGTAGTAGTAGTGGTAGTAGTAGTAGTAGTAGTCTTGGTCGTAGTCGTGGAGGTGGTCGTGGTAGTGGTAGAAGGTGCAGGTGCAGGTTCAGGTGTAGGTGTTGGTGCAGGTGTGGCAGGTTGTAGTTACTGTAGTTATCGTCGCAGTTGTGATTGTGGCAGCAGCAGCAGCATTACCAGCAGCTGAAAAAGCGGTCAGCAAGCAGCAGCCAGATCGAGAGAAGCAGCGCGGGTGATCGTTTTGGTCATGGCTTATGAAGGTTTCTTAAGGATAGGGGTTTCTTGTTCACGGGATCTAGGACCTACATAGCAGTAGGAGTAGGAGTAGCAGTTCGAGTATGTGTGGGAGTAGATAGAGGAGGAGTAGGAGTCGGAGCAGGAGCAGAAGTCGGAGTAGCAGTAGCAGCAGCAGTAGCAGCAGCACCCAGCAGCACCGCCAGCACCACCATCACCAGCAGCACCGGCATCACAGTTACCATCGCCACCATCACCACCCCGGGTACTACTGAGACTTCTCCTCACACAGGCACCACCGGCAATTGGCAATAGTAATTACATTTAGTGATAGAATCCGATTTTATAAGGCTCCTTGCAGTTACAGGCTGTTATTGTATGGGGGCAGTATTCGAGCAACACTGTCTTCAGGGCAAGAGGTTACCCTAAACCCGGTCGAGGGTGAGGTCAGGACTATACACAGGGACCCTTGGCAGTTAGAACAGGGCTTTGAGGTATATCATGGCATCAACGTAGGGGGAGCCCGAAGGTACGGTTGATGATAAAAATCCTGCATTACCTTACGGACCCTAAACTATGGGAATTATGGTATATTCCTTATCATGGGTAATGCAGGGTTTATATCATCAACAGTATTGTTATTCAGTAAGTCCCTTACACTGTGTTCACGGGGTGGTGAAGCTGGCTTCGCTCAGACCAAGATTCTGAGGAGTACTGCGCGGTTTTCGAGTGGCTGTTCGAGTCGTGTCGGCACTGTAGAGTAGTGTCAGAATACTCGGTAAGACTATCCACGGAGATTCCTTCATAAAGCGGTAGTATACCCCAAAACCGCCGTCGTCTGAATACTAGGGCGCCTATCTAGGTTATTGAAGCAGAAGGTAATATTAGGAAAAAGGGTACCCTTGTTATTAAGGGTCTACTCACGAACGTAGCCATATTGCATCCACACCCAAAGCTCTGAAAATCTGACATGGGACATGTTAATTCTCAGCCTGCACCCTGAGCCACGATTCGGACAGCTCCCCAGCTCTTTTTCGCAAAGGTTCTTAAACCTTAAACCCGAAGCCCGTAAAGCCTGCTTACCTTAACTCCAGGCGGAAAAAGCGCCCCTAAACCCTAAACCCTAAACCCTAACCCTAAAACAAAAACAAAGCCCAAACCCCTGAAGCCTGAAGCCGACGAGGAGCAAACCCTGTTGCGCGGAACCGTCTGCGAACGGCAACGCGGTCTTTACAAGGGGGTTCAACGGTTTAGGGTTTAGGGTTTAGGGTTAGGGTTTAGGGTTTAGGGTTTAGGGTTTAGGGTTACGGTTTAGGGTTTAGGGTTAGGGTTTAGGGTTTAGGGTTTAGGGTTTAGGGTTACGGTTTAGGGTTTAGGGTTTAGGGTTAGGGTTTAGGGTTTAGGGTTTAGGGTTTAGGGTTTAGGGTTACGGTTTAGGGTTTAGGGTTTAGGGTTCATCCTAGACTCCCAAACTCCCCTCTAATGCACCCTAAATGCGGACTATTAAGGACCATATCATGGGTTCTATGAAAGGGCCACTGGGGGTCCTGGATGGTGGCTTGACATTACATAAGCTTCTCTACGGTTTGGGCTTCGGGTTTAGGGCTTAAGGTCTCTATAGTTTGGGGTGGATTGTCGAGGAAGTTTCCTTCCAAGCATCTGTAGATGAGTTGCGGACAGTTCATCTTTTGAAGCAGAATACGCGACAAACCCTAAATCCTTCACCCCTCAACCCTAAACCCCTAAACCCCTAACCCCTAAACCCTAAACTCCCAAACCCCTAAACCCCTAAACCCCAAACCCCTAAACCCTAAACCTAGTTGGGAGGTACCCAGAGACTCCAATATCCCTTAATTAAGGAATATTCCTTAAATTATAGTAGGATCCTTAATATGATTTAAGGAATATTCTTGAATTAAGGGATATTGGAGTTTCTGGGTAGAAGGAGCTTTAAGTACCCTAAATGGAGTTACCCCAATTATAACCCTACTTATAACCTACTTACTAAGTCCCCTGCCCTTCCAAGTAGTTGGGAGGCAAATCCTTCTTATAACTTAAAACGGATCAAGACCTACCCAGACCCCTGGGAGGATCTAGAAAGTAGATCCCCCAATTTGGTGCCCTCTAGTTGGGAGGTAGAAGGAGCTTGGGTGTTCAGAGGTTCAGGGCTTCGGCTTTATCGGGGATTGCCGTCTCGGGGGTGCCTACCAGAGCTCCCAGATCCGAGCCCTACTACTTCATGCTATATATAGATAGATAGATAGATATATATATATATATATATGTATATATATATATATATATATATATAATAGGGTTCTATCATATAGGGGTTTCAGAGACTCCGAGATCCTTTAAGTAAGTAAGGAGTATCCAATGTTTAGGGGTTTAGGGTTTCAGTTTAAGCCCAAAAGTTGGAAACCCAATAGTCTCAATCCTTTAAGAGTAATGTAGAGGGACTCCCAGCACTCTTTGGCCTTAATCCGGTTTCCAACTTTATGGGTTGTATTCCCCTGTAGTTCCGTTTAACAGCACTGCATTTTGGTTACTGCCCCCACTCAGCAACCGTCGAATAATATTCATAATGGAGGGTGGCCTTCCCGCGCCTGCGGGGCTCTTTGTGCCGCATGCCACCTGCTTGTCTTGCTTCAGGCACTATCATACCGTGCCTCGCCTCCAGAATCACCTCCGGAAGGTCCCCCAATGCCTTCCTGATGCCGCCCCTAGGGCTCGCTGAGGTTCGTGAGGTTGAACACGCCGATCGGCTCCGCCAGAAAAAGCTGCGCTCGGGGCAATGGCAGGACTTCCGTGTGGTACTTGGAAGGTCAGGGGACTTAGTAAGTAGGTTATAAGTAGGGTTATAATTGGGGTAACTCCATTTAGGGTACTTATAACTCTACTTATAACTTACTTACTAAGTCCCCTGCCCTTCCAAGTTCCTTCAGGCCTCCGGGCCCGCGCAGCCCACTCGAGACGAGCTTCTCGAGGCACTTGGCGACGAAGCGCCCCTCTCCCTCCTTAACCAACTCCTAGTCCTGAGCTCTCCTCCTGGGTTTGTGATGAGCTCCACCAACGCACCAAAGAGCCTCCGCGGACCGGGACTTGCAGCTTTTGGTGGCGACGAGTAAGGTGAGCTTCTTCGCGCTCTGGTTCACCTGAACTCATTTGCCCTCGGATGCGTCTGTCGACTCTGCAATCCGCCGAAAAAAAGGAGATGAATTAGGACCTTCACAGTAGCCCTATGATAGACTGTTGCTGTATGGGGGCAGTACCCAAACTACATATGCAAAACACATGCCCCAAAGCCCCAGGCCAAGGATTTCGGTGCCTTCGTTAACCCTGAACCGTGAACTGCAAATTCATGACCCAGAGATCCCCATAGCCCTTAATCTAGGATGCCCAGTAGTACCCTTATTCCCTTTTTGTAGTCCTAGGTTCCTTTATAAAGTTACACAATACCAAAAAGAGAGGCCTTGTTATTCTGAGGTTACTGGGTATCCTAGTAATTCAGGAATATACCCTTCAGGAACCAATTGGCCTTAGAATTAGGGGGGGTGTTAGCCTAAAGCCTAAGCCCTGAACCCTGAACCTAAATCCTTAAACCCTAAACCCTCAACCTGAAACCCTGGATTCTGAACTTTGGACCCTTAGGTGTTTCATTGATTAATGGGTATACTGGGATCTCTGAGGAATGAGGCCTCCAACTTCGGCTTCCTTCGATGTCCTCAAGTCCAAGATCTCTGTGGCAAAGATGTGTTCTTCTGCCTTAGGCCTGGGGACTACAGGTTTGGGGTTTTGGGTTTAGGGTTTAGGGCTCAGGGTTCAGGGTTTCGGGTTTTAGGGTTCAGGGTTTACGCTTCAGGGTTTAGGGTTTCGGGTTTATGGTTTCGGGTTTAGGTTAGGGTTTAGGGTTTAGGGGCCACTACTGCTCCCACTTCTCCTACTACTGCTGCAGCTGCTGCTCCCCCGCTTGCTACCTACTCTTGCTACTGCTGCCCCTGTAACGTTGCCCGTGACTACTTGCAGTAACTATGGCGCCGCGCCAAACTTCGAGTTAGCAAACAGTGCTTAGGGTCAAGTCCGATGGTAATTACAAGCAGCGTTTACAGTACCTTTCCCCGCTGACCTACTTGTATGATGCTGGGATTTCTTAAGCCGTAAACTTCAACGTCCAAACCCTAAACCCCAAGGCGTGAGCTGGAGAAACTTGTGTCTTTTCTGGCATTCAATTACCCTAAACCCTACCTTCTCAAACCCTTAAGTCCAAGTCTTGAGCCCAAAGCCCATGGCCAATACTTCCTAAGATCCGCACCTGCACGGAGCCGAATGCTTTTTTTTGCTGCGTCATGTTTTGCTAGATCATAGTTACGGCTGTCGACATCGTTACTTGAGCGGTTATGGTCATCCCTTAGTGACAGTGTATTTGTGGTAGAAATCTTGCTCAAAGCCGTATTCTAATTTTGAAGGCCCGCCAACTAACGGGGTTCTGCGATGTATAGTAGGAGTTCCTGCCATTTTGGACGGGATCAGCGTGCAATTCGACTGGGGACAAACTTTAAACCCTAAACCTTAATATAGGGGCCTAAATAATTACCAATATTATGGTGGGGGTTCCTTATTATGATTATAGTATAATGGGCCCCAAAACCCTATTCTAATTATTAGGGCCCCTACATTAAGCCAACTGAACTATCTTAAAGGCCTTCCGGGATGGCTCTTGCCTTTGCAATTGGGCTGAGTCTTTAATTAGTACAGACCCTAAACCCCTATCTCTTAAATGACGGAGTATGTTGTCTTGTCCAGGCCGTCCTTGAAAGTAGATTTTCGTATACACTGCAAGAACTGCCCTGTCTTCAGGGATTTCCCGGACTGGCTGCCGGGGATGTCCGTGGCATTTCGCCTCGTTTGGGACGACATAGGGCGACCTCGCGCAGCCCCGGAGGAGGCGCGGCAGACGGCCCATGAAGGGCTGTAAACAGGAGAGTCCGAATAAAACGGAGACAGTAATGTAGAACTTTAGATAGTTGGATCCGCATTGTAAAGACCCCCAAATTGAGGTACACGAGTTTTCTGAGTTGACAAAAAAGAGGGATCCACGGTAATATAGGGGCCTCAATAACTAGGATAGGGCTTTGGGGCCCATTGTACTATGCTTATAATAAGGAACCCCGGGAATAGTATAGGTAATTATTTGGGCTCCTAAAGTAGGGCTTTTCAGTTTCAGAGTTTAGGATGATGGGGCTTCGGTAGCTTGCGGAGCAGGTCTTTGAGACCTTCTCTGTTGGGTGGCGATGATCAGGCTAATACAACAAAATGTACTATATCATAAGGCATGTAATATCATATAATGTACTAGAATTTATAGTATCATTTAATGTACTATAATATAGTCTACTGAGAATAAAGGTATTGAGAATAACCACAATAACAGGAGCAATAACAATCATAACAGGCACAGTACAAGTACTCTTTACACTATAGTAGAACAAATCTCTGGTGTTAGTCATTCTTGTTCATGTTGCTGTTATCCCTCATTAGTTTACGCCCCTTTCCTTTGGAGCATCGGGATCCTACACACAAACCCTGAACCCTACAATGGACCCTGGAACCCCCTAAACCCTAAACCCTAAACCCTAAACCCTAAACCCTCAACCCTAAACCCTAAACCCTAAACCCTAAACCGATTCACTGACCTGATTTTGGGAACTCGGAGCCTGAAGTTCTGTCAGCACTTCGGATTTCGGGTTCAGGGTCTAGGGCTTGGGGTTTAGGGTTTCTCCACAGTCCAAAAGCCCCAATCCTGAAATCCCAGACCTGTAAGCCCATATATTCATATCTTTTTGCAATGCGAGCCTAGCTGCGACAAAGCTCTTCAGGCAAGCACTTTTTGCCGCAGCTGAAGCTTAAACGACTGTCGGGGTTTGGAGATTCTGGTTCGGGCTCAACGTTAAGGTGTTAGGGTTTACTCTATTTTTGGTTAGGTGTTAAGGCTTGCAGTTGGGCTGTGGGCCTTTTTGGGGTTGAAGGTTTGGCATCGAGGCGTTTATCTTTGGGCCTCGGGGTTTAGGGTTCGGGACAGACATAGGCATGCCCTTAATTCAGCGGTCGGAACAAGTAGTAATGTCCCGTTAGTATGTGCATGTCTATTATCATCACATACTCTCACCATAAAACCTTTTACCAAAACCCATGCCCGCTTTATTTTAAATTCGACTCTGTAGCTCCTGCCAGCTGTAGCTATAGTCTTAATCATTGAAACCCGGCAAAAGCGCAGAGCAAAAGCTCTCAAGGAATCCTTAAACAAGGGGCCTCCGATCTATCTCCTGTTTCTGGAGTATTGGGCTCTCTGGCTATGTAAAACCTCCGCCCTGCACTTCAACCCAATACCTTAAACCCTAAACCTTAAGTCCTAAACCTTCCTCTGCTGAAGAGTCGCTTGAGGTCCTTTATGCACTCCCTATAACCCCAGGGTAATATAGGGCTTTAAACAATTAGAATAGGGTTTTGGAATCCATTATACTACACATATAATCAGGAACCCCCCAAATTAAGGCCCCTCTATGACAGTGCCCTTATAGATCCCCTTAAAAGGAACCCTATTCTAACCACTGAGGCGCCTACATCACGGGTTTTTTTGGGCTCTCTAAGCCCTAAACCCTAAACCTTAAACCCTAAACCCTAAGCCGATGGGGTTTAGGGGTTTAGGGTTTAGGGTTTAGGGTGGCAGCCGATAGGCCGAGCCAAGCAATACGCCCCGACGCGACCAGGTGCCACAGCTGCCGTACGGTTTTGAGTTCTCCTCTAAGGGGTCCTTTAAGGGCTCCTTTAAGGGATACTATAAGGGATGCTATAAGGGTTCCTTTAAGGGATACTAGAAGGGATAAGGGCTTAGAATAGGGGCCTTAGATAATAATTAGAATAGGGTTTTAGGGCTCCTTTAACGGATTCTATAACAAGGGTACCATAAGGCCTTGGTATAGGGGCCTTTATCATTGGAATAGAGTTTTAGGGCTCCTTCAGGGCTCTAAACGGAGAGGCTTCAGAGGGGCCGTTTCAGGTCTTATTTTGTGTTGCGCTTTTGGGCAGTGGGCTCCTTTGCGGCTAGTTTCAGAGTTTGGTAGAGTCTAGGTGGTGTTTTCCAAGAGAGCCCAACCCTTGATCAAGGAGTATTCTTTGAATTATACAGGGGGCTTACTGCCTAAAGGGTTCCTTAGACGGAAAACAGCAAAATCAAAATACTGAAACCCCAAACAAAACCCGAAATCCTACAACCGGCCTGTACACAAAGTCAGAACCAGGTATACCCTGAACCCTACAAGCGGTTTTCATCCAGTTCAAGCGCAGGTGGAGGTAAGCCAGGACCTAAGCCCTAAACCTTAAACCTAAAATACTACGAATGGCCTCGGAACAACTTACCTTTCTTTAGTAGGGAATGGAGGAATGGGGTACAATGATAACTACTATTACTACCATTCTTCCATTCCCTACTAACCAAAGGTAAGTTATAGGATCATTAAGGCCCCTATATTATAGTACCGTTATGGATCCCTTATAGTAACCCTTATAGACCCCTTTATAAGGCCCCTTCCATTCCCTACTAACCAAAGGTAAGACAAAGCCAAGCCGAGGTTAAACCCTAAACCCTAAACCCCAGCCTTTGCAATGTCCCTGTCTTCCAGATACGAAGGTCCCAACCAAGAGGCTCCTCCTAGTATAGGAATTCTAGCTGTACTTGCAGGTGGAAAAGAGCCCTCAAAAAAAAAAAACAGCCTTTGAACAAAGCCAAGCCCAGGTTGAGGTGGCGCTGGGCCCGGAGTTTGGTCCTTTGGGCCTCGGGCTCCGCTGCGGTTGGCTCCCCGAAGTGGGCCACATCCGAGAGGACTTCAAAAGGGAATCCCAAACCAGAGTTTAAGGTTTAGGGTTTAGGGCTTGAAGTGAACCCTGAACCTAAGACAGTAATCACAGAGTTAACGGTTTAGGGTGTAGAGCTTGAGCTGAACCCTACAGACTATAACAGAGAGCTGGATAAGGGCCTTTATAGCATTTTGATAGAGTTCCGGTTTTTCTCTGGGTTTTGGGGGTGGGGTTTTGGGCGACATCCAGGAGGACTTGAAGTGGACTTCAACCCCAAACGAAGCTCTGACTTCTTTCTGCGACGCAGATGAAACAAGTCCCTAACTACAGTTTCCTAGGTTGTACTTGAGTCATATGTGGGTGCTTGTCAAAATTAGGGTCCCTTTTTGGGTCCTTACTATGATACGGCACCTAATATTTAAGGTACCCAAAAGGGGACCCTAATGTTGACAACTACCCATGTGGGAAGTTCTCTCAGAAACCCTAAACCCCTAAGGTCCTTCCCAAGGCTTTGCTGCATTATTTTCGGGGCCTAGGAGGGACCCTAATCTGGAGACTCCAATATCCCTTGATAAAGGAAGATGCCTTAAATCACATTAGGGATCCGACTATAAAATAAGGCATACTCCTCAGGTAAGGGATATTGGGGTCTCAGGGAATCTGGAGGGTACTTGGAAGGGCAGGGGACTTAGTAAGTAGGTTATAAGTAGAGTTATAAGTCCCTAAATGGAGTTACCCCAATTATAACCCTACTTATAAAGTACTTACTAAGTCCCCTGCCCCTCCAAGTAAGGTCGCGCTCCAGGGGCCGACACCTTTACGCATACAGTTGATGATATAAAGCCTGCATTACCCATAAGAAGGGATATACCATAATTCTCATAGTTTGGGGTCCTTAAGGTAATGCAGGATTTATATCATCAACAGTAGTATCCCCTCTTAGCCCCTAGTCATAAAGAATAGACTCCAAACCCTCAGCCGCAGACGACTAGACCCTAAACCCCAAATTTGTAAACTCCAAACCCCTAAACCCCTAAACCCCAAAGCCTAGCTATGTGAAAGGCTTCGATCGCGGTGTCAGGATGCATCCTGGTAGGGTTTGTTAGGGTTTTGGGTTTCAGGGTTCGTTTTTCGGATCGGGTCTGAAGGTTTCGGGTTTCAGGGTTTCAAGGTTTCGGGTTTAGGGTTTTCAGGTTCAGGGTTTAGGGTTTGATAGGCTTCTTGAATTGGATAGGGCATTCCCCTCCCAGAGACTCTGAAAATACTATAATATTTCAGAAGTCTAGTTTAATATCGTAAGAAGAACCCCCCCCATGATTTATGGTTTATTTCTCCTTGAAGTGTGTTTTGGAGTCACTGGGTTGTAGGGGCCGTGGTGCTGAGGGTCTGAATATAACTTAAAAGGGCCCTGGGGGTTGATAGGAGGCTTCGAAGTGGGCTGCCCACCGAAATCTTCAATTCTCCTTAAGCCGCACCTGAACCTTACCCTAAACCCCAAACCGTGAACCTTATACCTCGAACCTGAAATGCGGAACCCCACAAATCGCCGTCGACAGAGTTGCAACCACTGTCAAAGCTCTTGGGACCTCTCTTATCCCAGACCCCCGGGAGGATCCAAAAAGTAGATCCTATGAAGTACCCTTAGTAGTAGAGGGCACCAACTTGGGGGGATCTACTTTCTAGATCCTCCCAGGGGTCTGGGTAGGTCTTGATCCGTTTTTAAGTTATAAGAAGGATTTAGGGTCTAGGGTTCAGCAACCTTGAGCCCGAAGCTGCTACCCAGAGACTCCAATATCCCTTAATTCAAGAATATCCCTTAAATCATATTAGGGACCCTACTATGATTTAAGGGGTATTCCTTAATGAAGGGATATTGGAGTCTCTGGGTCCGAGGACCTAAACCCTAAAGAATCCCTTAAAGGAGCCCTTGAAGGAGCCTTACTAAGTCCCATGCTTGGAACGGCAGGGGACTTAGTAAGTAGGTTATAAGTAGGGTTATAATTGGGGTAACTCCATTTAGGGTACTTATAAGTCTACTTATAACCTACTTACTAAGTCCCCTGCCCTTCCAAGTAGACCCTAAACCCTAAACCCCATGAACCCCTTTAAGGAACCCTATAGATCCCTTTAAGGAGCCCTTTAAGAGCCCTTACTAAGTCCCCTGCCCTTCCAAGTGATCTTTTCAGGGGTCTGGGGAGGACCGGAGGAGCTTCTGGCTGGGCCAGGGGGTGCGCGTTGGGGATCGGCTCCTGGAGCTGAAGAGCGCCAAGGAGGCGTGGCTTCTGGGGCGGTCTGTAGGGTTACTGCTATAAGGGATCTATACGGGTTACTACAAGTGATCTATAAGGGTTAGTATCAGGGATCTAGAAGGGTTACTACTTTAAGGGATCTTGAGAGTTACTACAAGGGATGTATAAGGGTTACTACAAGGGATCTATACGGGTTACTATAGTGAAGGGGCCAGAATTAGAATAGGGTTGGGCAGGTGCTGCGGTTTTATGATTTTTGGTTTTGCATACATGGCTTATGAGTGCTTTCGCTGGCTTGTGTAAGGATTCTATAGAGGAGCTGTTACAAGGTTGAAGTGTTGGGGTTTTGGTGTTTAGGGAGTAGGGTGGCAGGGCTTTGGGGTTTTCGGGTTTAGGTCTTCAGGCCATGCCCTCTAAATTCGAAAGGCCCTCGAATCAACCCGATACCCCAAACCCTAAACCCTCAACCCCCCAAACTCTATTCTGATAACCTTAGGGTCCAGGGCCCAGGGGCAGAGTCATGGTCTTACTCTACATGGTGGAGCAAGCGCAAAATCTAAGCCAAACTTCCCCAGAGCCATAAACCTAACTCTGTGGGTTAAGGGCTTCCTTTCTTTGGTCTAGGGTGCTTGCAGGCTAGCGGAGGTTTCGTGGAATCAAGCTTTTGGAGCTACTCCTCCAACCCAGAAAGCCCGATACCTTTTGATTCAGGACCCTGGATAACGGTTCTATGGGGATTTAAAGGGTGCTTGTAAGGTTTTTATACCCGACAGTGGAAGGTGCGTGCATTGTGGTGATTTCAGGTATATTCCTCAATCAAGGGCCGTTGCGCTCTCTGGTTGCGTTTGTTTTTGATAGTGCAATGAGACAGCAGGAACATCAACAACAGGAGCAGCAACAAACTCAAGCAAGACGGTGACGCCTATTATCATGCTGATGATGATGAAGAGGTTCATGCAGTTTGACCATCATACTACTTTCATCAGTATTCAACCGACATTAATCCAAACCCGAAACCCCGAATTTTCAGCCCCAGACCGTAAACAAAAAAACCCTTAATCGAAAACGCTGTGCTACTGTTGTACGGGCCCTTATAACCCCTGTGAAACCGTTTACCCAGAACCCCGTGGAGGATCTAGAAAGTAGATCCCTTAATTTGGGGCCCTATACTACTAAGGGTACTTTATAGGAACCCCCATTAAGGGATTTGCTTTTTGGATCCTTGGGGGGGTCTGGGTAAATACAGACCAGGCAGTCAGTCTCGAAGACCTCGCACCTGGGAAGATCCTCCCAAGGCTTTGCGAACGGCCGCTGAGATTAGTTTTCCTGCGCCTCAGCGACTGTAAGACTTAGGGTTCAGGATGTAGGGTTTAGGGTGGTTTGGGGTTTGGGTTTAGGGTTTAGGGTTCAGGGTAAAGGGTGTAGGTTCCAGAGTACTATGGAAGCCCAAAATATGATTCCTTAGTACTTAGGGCTCCCTATTGTTTTTTTTTTAAGGCTTTGAGGGAGGCCAGAACCCTATTCAAGCTATTGGGGTCCCAGCATGAAGCCTGAACCCTCAGCCCTAAGCCCAAATCCCAAACCTGAGACCCTAACCCGAACCCACATAACAAAAAGAGCCCCTTAACTTGCCCTTAATAATCAACCAATGAGCTCTAAACCCTCCAGATCCTGGCACTCAAGCCCCGACAGGCAAAAATGTAGAATGCCAGACGGTAACCAACATTTTGCCTCACAAGTTCCCGATTGTAAGTATACCCTAGATTATGTAAAGGCTCCTAGACCCTAGGGCTATTGAACCAACAAGCTCTAAACGCCCCAAACCTTGGCACTCCAGCCCCAACAGGCCCCTTCTAACCCTAAACCTTAACCCCAAGACCCACTTAACCCTAAGCCCTAAACCCTAAACCCCAAAGCCCGGACCCTCAACTGTGGGTTTCGCTGACCTTACCTGCAAAGCGGAAAAAGGCATTAAAAAAGAACGCCCGGACCCTCTGAACCCCAAGCCCTAGGCAGTACCCTGCACCTAGACCACAACCCCGGGCTACGGGTCGGCATTCAGGGGTCGTGGGTTCTTGCTACCCAGATCTCCGGGAGGATCCAAAAAGTAGATCCCATTTATGGGGGGTTCCTATAAAGTACCCTTAGTCGTATAGGGCCCCAAATTAGGGGATCTACTTTCTAGATCCTCCCGGGGTTCTTGCTAAGGGATTTGACTTAGGTTACCATAATAAGGAAACCCTGTTCTTTGTTTTTAGGGTAACTCAAACCTTAAGCCCTTAGAGGAACCCTGTTGGATCCCTATTATGGTACCTTGAACTAAACTCCTTAACAGGAACCCAGGGTTTCCTGGGAGGTTCGGGGTGGTAATAAACCAAGTGGCAGTGTGGCTATAACCTGCAATCGAAGACCCCAGCTGTAGGTGGTGAAAGCTGAGCTGTCGGCACAGTCATAATTCGGCTGCTATGTCTTCCGAACCTCCAAACAGAGCCTGTATGTTGGCCTTTCTTGTTGCAGGATGTTCGACTATCAGACTCAAACAGCTTGAGCAAGGGTACCACCGGAACTCCCTAAGACCCCGACCCGAAATAAGCCCTAAACCCTGAAACCTAAACTCTAAACCCTATTCCGTACGCCTTAGCCCTAAACCTGGAACTCTGCTTCCAGTTTAGGGTGTAGGGGTTAGGGTTTAGGGTCTAGGGGACCTCCAGTAGTGCTAAAAGTTCCTTCTTGTCCATATGCTATAGTATGCTTCAGAGTCGTTATTCTAGTTATGAAGGCCCTTGTATTGGCAGAAAGGGTTTATGTGCCACTGTGGGAGATACTCTCGGGGTCACAAGACCTGCAATGTCGGAGCTTGTATGGCAAATGGAAGCTTGAATAACAGTTGTAGATACGGTTCCTCCTCAGGGTTTCCTAATGTAACCACATTATCTTCACCCCTAAAACCCTATTCTAACCATCAAGGCCCTTTGAAGGGAGTTACTATGGCAGCCTAAAAAGTAGGATCGTTATTGTAAGGACCCCCAAAGTAAGGTATCCCAATTTTCGGAAACCCCCAAATTGTTTCAAACCAACCCAGGTGCCTGCACGATGAGGTGTGAGAAGGCATGACATCGGAGATCCCGGGCATCAGAGACTTCGGGCATGACTGCGGCGAGGAAGAGCTCATCCGGCGGCTTTCTGGTGTTTTGCTGTAGTATGTCTTGTTATGATGTATTCAAGCAGTCTGTTATGACTTTACATATTATTGTCTGTTATGTCTTGCTATGATATATTCACACAGTCTTTTATAGACTTTGTTATCTACTAACATATGTATGTTCTGTTTTGTTATGCGAGCCAAGACTTGCGCTGGGACCTTCACTTGGCGACCGCTTCGGAGGAGATGAGCATCGAAACGAGAACCCTGGCTCCTGTCTGCCGGTGACCCCGTGAGACCTTCATCGGTTTAGGGATTTAGGGTTTAGGGGTTTAGGGGTTTAGGGGCTTAGGGTTTAGGGATGTAGGGTTTGGGGTTTAGCATGGCATTCACAGTTAGCATAGGGGCCTTAAGAATTAGAACAGGGTGTTGGGGTTGTATACCCGAATGATACTAAGGAGCCCCGAATTCTGTAGGCCCGATAATCCCCTGCCGGCGCCCGACAGTTGGAAAAGATGCTGCAACGGTTTCGTGCGCTCGCAGCTGTTGCCAGGGCTCCTGTTGCAACCCGCCTTATCCTTTTTCATGGTTCCCCCAACAGAATACACAGACCGGCTAGTAGACCTTCTTACATAATTCCTACTAAGGGATATAGGTATAGGGCTCTGTCTATTGTTTCTAAAAAGGACAAGGGTGGTTGCAACCCTAAACCCTAAACCCCAAATGCTAATGGGAGTTTCCGAAAATCGGGAACCCTAGTATGATACCCTAAATAGCAGGATCTTTATTATGAGGGCCCCAAAGTAATGTACCCCTAATTTTCGGAAACTCCCAAATCCTAAACCCTAAATTCTGCCAGCGGCCATAGAGTTTCCATTGCCCCATGTGCTTGACCTTTCCCAGCTTGTGCCGAGAGACTCCAATATCCTTTAACGAAGGAATATTCCTTAAATCATATTAAGGATCCTCCTATAATTTAAGGTATATTCCTTAATTAAGGGATATTGGAGTCTCTGGGAGCTTGTGCAGCATCTTGCACAGCGCTTCTTCCGCAGAATATGGCTTTGATCTTCAAGGGATGTGTTTCCGAGAATGAATCCCTTGCTGCTCGCCCACGCGCCTAGCTGCGGGTAGGCGCGGAGTCTTGGAGCCTAGGGCTTTCAGGGAGCGGGCATCCTGCGTGCTTCTGTGTCTGACTCGGAGCCTGCAGCCTAGATGTATTTATACAAGCCCTCAACCCCCAAAAACCGAACCTTAAACCCAGAAGCCCTAAACCCGAAACCCTCAACCCTGAACCCAAAAAGCTCTAAAACCTAAACCCAAAGACCCAAAGAACCCTAGACCCGAAATCCTAAGCCCTGACCTTAAGCCCTGAACCCAGAACAGGCCATGTCAGATGGTGGCGATGAAGAAGAGACAGACAAACTCGAAGCAGCGGCTCCGTCCAAGAGAATTTCACAAAGAAGTGGTATGGGGTTTACGGGGTTTAGGGGTTTAGGGCTTAGGGTTTCGGGGTTTACGGGGTTTAGGGGTTTAGGTGTTTAGGGCTTAGGGTTTCGGGTTTAGGGGTTTACGGTTTAGGTGTCCGGGGTTCAGGGGTTTAGGGTTCTAAGGTTTCAGGGGTTGGGGGCTGTTGGTTTAGTTGTTTGGGTTCGGGTGTACGATTTAGGTCTGAAAAATTGGTACTACATGAATTCCTTTTAGCCCCTGGACGATGACACTGCATGTACAACATAAAACCGTTTCCTAAACCTTCGTCTGCTGTTTAAGGCACCATAGGCGCTATGCTAAACATGACCAGATGAGAGGACATCGGTTATGTGTGGACAGGGATACAGGTGGCACCAGGATGCCGGCGAGGATTAGGAAGATGGAGACGACGATGATCATGATGATGATTATGATGACGGTGATGATGATGATGATGATGGTCATGACGAGGACAACGATGAAGACTGGCTGTCGATCTGTCGATTATGGTCTCGCGGAGGATGGTAAAGCTTACCCGGGCAGTGAGTACGGTAATCATGACTGTGCCGTTGATGATGATGTTTAGTTAGAGAGGCCGTGTCATGTCTTCTGATGTGATTCATGATAGCATGTAGACGATGACAGTGATTCTGCTGTCGAGAGGGTAACGGCGGGGTGTGGATGTTGGTGGCGAGGCTGACAGGAAGACGTCACAGTCATGGGCACCCACAATCCGTAATTGTACAAGGCTTATAATTCTTGGAAAGGTAGGCAGGCAGGCAGGCAGAAACCCGAAACTCTAAACTCCAAACCCTAAAACCATGTAGGTAGGCAGGTCGTTATGTACGTGATGTCATACCTCTTCAACGGCTCCTCCTCAAATCGAAGCCAGAAGCGCCCCGGGCCCAAGCCTCGGCATCTGCCAGAGGTCCTACCCAGACATGTCAGTATCCCTCAGCTAAGGAAAGTACCTTAAATTGTAGTAGGGTCCTTCATATGATTCAAGGAATATTTCTCAATCGAGGGATAAGGGATATTGGAGTCTCTTTGTAATGCATCTTCCCAAGCTGGTAAGCGCAACGCTCCCGCGCAATCACCGAAGAGCACTGACCTTGACACCCCTTGAACCGTGGGCATTTGGGGTTGAGGGCATGGGCTTGTGGAAGGCGACGTCCGAAGTTGGAAGCGTCGTATCTGAGGCGCGGGGAATTGACGGCTACTGCTCGGCCTCTTTCGTCTGTTTAGGGTGACCACCACCACAACAACAACAACTATTACTACTACTACTACTACTACTACTACTACTACTACTACTACTACTACTACTACTACTACTACTACTACTACTACTACTTCTACTACTACTACTACTACTACTACTACTACTACTACTGCTACTACTGCTGCTGCTGCTGCTGCTTCTACGACTGCTACTACTACTACTACTACTACTACTACTACTACTGCTGCTACTGCTACTACGACTTCTACTACACCACAACACCACTACTACACTACGACACGACCACACACACTACTACACTACTACACTACTACACTACTACACTACTACACTACTACACTACTACACTACTACACTACTACACTACTACACTACTACACTACTACACTACTACACTACTACACTACTACACTACTACACTACTACACTACTACTACACTACTACACTACTACACTACTACACTACTACACTACTACACTACTACACTACTACTACACTACTACACTACTACTACTACTACACTACTACACTACTACACTACTACACTACTACACTACTACACTACTACACTACTACACTACTACACTACTACACTACTACACTACTACACTACTACACTACTACACTACTACACTACTACACTACTACACTACTGTACTACACTTCTACTACTACTACTACAACTACTACTACCATTACTACGATTACGACTACGACTACCACTACGACTCCTGCTGCTGCTGCTGCCGCCACCTACGACTACTACTTTTGCTGCAACTGCTGCTGCTACAGCTACTGCTACCTACTACTACTACTACTACTACTACTACTCCTCCTCCTGCTGCTGCTGCTGCTACTGCTACTGCTACTACTTCTTCTAAGTAACAATACAAAACAAGACTAATTATTACTGCCACCACCACCGCCACCATCACCACCACCACGGCCACTGCCGCTGCCACTTCCGCTTGCATTGCCTGAGCCCTCAGCCGGATCCCTACAAGCCATTTCGGACCCTTGAAAGCAGGAGCCTTCGTGTAGCCCTTAGCAGCGAGCAATTGAAAGGAAGCCTTAAAGGCACCCTAGAGCCGAGTCGCAGTGTATTGAGCAATCTCTACTAGAGCCTTGAACCCAAAAGCCTAAATCTTAAACCCCCAAACCCTAAACCCTAAACCCACAAACCCTAAACCCTAGACCTTAAACCCACAAACCCAAAACCCTTAACTCATCTGCGTTTCTGAAAGCAGTGCGTCCCTTTTCGGGGCCTCCTCTGACCCGGGATCCAACTATGTAGGGCGTATCCTAAGACCCCCTCTGTTCTCAAGGTCTCCGACACAAAGATCTCCCGGAGCCCTGAAACCCTAAGCCATCTAACCCCAGACCCCAAGCCCACTAAATCCCGAAATCCTTAAACCCCTAAACCCCAAAACCCCCAAAACCCTAACCCCTGAGCCCTGTCTTAACCCTTTTCATGGGGCTTCGGCTCTGGGTACCAGGATGGCGCCAACAGCGATGCTACTGGCATGTCCGAGGAAGAAGCAGAAGACAATGCAGCTACAGAAGAGACTCGGGGGGCAAAGCTAATATCTATCTGCATCGACATATATTTACATATGCATATACATATCTAAACCTATACCTATATTTATACCTAAGTCTAAGTCTATGTCTATATCTAGATCTTTAACTATATCTATCTATCTATATATATATATATATATATAGAGAGAGAGAGAGAGAGGCGAGAGCACAGCTAATGTGCAGGTCGGGTCAACTGTAGAACCGGGTTCACTCAAAAGAGAAACTGCGAGGCCCAGTTTCATAACCCTGAGCGGCTTCAAGCTTAATATACCTATACTACAAGCTGCCCCAGAGCCCTATTCCAATCATTAAGGCTTCCATGTAAGTGGGAGGGTCTCCATCCCTAGGATCCCTAGTGCACTCCACCCTTGAAGCACCCTCCTAACGGTTGATGGTATAAATCCTGCATTACCTTAAGGACCCTAAACTATGGGAATTATGGTATATTCCTTATTATGGGTAATGCAGGATTTGTACCATCAACCGAAGGATCCGAAAGGGTTATGAAAAGGGCAACCCCAGTCAGCTTACCTGCGACTCCGAGCCTGGGCTAGAATCCACTGAAGCGGTTTAGGGGTACTTGGAGGGGCAGGGGACTTAGTAAGTAGGTTATAAGTAGGGTTATAATTGAGGTAACTCCATTTAGGGTACTTATAAGTCTACTTATAACCTACTTACCAAGTCCTCTGCCCTTCCAAGTAAGGTTTAGGTTTAGTGGTCTAGGGTACTTCAACCTGACCTGTGGACTTGCTATATAAGTCCACTGAGCCTTTTTTTGTTTGAGGCCCTTTCGGATGAGGCTACAGCAAGGAAATCGCTAAGCTCCGAACCTGAAATCCTATTGACCCGTGTTTCATGAGACCCCCGCTCTCTAACGGCCTTAACATCAGGATCCCGATGATCATCCCTTTTAAGGTAGGACTGGGTGTCTATGAAGCAGCATGTGCGTTCAGCCCCCAAGCCCTGAACTCTAAACCCGAACCCCTAAACGCTACTCTTAGTTCTTGTTGGAGGCTCCGTGCTCAACGGATCCAGGGCTTTCACTTCTCTCTTATCGAGCTTTAGGTGTTGTATGAATTAATAAACGGGCTTTCATAATTAGGGTAACGTTCTTCTAGCGTCCTGTAGACCAGGGCTTTGGGGTATATTAAAGTAAAATCAGTTGTAAGCAACCCTACGAAAAAGTATTAGCATGTATTCCGGGTCCTTGGATGGTTTAGGGCTTTAGGGTTTAGGGAATTAGGGTTTAGGGTTTAGGGCTTCAGTGTTCAGGGAATTAGGGTTTAGGGAATTAGGGTTTAGGGAATTAAGGTTTAGGGCTTCAGTGTTTAGGGTTTAGGGAATTAGGGTTTAGGGTTTAGTGTTTCAGGTTTAGGGTTTAGGGGAGTAGGGCATGTCAAGCCTTGGGGCGTGCGGATCGGGGATGCCATTCTTGGAGGGTCGGGGGACTTAGTAACCATAAGGGGTTCCTTAAGGGCCCCTTTAAAGGGATCTATAGGGATTCGATAAGGGTTTAGGGTCTAGGGTTTAGGGGGACTTAGTAACTGGTTACTTTAGGGACGTATAAGTACCATAACCCCAATTAGGGTCCCTTTTAGGGTACTTATAAGTCTACTTACTACCTACTTACTAAGTCCCCCGACCCTCCAAGTTGGGTTCAGTCACGCTTATGCTGGAATGCAGTCCAAAGCCCTATTCTCCTTATCAAGGGCCCTAAATCCTAAGCTCTACCTTCAACCACCACAACCTACCAAATTTTGCAGGTTCTTTTTCAGAAACCTCAATCTAAGATTTAGAGGAACCTTACAAAAAGTAGGTTGTTGGTAGTTCAAGATAAACCCTCAAGCCTGAAACCCAAGAGTCCTAAAGCCGAAGCCCATGATTTGACCAAGCCTTCATGCCCACACCCCTAAACCCGAAGCCCTACTTGGAGGGCAGGGGGCTTAGTAAGTAGGTTATAAGTAGGGTTATAGTTGGGGTACCTCCATTTAGGATACTTATATATAACTCTACTTATAACCTACTTACTAAGTCCCCTGCCCTTCCAAGTAAGCCCTAAACCCTAAACCCCATAGACCCCTTTAAGGAACCCTATAGATCCCTTCAAGGAGCCCTTTAAGAACCCTTACTCCTCTGCTTTTCTGAGGAGTTTCTGCGGAGATTCGAGGTTGTGGAATCAGATGACTTCTCCGCGGTTCAGATCCCTCCCAAGCTCGCGGTGCTCATCCGCGGGAAGTGGCAGGTGGGGCCCGGGGGCAGCCTTGTCCTTTTTCATGGTCCCCCTAAAAGAATAAACAGACCGGCTAGTAGAGCTTCTTAGATAATTCCTATACTAAGGGATATAGGTATAGGGCTCTGTCTATTGTTTCTAAAAGGACAAAGGTGGGTGGGAGTGCGGCACATGGGTTGGCAGCGCTTCGGGTTTCGGATTGAAGGGTTTAGTTTAGGGCTTTGGGGGTTCAGGGTTTCCGTGTCCCTATAAACCCTAAACCCTTGTTTGGGTGTAGAGTTTCGGGGCTAAGGTGTAGGGAGGGTTCTTAGCAAGTTGGGGATGTGAAAACCTGAGCCCCGCAGGCTAAGTTCAAGAGCTACACCATCCCGTCCTGGCCAACAGAAAGCTTTCGAAACCATAAATCCTTAGTAGATGAGTAGGCAACCTTGAACCTTTTAGGGTTTATATAATCCTACTATAGTTGAAAAGGTTAACCTTATTTGGGCTAGGGTACTCAGCCACTAAGAATGCGACTGCTACTGCTACTGCTACTGCTACTGCTACTGCTACTGCTACTACTACTGCCACTGCAGCTGCCGCTGCCGCTGCCGCTGCCGCTGCCGCTGCCGCTGCTGCTGCTACCGCTACCGCTACCGCTACCGCTACTTCTACTTCTACTGCTACTGCTACTGCTACTGCTACGGCTACTGCTACTGCTACTGCTACTAGTATTTCAACTACTACCACAACTACCACAACAACAACAACAAGTATCACTACCACTACCACTACCAGTGCCACTACCACTGCCACTGCCACTGCCACTACCACTACCACTACCACAACCACCTACCAACTACCAACTACCAACTACCCACTACCAACTAACTAACTAACTAACTAACTAACTCACTCACTCACTCACTCACTCACTCACTCACTCACTCACTCACTCACTCACTAACTAACTAACTAACTAACTAACTAACTAACTAACTAACTAACTAACTAACTAACTAACTAACTAACTAACTAACTAACTAACTAACTAACTAACAACTACTAATCCCACTACAGCTGCTTCCAGTACTAGTGCATGTTCCTGATAATGATGGCGATGATGATGACGACTCTGATAGTGAGGATGATGATGATAATGATGGTGATGATGAGCCGACAACGATGACGGTGGCGACAATGGTGACGATGACGGGTCTGTGTTTGGTCAGTGCTACGTTGGCTAATGCAGCCCTCTTGTTCCCCCGCTCGTTCGAGAAGGGCTTTGACAGGGATCCTATTATAACGACCTTGAAACAAAGCCGGGTAAACCCTAAACCCTAAGCCGTTGTAGGAACGCTTTAACAAGATCGTTCTACATCCTTTAGACGCCGTGATCTCCCTAACCCCGAACCCCGGCTTTGGCTTTTGCCATGCCCTAAACCTTAAACCCTAAACCCTAAGCCCTAAGCCAATGCTGCGATGAATTGCTTGATTGGTGGCAATCTGCTTTTACTGGGCGCAGTCAGGAATAACGGGTAGGTAGGCCCGGAACTGACCCGACGGTACAGTATACGATAGTTATGGGAATTTCCGAAAATAGGGGACCCTAATATAGTACCCCAATATAGTAGGATCCTTATTATAAGGACCCCAAATTATGGTACCCCTAATTTTCGGAAACTCCCTTATAGCCGGGAAACCCTAAACCCCACCAGCCCTAAATCCTGAACCAACCCTAAACCCCAAAGCCCCTAAGCCCATAAGCCTCTAAGCTCCCCTAAACCCTAAGCCCCCAAACCCTAAACCCCCAAACCCTAAACCCCTAAACCCTAAAACCCTTAAACCCTAAGCAGACCCTATAGTACCCTCAGAGATCCCTTGTCGAACCCTAAGCCCTAAACCCGTGAGGCCCTGAGTCGTGAACCCAGAGACTCCAATATCCCTTAATTAAGGAATATTCCCTAAATCATATTAAGGATCCTACTATAATTTAAGGTATATTCCTTAATTAAGGGATATTGGAGTCCCCTAAACACTAAACCCTATAGATCCCTTGTAGATCCCTTAAAGGAACCCTAGGTATATTCCTTGATTAAGGGATATTGGAGTCTCTGGGAACTGCAGGCTTTTCTCGAGAAGTTCCCGACTCGAGAGCAAGCTGGAGAGGCGATCTACGACAGTTTCATGGAGGCCCGCTGTTTCAGAGGGGAGACTGTACGGGGAGACGATAAGGGTTCTAGAAGGGATTTAGGGATACAGTTTCATGGAGGCCTTCCTGGGTTGAGCTTAGGGTTCTTGGGGTTTAGGAGTTTAGAGGTTTAGGGGCTCAGGGATTCGGGCCTGGGGGTGTTGGGGTTTCTAGGGAGTGTAGAGGCTTTGAGCTCGGGATGTAGGGTTTCGGGTCTGGAGGTGTCAGAAGGGTTTGATAGTGTCTTAGAAGAGGCAAGGGTGTTCATGAGTTTGGTGGCTTTTAAATATGAATTTTTTAGGGTGTGGTTTTCCAATAATTTCCATGCGGGTACTCTTCCTGAGACGCTTTTACATCGCAGGTTGTAGTACATTGTTGGGATCTCAAAAGCCGGGGTTGTATTGCTCGTGCTTCCTAGTCTTGATACAACTCTTCCCTCCAGTAGCACCCCTTCACGCTTATATTTTGCAGTTTCCACAGAACAACACGTGGAAAAATTGATGGTCGAATCAATCCACAACCAGCCGTACATTTTGCAGTTTCCACAGCTGAACACAGAAAACCTGATGGTCGAATCAATCCACAACCAGCAGCTGCACATCGCCAAGGGACAAGCAGGCTCTGTGTACTCTAGGCGCCTGAATAGATGCCAATGCCATTCCGTGGGGTTGGTTGTCATAACCAGTGCCATATAGCTGTTCAGACCCGCAGATAAATGGGTCCTAAACCCTAAACCCAAAACCCTAAACCCAAAACCCAAAACCATAAACCCTAAACCCCAAACCCTAAACCCTAACCCGCTATGTTGCGGAGCTGGAAGAACTGAGCCGGCCCTAGCCCTGTCCCAAAGCCTCGAACCCAACAACGCTCCAGCCGCAAACCCCAAAATCGAAGCTCTAAACTCGGAGGCCACCAAAAGGTGGGATGAGGGTAGGTAGGATTAAGGATCCCTTCTATAAGGCCTCTTATTGTGGGAATACCCCACCTATCTTCATCCCACCTTTTGAGGCCTCTGATAAACAAAGCCCAGCTCCACACCCAACCTCTTCAATAGAAAACAGCCATACCAAAATCATCAAAGCCCGAGAAAGAACCCCAACCCCAAAATCCCTACAAACCTAAATCATGCGATCTCACGCACACCCTTAACCCAACCCTTAAACCCTCAAACCCTTAAACGCTTTGGCGCTCAGGCCCTAAACCCTAAACCTTTGAAACCTTCAACCCTAAACCCTTCTTAACCCTTTCACTCTTAACCCATAAACCCTCAACCCTACATGGGAATTTCTTTCCGGAAAATAAGGGACCCTAATATGTTAATTACCCTAATTCGTAGGATCCTTATCATAAGGACCCTAAATTAAGGTGCTACTTGTCGGAAACTCCCAAAAGCTTCAAGCCTTCATAAAACCCTTAAAGTAACCCTTTAAAGGAACCCTTCAAAGGTATCCCAGGGTAATTCGGGATTTTCGGAAACTCCCAAAATCCTCAACCCTGCAAGGAGGCACCGAGTCTGCGGCCCCTCTTCAAGACTCCCAGGCCGCCTCAAGCGGCAAAAGCTTATTCTGAGCAATACGGTTGATGATATAACCCTGCATGACCCAGAATAGGGAATATACCAGAATTCCCATAGTTTAGGGTCCTTAAGGTAATGCAGGATTTATATCATCAACAGTAGTTAGACTAGGGTTCCTTAATATCCAGACAGCAGGCTCCTTTAAGAGCTCCTTTACTTTAAGGTCTCCTTTAAGGGATTCTTTAGGGTTTAGGGTTTAGGGATCTCTAAGGGGAAGTAGATCCCCTGATTTGGGGCCCCTTACTACTAAGGGTACTTTATAGGAACCCCCAGTAAGGGATCTACTTTTTGGATCCTCCCGGGGGTCTGGGTTATTCTGAGCAACAGTTAGACTAGGGTTCCTTTGAAAGGGTCTATGAGGGCTGTCGTAAGGGCTACTGTAAGGATTCTATTCGGGCTTGATTTACGGAATATCCCCTAATTATTCTGAGCTCTTGTTACCCAGAGACTCCAATATCCCTTAGTTAAGCACTACCTGGGGTTCCTTAAAGGGACTTATAAGGGATCTATAGGGTTTAGGGTTTAGAGGATTCCAATATCCCTTAATTCTGAGCTTTTGTAGGGCCCTTTCAGGGGCCTTTGAATTTTATAATAGGGTTCCTTTAAAAGGGATCTGTAAGGGCTATCGTAAGGGCTATTATAAGGATTCTATTTTTATTCAGCTTTTCTAGGGTTTCGGGTTTAGGGGTTTAGGGCTTAGGGTTTCGGGTCTAGACCTTCAGGGTTTCGGGTTTAGGGGTTTAGGGGTTTAGGGTTTACGGTTTCGGGTTTAGGGGTTTAGGGGTTTAGGGCTTTGGGTGTCGGGTTTAGTGGTTTAGGGGTTTTAGCGTTCAGGGTTTCGGGTTTAGGGTTTCGGGTTTCGGTTTTAGGGTTTCGGGTTTAGGGTTTCGGGGTTTGGTGTTTAGGGTTTTCTACCCCAAGTGCCTTTTGGTGGAGCCCATATGGCCCTTAATAGTGGGTAGTTACGGCATATTGGAGGGTAGTTCTGGGCTTGTGTTACTTGGAGCCGAGAAAGCACAAACCCTTTTAGGGTTCCGCATTATGGTTTTTATGTATACTTCCTTGAAAGGGTAGGTTTTTTGGGCCGCCGGTAGAGTTCAGGAATTTAGGAACTAGGGTTCAGGATGTAGGGTTTGGGGTTTAGCGTTCAGGTAGGGTCTAGGGTCCCGAATAAGGAAACCACATTTCTGTATCCTAGATCCCGCTTATGGTAGCTCAAGCCGAACTCCTTCATGAGAACCCAGTATTTGTTTAGGGTTTGGGGTTTAGCGTTCAGGGTTTATAGAGGTCCGAATTTTAGGCACGGTTTGCTCTGTAGCCCCTCTACTCTGACTGTTCATGCCTTTAGACTACGTTCTCATCCTTTTCGCGTCGTTCTCGGTATTGTTGTTTGGGGGCTTCATTCAGGTTCTGGGTTCAATTTTTGTTTTCGTAATGCTTCTCACTCTTGAAGATGCAGAAGACATGTAGTATTTCTCAGATGAGCGTCCGTTTGCGGGGTGTCGATTTAATGAGAAACGGCACCTTCCTGCCCAGACCCCGAATATTTCTTAGTTCCCACCGCGAGGCTTCTAAGCAGGAAACCTTGCAACCCCCCCAGGAGTCCCATAAAATCGTTCAGGATCGAAAGACCTTGCAACCCTCAGTGTATCTATACCCCGACACCCTGTTCTTATGATCAAGTCACCCATATGAGATCGCCCAGGGCATGTTGTCTCGTAGACCCCTAGAATCCTAGATCCTATACTCAGAAACCCGAGCAACAAGTCCGAGCCACAAGCTTCAACACAGAGACCTAGGTACCCACTACTGGTTGTTTCTTGTGGAGGAAATTAGCTTAAGTATGTCTCAGTGCTCATAACAAGGAAACCGTACTATTGTCGCTTCAGATCCCTCGTATGGTCACTTTAAGTTCCTGAGCAACAACCTAATCTCCAGCTCTACCCACACAGGACCAGCTTCTCCAAATCCTAAACCCATAGATCCCTAAGAATTAAACAGCTTTCAAAGCCCCCTGAACCCCTCTAGCCGCTCTTGTCCCTTGATATTCTAGCGTCTGAGTAACTAGCAATGCTGTCCCTTTCACACCCCTACATCCAATTATTTGATGTTGTCATAGAATATATCCCAACTATATAATTTGTCATATAGAATATCCCAACGCCAGACGTTCTCCTTAGATTGTCTCAACATGAAAGTTTGGTTTTTGTACAGGCGGAGCAAGGCGCCCCGAAGGGAATTCGGCCAGTATAAGATCAGACCCTCTTAGGACGACCATTGCATTTCATGTGAACAAACTTCTAAAGTCAGGCGAGACGACCAGACTATGTTTTAGATCCGCACGTAACCCTTCAAACAACTTGTGAAGAGACCCTGCATCGTCTGATCTGGTACTGGAGAGGCCAAAAGAATTACAAAAGCTTTTTCTAGAGGCTTCTTCTAAGCAGTACACCTCAAAACCCTAATTGTTTTAATTGTTGATGTCCCTAGACCCTCAAACCCTGTAGCACCCTCAAGTGCTCCTTATCAAGAGATAACCCTTAACCCTAAACCCTAAACCCTTTTGAAGGGTGCTCTCCCTGCCCTACAACTCTTTATCAAATACATGTATAGAATATTACTAGCAGTAGGAATAATTGTTGCTATCATTCGTAGCTTTACTAGATCGAACTCACGTGGAGCTATATATATATATACATATATACTAATTAATTTAGTAATTACTGTAACAATAATAACAATAATCATCATAAGTAATAGCAAGAATAACAGTAGCCGACTCGGCTCTGAGGTCGGTCTTCGGCCTGCGTTTCATCGCCAGCTTCACAAACTTGGTGGCGGAGTGCGACGATGCGGAGTCACTGAAGAGGCTTTAAAGACGGTTTGGGTAAACCCTAAACCCTAAACTCTTGACCCTAAGTTTGGGGCTTAGAGTTTAGGGGTTGAGGGTTCAGGGTTTAGGAGTCACTGAACTGGCTTTATTGGGTTTGGGGTTTAGGGTTTAGGGTTTCGGGGAGCTTATGTAGTGGCAGTAGACCTTTCTGGGTGTTCCATTTTTAAGATCTTTGAAAGGGGCCCTCGAAGAACTTGGAAATGCCTCAAAGGAACCCCTAGAAAGGCCTGAACCGAACCCTAAACCGTCCTAGAAGCTCTGGCAACTCGACTTGATGCAGGGGCCATAATGTAGGGGCCTTAGTAATTAGTATAGGGGGTTTTGGGGCCCTGTATACTATAATCGTAACAAGGATCCACCCAAAATAGTATAGGTAAGTGTTCAGGACTCTACAGTCGTGACAAACACTTCGTAGCGGAATGAGTGCACGCAACACTCTTTGGGATAATCTTATCCCTGGTAGAACTGAAAGTGTAGACTTTTTTGGCTTACGAAGTCAGCAACTAGACCCCTAAACCCTAAACTCCCTAACAGATTAAAGTTTCGGTGGTGCATTAAGGAGCTCCTGGCCAATTCTAGAGCCTTGAACCCAACATCCTGAACCCTTCCCTAGACGACCAGAACCTAACTTTGGTAGGATACCTGAAAAGTTCATAGCAGGGCTTATGATCAGAATGTAGATAAAAAGCCGGTAGTGGTAGCTTAAGGTTGATTCTGACCTCTAAATTCTGAATCCTACTTAACGGATCATGGGACTTAGTAACTCAAGTTATTAGTAAGGTAGCTATACTTCTCAATACTTATGACCTCACTTCAGGCACTTATAACCGTACTTACTAAGTCCCATCATCCTCCAAGTAGCCCGACCCAGAATCCCAAAGCTACGCCGTCAACCCGCAAAGCCCATACCCTTCCAGAGGGCATTCGGGATTTAGGGGTTCGGTGGTTTAGGGGATTAGGGTTTAGGATTTAGAGGTTTAGGGTTTTAGGGGTTTGTTTAGGGTTTAGGGTTTTGGCCCCCTACACCCTTACTGAGAAGCACCTCTCTAGACGTGAAGGGACGGAACCTTCTTGGGCTCCCTGGGAAATGCCACTGAACCCATCAAAAAACCAACAAACCACCCTAAACTCCTATATGGGTGGTTGTCAAAATCATGGTCCCTTTTTCGGTACCTATTCTAGTACGGCACCTATTATTTAGGGTACCCAACAAGGGACCCTGATTTTGACAACCACCCATATAGAACACCGTAAACACCCCCAGGGGCCTGGACCCTTCAAATGAGGAACCCCCAAAAAAGCAGATAAGCTAGGATGCCCAGTAGTACCCTTATTCCCTTTCTGTAGTCCTAGGTTCCTTATAGAGTTACCCAATACCAAAAAGAGAGGCCTTTTTATTCTTAGGTTACTGGGTATCCTAGTATGCATAAGCAGATTATAGGGATGTCCCTAACTAATTGGGCTTCATTATAAGGGGGGGTTTATATGGGATATTCCTATCCTAATTTTGATTGTGTGCTTTTTTGGGGGCCCTATTTAAATCTTCTTCAATGACCCCAAAAACTGCGGACCCTACAAAGCCTCCTCAGTGACGCGTAAAGGCTGATCCCTGAATAGAAGCCCAAATACCTACCAATACTACCCAGAGACTCCAATATCCCTTCATTAAGGAATATTCCTTAAATCATAATAGGGATCCTACTATAGTTTGAGGAATATTCCTTAATTAAGGGATATTGGAGTCTCTGGGTAGGGATCCTTGCCCTGACTTAATTATACCAATATAAGACTGCTGCAGGAGACCTGCGAACACGAAATGCGGAAGCCCTACAATCCAAATATCTAAATGTCTTGCTACCTGCACCTACAAGCGGTCAGTATATGCTCAACATCTTCAACCCTGGAAACCCTGTAATGTGGGGACATGAATACACCTGCAACCATAGATGTCCACGCAGGCAAACTGAACACAGTGAAGCTTCGAACTGCTCCTCAAGCCTAAACCGGTAATCTGCAGATTTGGGATTTCTGGAGTTTCATGTTTTGGGCCATCCACGTTTTGAGGATTCCAGTAATCTTGATCCCTATATAGTATCTTAAGTTATAGTTTCTGAACAAGAACCCTGCATTTCGTGTCTTTCGGAACTCGCCAAATCAGTCTTCAAAGCTTTGCCGCACCTGTGCCCTAAACCCTAAACCCTAAACCCTAAACCCTGCAGTTTTGGAGGTGCCTTGAGCCGAACACGACCTGAAGACGGCAGCCGAATCCCGAAACGAACCGAACCACTTAGGAAGGGCTCTCAAAGGGCTCCTTAAAGGGGTCTCTAGGGTTCCTTAACGGGGATCTATGGGGTTTAGGGTTTAGGGGCTACTTGGAGGGGCAGGGGACTTGGTAAGTAGGTTATAAGTAGGGTTATAATTGGGGTAGCTCCATTTAGGGTACTTATAACTCTACGTATACCCTACTTACTACGTCCCCTGCCCTTCCAAGTAGGGTTTAGGGTTGAGGGTCGAGGACGAAGCACGCCCCAACGGTAAATCCAAAGGTCCAAACCATCGTCGCCCAACGGCAAACCCCGGTAGCCCTGTGCCTTTAAGAGACTCTGCTATCCGCAAGCTGTAAGCCCTAAGCCCCACTACCTGGCAGCTTCAACCCGAAAGCCCAACTATGTTGCTTTGAATGACTAGACTAGTACGTATATGTATAATTATGTATGTATCATGGGGGGCCATAAGGGAGAAGTCTTGCGAAGAATTTCCACCTAAACCCTAGACGCTGGACCCTAACCCTCCGTAAACCGCAAAACCCCTAAACCCCAAACCCTACACACCTTCTATAAACCTTAAAGCCTGAGCATTAAACCACCCTAAACCCCAAATTTGAAACCCTAAACCCTCAATCCTGAACCCCTGTTTATTATCCCCATACTCGACTTCCCTAGGAACCCTTGACCCTACACCTTAAACCCTCAAGCTTAAAACACTGAACCCTAAACCCCAAACCAAAAACCCTAAACCTTAAACCCTAAACCCTAACTAAACGCAGGCAGGTGGAAACCATGGGTTTCCAGCACCTAGACTCGGAGGTGACTCCTCCAAGGGCTCCTTGGCTACCAAACTTGGAGGGTCGGTGGACTTAGTAACCATAAGGGGTTCCTTTAAAGGGGTCCTTTAAAGGGATCTATAGGGATTCTATAAGGGTTTAGGGTTTAGGGTTTAGGGGGACTTAGTAACTGGCTATTTCAGGGACTTATAAGTACCATAAGCCCAATTAGGGTCCCTTTTAGGGTACTTATAAGTTTACTTACTACCTACTTACTAGTCCCCCGACCCTCCAAGAATGGATACCCGGGCCTTTAAGGGTTCAGGGTGTAAGGAGATCCCTCAAAGGAACCCTTATAGTAGCCTTTAAAGGATCCCTATACTATAGGTATTTAGGCCCTTTGATTTAGGATTTGGGGTTTTTGAACCGTCAGAGAAGGGCAGAGGGTTTAAGGATGAAGGGATCTATAGGGGTTCTATAAGGGAATTCAGGAGTCTACCTTGCCTTAAATTTACAGTACCCGTGCGATAAGGGTTTAGGGGTTTAGGGTTTAGGGTTCAAGGATTTCGTCGTATCAGGGGTCCTACTATAATTTAGGGTATAGTCCTTAATTAAGGGATATTGGAGTCCCCTAAACACTAAACCCTATAGATCCCTTGTAGATCCCTTAAAGGAACCCTAGGTATATTCCTTAATTAAGGGATATTGGAGTCTTTGGGAGCCGATGCCAGAGAAGGGACTGAGGGGTTTCTCGGAGGGTCCCTTCAAGGGTTCTAGAAGGCATCTATCAGAGAAGGGCTTAGAGTTTCAGGGTTTGGTTTTTTTTAGGGTATAGGCGGCACAGGGTCTTATTGCGTTTTGTTGGGTGTAGGGTTTAAAGTTTAGGGTTTAGGGTTTTGGGGGTTTTGAGATTTGAGGTTTAGCGTTTAGGGGCTTAAGGTTTGATGTCCAGGAAGTGCTATTACTGTTGATCGTTTATGGTTAAGTATGGTCATTACTGTTATTCTTGCAATCATGATTGTCCTTTCTGGGTTGTGTTTTTATTCCTCAGTCTGAGATTTGCCTTCTAGTGATGAGGCTTTTCGACTAAAGCTTAGGCACCGCCCCCACTCAGTAATAGTTGAATAATATTCATACATATAGATATAGTAGGAACTTAATAGTAGCCCTATTATAGACTCTTACTGTATCGGGGCCGTATAGGGCTGGGAGGCGTCCGTGTCCCAGGCGGATGAAGGCGTTCAGCCCGAAAGCCCTCCAGCCCAACTTGCTGCACCGCTACACCCAAAACCCTAAACCCCTAAACCCAAACAACCTTGTCCTTTTTCATGGTTTCCCCAAAAGAATAAACAGACCGGCTAGTAGACCTTCTTAACTAATTCCTACTGAAGGATATAGGTATAGGGCTCTGTCTGCTATTTCTAAAAGGACAAGGGGAACCCAAACCGCTTAAAATAACCCTGATTGTGATTTATCTACGCCAGACCTTCCCCCTGAACCCAAGAACCTCGCACCGAAATTGCTCCGAACTGTAAATTTAAACCCTAAACGCCAGTCGCAAGCCTCCCCTTCTTTCTGGTCAGCAGAAGTACAGTGTAGTATAATGCTTACCCAGACCCCCAGAAAGGATCCAAAAAGTAGATTCCCATAAAGTACCCTTAGTAGTATAGGGCCCCATATTTGGGGATCTACTTTCTAACCCCCGGGTGTGCCGGCAGAGGTCGACGTCATCCGCGATGCAATTCTCGGAGTGATGGACAGCGAGCTTGGAGAAGATGATCCTCAATTCGAAGCTTGGGTGCGGCTTTAGACTTCTCGCGGTCCAGGATTGCTAACAATTTACTAGAGGGGCCTAAATAACTACCAATGTTATTCCTAGGGTTCCTCGTTATACTGCTATAGTTATGGTGTAATGTGCCCAAATAAACCTATTCTGCTTCTTAAGACCCCTTCATGATAGTAACCTTATAGATCCCGTATAGTAGCCCTTATAGACCCCTTCAAATAAATCCTATTTTGATTCTTCAGGCCCCTATATAAGGAATTTTGGCCTTGGGATTGCTTGATTAGGGTTTAGGGTCTCGGGTGTAAACCGTTTCTGTTCCTCAGAAATCCTTTCTCAACCTCTTTTAATATCAGTGAGGGCGTACCATACCTAATATAGGGGCTTGAATAAGTCAGGGATTTCCTAGGGTTCCTTCAAAGGGGTCTGTAAGGGCTACTATAAGTAAGGGCTATTGATAGGATTTAATATAGGGGCCTTAACAATTAGAATAGGGTCTTGGGGCCTGGTATAATTTTGATAAGGACACCAACCCCCCAAAATAGCATGGGAAATTATTGAGGCCCCCTATTTTAATTTTGTGGAGTTCAAGGCATAGACTGATAAATTTCCAGTGTTGCGCTATAGCATTCGGTTCGGGGTTCAGGGTCTGGGGTTGAGGATTAGAGCGTTTTGCGGTGACTGCTTCTTCCTCCAGGGAGTTAGAAGGAAAATTGCCACCCCGCCACATTGGTGAAATGGCAGTATCTTTATCCTGGGCCATGCAGGGTACAGTTGCAGAGTACCAATATCTTCTTTCTTCTCTGTGTTTACATCCGTCTCTTTGCAGAAAGCAATTTCGAAGTACCGTGAAGTGGGGCGGCTAGGACCCTTGTTTTAGCTTGTGTACCAGTGCGGCCGACCGCCGCGTATCACTGCTATGCTTTCAAACGTTTCTAGGAACTTTTGGAGACCCTAAGCCTCCTGCACCCTAGACTTTGTCACTGTTGGGTAACATTTTACATTTTTATGGGTACTTAAACCCAATAAGGAATAAAAATGTACATTTTTAATCCAATCCCAACAATGAACTAGTAGACTAGTCGCACTAGCAGTAGTATGCGCTTTGGCCGTTTTACGACAAGCTTGCACCAATCCTGTCAAGGTTAAGGGTTAAAGCTTTCCTTTTTGTTTGTGGCGTGTTTGCAGTATTGATTTTTGGTTTGCCACTCGCTGTTCTTTCGTTCGTGTGGTTTTTACTCATGCAGCAGCGCCAGCTTCACCAAGTCACTGCTTCTGTTTACTGTTTGTTCTTCCTCTTCGACGAGCACTTGCACCAGTACCGGTAGTACCCTAAACCCCTAAATTCTACACGCCGGACCCTAAACCATGTTGCTGACCTGCACTCCTGTAGTTGCCATTAGTGCCATTTTTCAATAAGCCTACAACCCGAAACCCTACATCAGCAACCTTACGCCCTGAACCCGAAGACCGAAGGCCTAAACCTTTAGTACTGCCCCCCGCTCAGTAACAGTGGATGAATAGATGCATGTATAGAAGGCCTTACTAGGAGCTCTCTTAGTGACGTTACTGGATGGGGGTAGCACCCAACCTAAACCCTACGCTTGCAACCTCAAACCCTAAACCCGAAACCCTGTGGGCTTTTCGTAGCATGGGCTCTTATGCAGACGGAGAAGAGGCCTGTAAAAAACGGCCCAAACCATTGAGACCAACACCAAGGACACGGTTGGCCGAGACGCTTTTAAGGCCGCCGGGTTGCCTCAGGGAGTCTGAGTTGAGGACAACATAGCCGGCTTGAAGTAAAGAGTATATAGGGTTCCTTTAAAGGGCACCGCGGGGTTCTGCAATAGGCCTCCCTTTAAGTTTAAGGGTACTGCAGGGTTCTAGCAAAGGGCTCCTTTCTTGGGTCCGTTACAAGGGTTCTTTTGGTGTTCTTTTGTGTTCTTGTGCTTCTAAAAGCCTAGTCTATGAATCGTTTGGATATCTGGTCTGGGCGTATATTATCACATTAGGGAGCACTTAAATAATTCACGGTTCATATGATGGGTTCCCAAGGAATA
The DNA here is from genome assembly GCA_905221615.1 of Symbiodinium sp. CCMP2592. NCBI lineage: Eukaryota > Dinophyceae > Suessiales > Symbiodiniaceae > Symbiodinium > Symbiodinium sp. CCMP2592. The sequence goes on along the minus strand of CAJNDT010000813.1, from coordinate 849,607 downwards.
CATACTATTAGTAGTTGCCTGGGGTTCTGTGTTTTCAAAACAGAAGGTTTAAACCTATCCAAGATCGGGTTTCGGGTCTAGGGCTTAGCGTTTAGGGTCGTTCGGGTTTAAGTTTGTTTTAGGGCATTGGGCTTTGAATGTTTGGGGTCAGGGTTTAGGGTGTAGCGCTTAAGGCTGCCAGTTTGAGTCAATGCATCTGCCGCTTGCTTGGCTCGCCTCAGCCGTGTCTATTCGCCACCGGCCAGCTTGGTGGGCGACATGACGAAGTTGAGCATCGTGCTCAAGCAGGATGAGGCGCCGGCAACACTACCTAAAACAGAAACCCCGAACCCAAAATCCGCAACCCACAATCCTAAACCCAAACCCTCAACTCATGAAAACATTAGCCCTAAGCCCGAAACCCAAGCCCAAACCCAAAGCCTAAACCCTAATTTCCTTAAGCCTGTAAAGCACACAAATCCCTTCAAATTCCTTCAAACCCCGAAAATTCCTAGAGCCCTTAGTCTACCCTTAAAGCCCTTCAAACACTGTGAACCCCTTGTAGAGCCTTTGCCCTGAGACCTCTATAGATCTAGTACTAGTACAACAATAACAACGACTGCTGCTGCTGCGACTCCTACTCCTACTCTTACACCTTCCCCTACCCCTACTCCTACCCTACTCCTTAGGGTTTAGGGGGGAGGGACTTCTACCACCCCTAACAAGGGAGCCCCTGGACTATAGAACCCTTATTATAGATTCCTCATAGACGCCTTTAAAGGAATCCTGTAAAAGGAACCGTATTCTAATCATTAAGGGCCTTAGATTGAGCCCTTTGGGAGGCGCTGGGGAAAGTCTGCCGTGCACTGCCCTCCGCGTGGCCGAAGCTTCGACGGGCCTCGAAGCTTTACATGTGGCGTTTGGATGAGCAGACACTGGGCTCGTTTTTGTACTTAACTTTTTTGGCTTCAGGACGAAGTAGTAGTAGTAGTAGTAGTAGTAGTAGCAGTAGCAGTAGTAGTAGTAGTAGTAGTAGTAGTAGTAGTAGTAGTAGTAGTAGTAGTAGTAGTAGTTGTTTGGGTTTAGGGTTTAGGGTTTGGGGGACCTGCTACTAAAGAGAAGCATTATGAAATAGAAGTAGATACTTTTCCTCTGTGTGTCGGGTCGTCTCAGGCATCCTCTTGGGTTTTGGGGGTTTGGGGTTTAGGATTCCAGAGTTTGTTGTTTGTCAAACCCTAACCCCAAACGCTAAACCCCACCCTAAACCCTATACCCCAAACCCTAAACGGCCCTAAATGGCCCTAAACCCTAGAGTTACGGACTGATTGGCGGACCGAGGAAGCTGAACACCTTGCAACAGCCCCTTGGGATCTAATCCGCACTTGTTTTTGCGCACTGGTTCTGCTGTCCGTGCAAGCACCATAAAAGAATCCGAGACCCTAAGCCCTACTTGGAGGGGCAGGGGACTTAGTAAGTAGGTTATAAGTAGGGTTATACTTGGGGTAGCTCCATTTAGGGTACTTATAACTCTACTCTACTGATAACCTACTTACTAAGTCCCCTGCCCTTCCAAGTTAGCCCCCTAAACCCTAAACCCCCCTAAGCCCCCAAGAACCCTAAACCCTAAACCCTCAGCCCCAAGAACCCTAAACCCCATAGATCCCCTTTAAGGAACCCTATAGATCCCTTTAAGGAGCCCTTTAAGAGCCCCCAAGAACCCTAAATTGTGAGAACTCAGGTCCCTCATTGAAGACCTCAACCTGGTCTTCGTCGACCTGCATGAGCTTCTCGATTTAGGGTTTAGGGTTCTTGGGGGCTTAGGGTTTAGGGTTTAGGGGTGTAGGGTTTAGGGTTTAGGGTTTAGGCTTATCCTAGGACCTGGAGTAGGCCCTTATTCCCTTTTTATTGTTCAGGTTCCCTTATAAGCCCCTTTAAGCCAAAAAGGGCGCCCCTTTCTTCGGCTTCCCGTAGGACCCGGCGTAGGGCTTAGGGGCTTAAGACCCGTTTCTGGAGTAGTTAATCAAACTTGCAGTTGGAGGGGCCTTGAGAGTGCAACCCATGTTGTACAGTCTACAAAAACTTAGGGTTTAGGGTTTAGGGTTTAGGGTTTAGGGTTTAGGGTTTAAAACCCGAATAGAGCCCAAATGGCCATTGTGCACCAAAAAGCCTCAACTCCTAAAGCTTTGAAGCTTTAAAAACACCCAAAAAAGCCCTAACTCTGAACCCCAATGCCTGAACCCTAAACCCAAGAGACCGTCAACCTAACTAAAAAAAAAGAACCCTAAACCCTGAACCCCTAAACCCCGAAAAAGCACCGAATCCGGGGGAGCCCAGGCTTTGCGAACGGGGAGATGCCGAGTGCGTGTGGATTTTGCTCTCCCAGGGCATGAGCGTGAAGCTTCGGGACCCCTCGCTTTTTACTTATTTTTTTTGTTCAAGGGGTTTAGGGTTTAGGATTTCGTTTGCTTTTTTAACGTTTTAGGGTTTATGATGTCTTTTTGTTTTAAGGTTTAGGGTTTAGGAGTTCTTTTTTGTTTTGAAAGGGATTCTTTGTATTCTAGGGGTTTAGGGCTAGTGGTGTTCAGGGTTTTGGTTTTAAAAGGGTTTAGGGTTTCTTCTTGATTTTAGACGGATTTCGGGGTTTAGAGTTTGCGAGGGTTTGCCAGCGGTTGTGTATTGGGTTTGATAGCGTTTTTTGATGTTTTGTTCGGAGTTTTGTAAGTCTCTGTGGAGCTGATGGACCTTAATGGTTCTGTATGTTTCCTGCTGAGAGTTTCATGGGCTTGGCATGTTGTTTTTTTGGGCTTGCTTGTGGTTGTGCAGGTTTTCGTGCTGGTACATGGCGTTTTTAGGGCTGTTTGCAGGGCTGGCTGTAACAAGACTCCGGATGGGATTCGTGGGGATTAGGTTAGTGGATGTAGTTTGAGCTACCGTAGCTGATGGATCATGAATGAAAGTATGCTTTCGTTTTTCCAAATGAACTAGAGAAGAAGCCAGGATCCAGAAGGCGCCACCCTTCTGCAGAAAGCCACACACAGCGGCCGCATCACGGTTCTCAAGTTGATCATCGAGAAGGGCGGAAACATTAATGCCAAGGGCTCCTATGGCTACACGCCCCTGCATGAAGCTTGCTACCTCGGGAACCCGGACGTTTGCGAACCTGGGCTTTGGAGTACCATACTGTAATACTTTTTTCTTAAAGGAACCATTATGACATAAAAGTTTATACTTTTTCTCCCTGGTTACTCAAAAGCCCAGGAACTTCTCTTGAACGCCAAGGCCAACGTAGACGCTTTGAGCAAGAATGGCTCCACGCCCCTCTTGGTAGCATCGCGCGAAGGTCACACCCCTATCTGCGAGTCCTTGTTCCTCGCACTTGTGAGCAACATCTTCACTTAGGGGTACTTGCAAATAATGTATAATTTTTGGTTATTATCATCCCCAAGAAACAGCTAAGATTATAATTTTTGCTAGGGTTCTAAGTTCAGTATAGTTCAGTTTGTCGCTGGAGGAAGACCTGTGGCCCCAAAGACCTGCCTTTTTCGGAGTAATAAGTATATAAGAAGCCATCATAAGGATCCCCTAAACCCTAAACCGTTTCGGCTACAGGGAGTGCTTATAAGGCGAGAACACTCAAAGGGGAAAAGGATGGACCCTTAATGGGGACCCCTACCCTATAATGGGCTATATAATGGCTATATAATGGGTATATAATGGCTATATAATGGGTATATAATGGCTATATTAAGGGTATATACCTAGGGGTCCTTATTAAGGGTCCCTCCTTTTCCCCTTTGAAACACTGAGCCCCAAGCTTTCAACTCAGAGCTCCAAGTCCGAAGCCCTCAAACCGCTTCGCTTTAGGGCTGTTGGGTTTAGGGTTTAGGGTTTAGGGTTACGGGTTACGGGTTTAGGGTTTAGGGTTATGCCCGGGAGGATCCAAAAGAGTAGATGGGAGTTTCCGAAAACTAGGGGTACCTTATTGTGGGGTCCTTATAATAAGGATCCTACTATTTAGGGGTACTTTTTTAGGGTCCCCTATTTTCGGAAACTCCCATATTGGGGTCTTCTGAACCCTAAGCCTGATGGATCCCTTATAGAGATCCCTTTGAGGAACCCTGGGGAGTCCTTGACCTCCGGGAGGATCCAAAAAGTAGATCCTTTGGTGGGGGTCCGGGTTCCAAAAAACGTACCCTTAGTAGTATAGGGCCCCAAATTAGGGGATCTACTTTCCCTTCTAGATCCCAAAACCCTAAACCCTAAATCCTAAAGGATCCCATAAAGGAGCCCTTTAAGGAACCCTACTAAGTCCCTCTAGAGCCCCAAATTAGGGGATCTACTTTCTAGATCCTCCCGGTAGTCTGGGTTCTTGAACCCTCGATTACAGAGCTTCTCATCTAGGACACCCCGAACCGGTCTAGAACTTAGAGATTGTTTTTGGCAATGGGAGCCTAACTACCCGGAGACTCAGGAATATCTCTTAAATTATAATAGGATCCCTGCTATGATTTCAGGTACATTCCGGCGATATTGGAGTCTTTGGGTAGAACTTATAGAACCAAACCCGAAGCCCTAACCCCTAAACCCGCATTGGAACCCTCTCTGAAACCTACCAGGTGCAGGCATGGGGCAGATGCAGATGATGGGGGTGACAAGGGCTGGACCCCACTGTCCGTGGCGGCTGGCGAGGGTCACGCCGACGTTTGCGCGACGCTTCTTAAGTGCCTTGGTTGCCGTAACCCTAAACCCTAAACCCTAAACCCTAAACCCTAAACCCTCTCAGGGCTTATTCGGGCTTATAGGGATCATAATAAGGCGAGGCTTCTGGGTTTAGTTTTATGCAATGACTTTTGTAGGGTACCCCAAGGAGCAGTATGACGAAATACTTGGTAACTCATTCTCTACTATCCGTTTCTGCAGGCTTCGGCTTCGTTGCATTGCAAGGCAGCTTCATTATAGGGTTTAGGGTTTAGGGTTCATTAAATTGTAACACATTGCGCAGGATTCAATTTTAAGCTTGATGATGTCGGATCTTCCTGGCAGTCGCATTAAGTCTCTGACTCTCCATTTAATATCGGGGTCGCAACAATTAGTAATGCGACCCCTTGTCGTCCCTTGCCACTATAATGTAGCCCCAAATCATGTTCCATTATTTACGCCTCTGTTAGACTTAGATCTTAACAAGCTCTGGAAGCTACCCAGAGAGCGCAATGCTTTCAATTAAGCCGCAATTAGTTTAAGGTACAGTCCTTTGATCTGCAAACCACCGAAGCAAACAAGGGAATCCCAAGCACCTTGTACCCCAAACACTCGGAAATGTAGGAAGCACCCCGTGGCGTTAACCCGAAGCAATCCAAGAGTCAACCCCCAAGCCTTCAGCCAGAGAAGCAGCCCGCCCGAATGTTATGAAGCCTCACGCAACCCTGGTGAACCACCAGGAGCACTTGAGCCCTTGAACCCTTGCCACCCCCCCCCTCGCAAAGAGTCCAACTAAGACACATGCGAAAGCCACGAGCCCTTAACCCTAAACCCTAAACCCTAAACCCTAAACCCTTAACCCTAAACCCTGAACCGGAAGCCTCAAACCCTAACACTCATGCAGGTACAATGCCAATGTGCAGGGCTTCTCCTTCGACGGCCGCTTTGAGAGGAGTGCTTTACAGGAAGCAGCAGCGCCTCGGCTTTTGCTGTTTTTGAGTTGCTATTATCGTTATGATTAACTATTATTACCAATATTGCTACTATTATTATTATTATTATTATTATTATTATCCGTATTCATACTATACTTCATGAATCGTACAGCAAAGCAATGGTGCTCCACTTCAAAACCAAAGCAACGGCAACAACTCCTACCCTTAGCACCGGGGCACAACTTGGAGACCAAAACAACGGCAACACATCGTGCATCTTAGCACTGGGACAGGACCAAAGCAACGCAACAAATCAAAGATCTTGTCCATTCGTATCATTCCGTATTTATATGTCATTAGGCTTTTGGCATCATCATCATGAATGTTTTCTGTTTGTGTTTCTTGTTTTTCAAATTGTCGCTATCACTGTTGTTAGCCACAGAAAGCACTATGCTCCAAGTAAGCTCCCAAATCCCTTCGCTCTTAAAAGCTACTATTTTGGCTTTCCTTATTATGAATATAGTCTGATATACCCCCAAACCCTATCCCAGCTTATGAAGGCCCCTACAGTAAATCCCGTTCCTCTGAAAAACCATGGGCCCCAGCACAGACCGTTCCAGCCCTAACCCAAAAGCTCCCAACACCTAAAGCCCTAAACCCTAAAACGCTCAAGGAGAGTGGCTGTCTTTGTAGTGTAGGCCGACTTTGGCTGGACAATTTCGCAGAAAGGGTCCATCCCTAAACCCTAAACCCTAAACCCTAAACGCTCAAGGCAACGCTTAAAGGAACCCTGAAACGAGCCCTCAGAGGAGCCCGAGACCCTGCACCCTAAACCCTAAACCACAAAGGAAGCTTTGAATCATAGGGATCCTTAGGGGTGTAGGGGGAGGGGGGGTAGGGGGCCTTAAGGCCCATAATAAGGATTAATAAGGCCTATTTAAGGAAATATAGTCCCCTACACCCCTCCCCCCGACACCCCTAAGGATCCCTATAATTACAGGAAGCCGTAAAGGAACCCTGCAGCGAGCCCTTAGAGGAACCCGCCGCAAAGGAACCTCTAAAAGGAATCGACAAAGGAACCCATGAGGGCTCTACAAGGGTTCCCTTAATCCCTGTCCCTAACCCCTAAACCCTAAACCGACGGGATCTATAAGGGTTCGAGAGGATGCCTTGACGGAACCTTGAGAGCCTTTTGGCCTCCCATCACCTTCCCAGAAAGCCTCACATCCGGATCTCGCAGAGTCCAAAGGAGCAGGGTCACGTTAGCGTGGTTGCTCTGCTGCTCGAGAACAAGGCACGGCCGGTGCCCCAAGCGGTTTAGAGTTTAGGGTTCAGGGTTGCGGGGTTTGGGGTTTGGGGTTCGACCCTTCTAACAAGCCTTACAGAACCTTTAAAGGAATCCTTAAAGAAACCCTCTTCTAATCACTAAAGCTCCCATGCTTCAAGGATCATGGAAACTAGTACTAGGGTCAACATTAGGATACCTATACTTGTAATTGCTTAAAAGCTACTTCTAACCTTAGTTACTAAGTCACATGATACTCCAACCCTCAACCCTAAACCCCAGACTCCCGAAGCCCTAAACCTCAACCCTTGTGGAATTCTAACCCCTGTAGATCCCTTTAAGGGGAGACCTCAGTGACCCTAATTTACTGGGAGTTCTTGTTAAAGGATTGAATATAAGATACCATAACAAAAAACCTAGTACTTACTACTTGTACCGTGTAGGGATTCATAGTATAAGGGTATAGGGCCCCTACTTATCAGGGTCATTTGGTCCCCAAGGAACATACACTCCCCTAAACCTTAGTGCAATCCCGAGCTCTACGGCCTCTTAACCCTTGCTTCCCAGGCGGACGTTCACCACACCTTTGACGAGGGCGGACAGCGGAAGTATACGGCTTACGAGACTGGGCTCCCTAATCTAGTAGGGTTTAGGGTTTATCAAAGGGGAAAAGGAGGGACCCTTAATAAGGACCCCTAGGTATATACCCTTATTATAGGCCCATTATAGGGTAGGGGTCCCCATTAAGGGTCCCTCCTTTTCCCCTTTGAGTTTAGGGTTTAGGGCAACTTAGAAAGGATTTTTAATCTCTCGTTGTTAGGAAACAGCGAAAATCGTAATTTTTCCAGGGGTCTACGTTCGGTATAGCCTAAAGCCAAACATGTCTTAATGGAAGAAGTCTTTTGGGTGTTTGTTGACGTACTTAACTTCAGTGCCCACAAGAGGGGTTCACAGTAAATGCCATGCCTTGCTTGCTAGTGCGGTGCCCTAAACCCTAAACCCTACACCTTCATTTAACAAAACCCAAACCCTAAACTCTGAACCCCAAACCCTAAACTCTAAGCCCTTAGCCCTAAACCCTAAACCCTAAACCCCCAAGAACCCTAAACCCCATAGATCCCCTTTAAGGAACCCTATAGATCCCTTTAAGGAGCCCTTTAAGAGCCCCCAAGCACACCCTAAGCTCCCCAAGAAGAGCCAAAGGAGCTAGCGGACCGGGCAGGACATACGAAGGTGAGCACCATGCACCTGGGCCTTGGGGTACCATACGGTTGATGATATAAATCCTAAGGGTTCCTTTAAAGGGATCTATAAGGGTACCTTTAAGGGATCTATAGGGTTTAGGGTGAAGATATAAATCCTGCATTACCTTAAGGTCCTTAAACTATGGGAATTATGGTATATTCCTTTTTATGGGTAATGCAGGATTTATATCATCAACCGTACTTTAGGCTTCAGGGTTTAGGGTTTAGGGTGTTTTAGGGTTTAGGGTTTAGGGTCTTTTTGGGGTTTAGGGTTTAGGGTTTTTTAGGGTTTTAGGGTTTTAGGGTTTAGGGTTTAGGGTGTTCTAGGGTTTAGGGTTTAGGGTTTGTTTTGAGGGTTTAGTTTTTTTAAGGGTTTGGGGTTTGGGGGTTTAAGGGGCCTTGGGGTACCATACTTTACTACTTTTTTGGGGGACCTGCTACTTAAAGAGAACCAGTATGAAGCAGAAGTCTGTCTTTTTTCTCCCTGGTTTACCAATACTATTGTGAGGGTTCCTTGATATGGTTATGGTACACTGTACCCCGAAACCCCTTTGTTTTCCCTGCTTACTTCAAAGCCCAGGCTCATGAACCAGATGATGACGCCGGCCTAAGAAGCCGCAGAGTTAGAGTTTAGGGTTAAGGGTTTAGGGTTGAGGGTTTAGGATTTATTGTTTGCGGCAGCAGAGATTGGGTTTAGGGCTTACTGGGATTAGGGTTTGCTGGGTTGAAGGCTTGCTAGGTTTAGGGCTTAGTTGTTCTTGTTGAGGGAGTTAATCTTGCGGTTTAGCTACCAGAACAAGGAAACCCTATTATGTGCTGTAGATCCCGGTCATGGTAACTTATATCAAGACCCGAAACCCTAGACCCTAAACCCTAAACCTAAAAAGTTCCTTGAAAAGGTAGGGTTTAGGATTTAGGATTCAGCCCCAGGGGTTCTAGGGTTTCTGGTTGCGCGTTTCGGGTTCGGGCTTTAGGGTTTACGGGTTAAAGAAGCCCTGAGACCTAAGCCTAATGTTCACGGTTTAGGGTCAGAAGATCAAGAAGATGCCAATCGCCGTGGTTGATTGCATGCTGGGCCTCATGGCACGCCTGCTGGTAAAGCCGCTTAAAGGCCCAAGGGACCTAGTAAGTAGGCTTCTATAATACACCCTCGTATATTACGCGTCCTGATCGTTTACGTATCTGGGTCAACCCTGAATGCAAGGAAAAGTGTCCAGTGTGTTGCTAGTTCAAGGCCCAAAGGACTCAGTAAGTAGAGTTGTAATTGGGATTGCAAGCCGCTTGCTTATAACCTTACTTGCTAAGTCCCTCGGGCCCTTAAGCAGCGTGCACGAGATCAGGCTGCTACAAACAGGATCGCCCAGAGCAATGTAGACCTTCGTTAGATGAACAGATTTCCTACGGACCACACTTCTGGGGTCCCTACAACGTCCTTATAAAAGGGAGCCGTTTAAATCGGAGGTCTGCATTATCTTGCACACCAGAAGTCTTCTTGGCAGCTGAATCAATACCCTTTACACTTCTCGGATATCATTCTCCCCTAAACCCTAGAGTTTACATTTTTTAAGCTTATGAACTCAGCAGCTAAGTCTTGCGTGCCGTCTCACAGTGCAAACTCGGATATGTCTGTGCAAGCATTGAAAAAGGCTTGAGGGTTTCGGCTTTAGGATTTACGGTTTAGGGTTTGATGTTTAGGGTCTAGATACTTACCTATACTACTTTTATTATGATTATAGTAAAATAAACCCCCGTACCCTTTTCTAATTATTCAGTCTCTGCATTAGGGTTTAGGGTCTGGTTTTTAGGTTTTTGGCTTTGGGGTTAAGGGTGTGCGCAAAAAACATCCTTCGACGCTGTGCTAACGTCGCATAGCTGCAACTTTTGACAGCCAATGCAGAGGTCGAGCAAATTTGCAGGCGCATTCCCTCAAAGTGCGTTTATATCTGCAGCACAATATAACACCAAGAACATTCCCTAAAAGTTCTTATATAACTATGGTAACATCTTGAATCTAGTATAACCCAAACCCAAAACCCACCGAAGCTGGCTGGCCTAATGCAGAAAGGAGCTTGCTGTCGGAGTTGCAGTCGTAGCAGCAACTGCAACTCTAAAAGCCCTCCCGAAGCTTAGGGTTAAAGGTTGAGGGTTTAGGGTTTAGGTTCTGCCCCCACTCAGCAACACGTGAAAATATTCAGAATGCAGTTTTATGAGGCTTTGCATAGTAGCCTGAGAAAGACTGTTACTATGCGGGGCAGTACCCAAGGTTCAGGGCTTTGGGATTTTTCGACGAGAAGGTCCCAAAGACTCCAATATCCCTTGATTAAGGAATATTCCGCAACTCATATGATCCTACTATAATTAAAAGGAGCCCTTAGAGCCAGAAACCCCGATATCACTTAATTCTGGGAGTATTCCTTAAATCATATTAAGGATCCTTCCTGTATTTTAAGGTATATTCCTTGATTAAGGAATAGTGGAGTCCTCTAAACCCTATCCCTTATAGAGATCCCTTTCAGGAACCCTACTTGGAGGGGCAGGGGACTTAGAAAGTAGGTTATAAGTAGGGTTATAATTGGGGTAACTCCATTTAGGGTACTTATAACTCTACTTATAACCTACTTACTAAGTCCCCTGCCCTTCCAAGTAGACCCTAAACCCTAAACCCCATAGACCCCTTTTAAGGAACCCTATAGATCCCTTTAAGGAGCCCTTTTTTTTGAGCCCTTCCTAAGTCCCCTGCCCTTCCAAGTAGGGAGTCGCTGGGGCCTAAACCCTAAACCCTAAACCCTAAACCCTAAACCCTAAACCCTAAACCCTAAACCCTAAACCCTAAACCCTAAACCGTGGCCCTCAGAGAGACCCAGGAGGTCCTCAAAAAGTGACCTTTGCTTCAGCAGGGTCCCCAGACCCCCGGGAGGATCTAGAAAGTAGATCCCCTACATTTGGGGCTCTCGAGGGACTTAGTAGGGTTCCTTGAAGGGCTCCTTTATGGGATCCTTTAGGATTTAGGGTTTAGGGTTTTGGGATCTAGAAGGGAAAGTAGATCCCCTAATTTGGGGCTCTATACTACTAAGGGTACTTTAAGGAACCCCCATTAATGGATCTACTTTTTGGATCCTCCCGGGGGTCTGGGGAGGGCAGGCTGACTACAGCATCGGGGGTGCTTGTGTGGGTATAACTTTTGGTAAAGCCTAAACCCTAAACCCGGCTTGCCAACACGGCCTTTCGTCAACCTAGACAGATAGGCAGGCAGAAAAAGGTGCTAAAAAAAAACTCGGCACCCTAAACCCTAAAGCCTATGTACACGCACCCCGCGGCTTGAAGAGTTCAAAGCATCCGGTGATTGAGGCTCTGCTGAACTACATCGGGGGTTCGTTCATCTTCGTGACCCGCGAGTTCGCGGGTCGTATCAGGCGCGCACAGACACGAGCTTGAAGGGTTCTGATAGTTGAATCAAGGAGGAGGGAGGCTAAAAGGGTTTGGGGGTTTTGGTTCCCAGGGTTTAGGGGCCGATCGTGGAGTTCTATAGGGGTTTGGCGGTTCTTCTTTGTGATTTCTTTGTACAAGGATATCCATGACAGATGTTTTCTGCTTACCTTCCCAGGGAATTAGGGACGGTTCTGCGATTCCATAGGCGTGCAGGGTTTTGTGCAAGGGTTCTTCAAGGTAGCCCCAACAGGAATGTCCTAGATCGGCCAGGGTACGCAAAGCTTGCTAAAAACTCTATGCATCCCTATAAAAAGCGCCCTACAACAACACCATATAGCTCCGATAGAGCTAAAAGACCCGAGGAAGACCCTAAACCCTGAACCCAAGTAATCCGGAGAGACTGCAGTGCCCTGAGTGTTGGCCAGGCTCCAGGTCCTCTGCTGGGTTGAAACCTGGAAACAACAAAGATAATCTAGGGCCCTTAATAATTTTCTATACTATTTTGGGGGTTCCTTGTTACAATTGTAGTATAGTGGCCCCCAGACCCCTAAACCCTAAACCCTAAACCGTATATTAAGTGCTTTAACATATAGGGCTTAACCCAAACTCTGCTTCCCCCTGGAAAGGAAGTCTAGCTGTTCGCAGTCGGAAAAGGGCCCGCCCTTAAACCCTAAACCCTGAACCCGTAAAAACTCTGAACCTCTCAGCTCTAAACCCTAAACCCTTGCAACCCGGAACCCTGAACCCTAAACCCTAAACCCTGAACGAGTCCAAGCGAAGAAAGGGCCACTGCATTTAAAAAAAAACCCTAAACCCTAAACTCTGAACCCGAAACGCCTGTCACTGCTCTCCCTCGTCAGGGTGATCCAGCGAAGCTGGAGAATTGCCAACAGCCCCTCTGGGAGCGCTTCAGGTTTAGAGCTGGGGCGTTAGGGTTTGAGGCTTGGGGTTTAAGGTTTAGAGTTTAGGGGTTTAGGGGTTTAGGGGTTTAGGGGTTTAGGGTTTAAGGTTTAGGGTTTAGGGGTTTAGGGTTTAGGGGTTTAGGGGTTTAGGGTTCAAAGGTTTAGGGTTTCGGGGTTTAGGGTTTAGGGTTTCGGGGTTTAGGGGTTTCAAGGTCTAGGGCTTTAGAGTTTAACGCTCGGGGGTTCGGAGCTAGGGGCTTTTAGTACGGCTTTAGGGTGTCAGACTGCTTGCTCAAACCGCGGACCCGAAACCCTGAACCCAGAACCCTAACGTCTACGGGTTTTCTACATTGCTACTAAACGGCCCGAGAGGGAATGACTAAGTAAGGTTAATAAGTAAGGTCAGAACTAACATAAACTCCACTTAGGGCACTTCTAACCCCAATGATAACCCCACTTACCGCGTCCCTCGAGCCCTTAAGCCACAAGTATCCAGATATTGGAGTTTCCGAAAATGAGGGGCACCTTATTTTGGGCTCCTTATAATAAGGATCCTACTATCAAGGGTACTATATTAAGGTCCCTTATTTTCGGAAACTCCCATATCCGGATACTTGGAAGATGTTTGGTCGGGGCTTGGGTTCAGGGAGATCCAGGGTTCAGGGTTCCCAGAGACTTCTATATCCCTTAATCAAGGAATGTTCCTTGAATCATATGGGTGGTTGTCAAAATTATGGTCCTTTTTTGGGTACCCTAAATATTAGGTGCCGGATTATAATAGGGACCCAAGAAGGGACCCTAATTTTGAGAACCACCCATATTAGGGGTCCTCCTATAGTTTAAGGCCTATTCCTTCATTAGGGGATATTGGAGTCTCTGGGTGGTTGAGGGCAATGGTGATATTCAGAGACTCCACCACTCTTTAGTGAAGGAAAGACCTTACTTTACATTGAGGACCCTTTTCTCTTGAAGGAATCTTCCGAAACTAAGGAGTTGTGAAGTTTCTGCGTGAATATTCTTCCGAACCTTTCTAGTTGTTCAGGCACCTGAATTCTGCGACACTTGGAACCTTCCAAATATGCAGTGGTACAGTTTTTATGCTTTTGAGGGTTTAGGGGGCTGCTCTGTGTCCTAGCATCAGAAGAGACTATGGAGCCCCTCTAGAATCGGGCTTTAGGGTTTGGGGTTTAGGGTTTAGGGGTTTAGGGTTTAGGGGTTTAGGCGGTTTAGGGTTTAGGGGTTTAGGGTTTCGGGGTTTAGGGTTTAGGGGTTTAGGGTTTAGGGGTTTAGGGTTTCGGGGTTTAGGGTTTCGGGGTTTAGGGTTTCGGGGTTTAGGGTTTCGGGGTTTAGGGTTTAGGGGTTTAGGGTTTAGGGGTTTAGGGTTTAGGGTATACATCTCGAATATAGACGTCTGAGTACTTTGCAATCGCATCTTTGCCTAGTGCTTGGGCCCCAAAACTTCTTTCCCTGAGTCCTAGACCCCTAAACCCGTAAGCAACCCTGACCTTAAACCCTACCCTAAACCCTAAACCCCTAGGCCCTAAACCCTAAATCCTAACCCTTAAACCCTAAACCACGTGCCGAGCGACCGAAAAAACTCCCAAACGACCCCCCAAAACTCTTACGAAAGGACGGTTTAGGGCTGAGGGTTCCGGGCGGTGTGCTTTCACCACTCTTGGAGTTCCCGTCTTTGCCTCGTATTGGGTAGGGTTCCTACTCTGATGGGATCTCACCCTAAACCCTAAACCCTAAACTTTCAGAATTGCGGTGCTTGTGGAGTCTCTCAGCTGCCTAGACGAAAAGGGCTCCCTTAAAGGGTTCCTTGTAGGGGTCCCTTAAGGGAAACCCTAAAGGAGCCTTTAAGTGTCCTAAGCCCTAAACCCTAAACCATCAAGCCTTAAACCCTAAAGGGAACTCCAGAAAGTTGGAATATGGATTGCTGGTAGGATCCCCTATAATTTACCTTAAAGGGGTTACGATAATGATATTCCAACTTTCTGGCTTCTACTGTAAAGCCAGGGTTGAGGGTTTTAGGGTTTTAGGGTTTTAGGGTTTAGGTTTGGGGGTTTAGGGTTTGAGTCTGGCTGCCTGAGGCAAAGATGCAGAGTTTCCCGACCCTGCCGAGCTTCAAAGCGGAACGATCGGAACGATGACGGCATCAGCCGAGAATAGACTGCAGGACGCCTGCCAAAGGATAGGGCTCCTTTAAGGGCTTCTTAATGGTTCCGTTAAGTCTGTCATCAGGGTTCCATAATTCATCTAAGCAGAGTGGGCAAAACGGGGCGTTGCTATAGTTGGTTTAAGGTCCTTCGGGGAGGACATGTGTCGTGTCCAGGGTTGGCACATCCCCCCTGCCACCCTGTGGAGCGACACGGCTTCTGCCTCACAGAAGGTTTAAGAAGGAATTAAAGAGGGCTGAAGGGCAAGGAAAGAGTGGTGGGGAGGATGTCTGAAGTGTGTTTGTCTGCTGAAAGTGAGGCGAGGCCCCAAATTTCCGAATACGACTCTACGAATACGAATACCAGAACGAGGACCAAAACAGTATCTGCAATACTAATTGTAATCCTAAGCTTTGTCTTTTGCTGATTCTGACAGTCATTCGTGCTGGTGGTTTGGGTTTAAGCTTGGTTTTGGGCTTAACCTCAAGGATTACCGGGCTTGATGTTGCCTCCGAGCCTTAGGATCCTAAGCCCTAAACCCTAAACCCTGAAGCCTTAAACCGGAAAGCCCAGGGTTGAGGGTTTTAGGGTTTTTAGGGTTTTTAGGGTTTTAGGGTTTTAGGGTTTTAGGGTTTAGGGTTTTAGGGTTTAGGGTTCTAGGGTTTATGGTGTAGTGGAGGTTTCGGGCTCAGGGCCTATGCCCTCAGCACGAAACATTAAGTCCTAAACACCAACCCCGAACTCTCCCTGCGGGTCCAGGGTTGCATGGTTTAGGGTTTAGGGTTTAGGGTTTAGGGTTTAGGGCCTAGGGTTTAGGGTTTAGGGTGTTAAGCTTCTGGGGGCTCCTGGGAGAATTCTATATTTCTTATACATTGGGCACCACATCTAGGCCTTCTTCTGGCTTCGTTACGAAAAATCTGGGGCCTTCGCGTACCTTGTTGGGTGAACAGAGATGTTTGAGCCCGAAAGCTGTGTTGGGCATACAAAACACCAGACTGTGTTGTCATGGTCAGGTAAGCATCGTCTTCAGTATATATATATATATATAGATATATAGATATATAGATCCATGCCTGTTAGAAGGCCGCAAGCGATTTTTTTACGAATTTGAGCTCGTATATAAGCCAGCACAACCAATCTTATGTCTCACCATTGTGGAAACTCCCTCAACCCAAAATTTTAACCAACATGGAGCCTCAACTTCAATCCCTGAACCCTCGGCTTTTGAATCTTAAACGCCCTTTTTGAGCCACACGTTGGAGTTTGGCGAACTTTAACATCCCCAGATCTCACACCCCCCCTCCAAACCCTAAGCAATAAACCCTAAACCAAGGGTTTCGAGTGTAGGGCTTCGCCTGGGGTCTTCAGAACTCCCCCCAAAACCCAAATCCAACAAGTGTTTCGGGTTTACGGTTTCGATGCCCTTGGCTTCCTAGACTACCATGACCTACATCTCCGTTTTGGAGGATCTAAAAAGTAGATCCCCTAATTTGGGGCCCTATACTACTAAGGGCATTTTATAGGAACCCCCATTAAGGGATCTACTTTTTGGATCCTCCCGGGGGTCTGGGTCATGCAGAAGTCAGAGGGACCCTGCGAAAAAAGTGGGTTTTGATAGTTCAACATAGACCTGATACCGGGAAGGTCTTGAGCGATCCAGCAGCAAGCTCTTGCGCTTGCTTCCCCAGACCCCTGGGAGGATCCAACAAGAAGCAGATTTTGTAAGAAAGCAAGGGTTCCTTGCAGGGATTTGCAAGGCTTTTAAGGTATGAATCCCTGAAGATTGTTCCTATGTAGAGTACCCTTGTTTCAAAGTAGGAAATCTGCTTTTGAGATCCTCCGGCGTGCTGGGTTTCAGCCCCAGGAGATGCAGCAGAAGAAGCAGAAAGAGGAGGAGGTGGTTCAAGAGATTGACCCCAACCTGGTGGAGCTAGGCACTCCGGCGGAGGGCCCGATATGGTCAGACTACGGTTTGGAGGTCTAATATTTACATAGAATATGATAATGTTGTTAATCGTATATAAGTATAATAAGAGATCCAATGTTATAGTATATAGTACAACACATAATCCATTATGGCTACATCGGGACTATCAGGGAGACGGGGGTGTGGCCGGGATAGAGCGAGGGCTGGAGGCATTGTGTCGAGGTCAAAACCCTCACATTCGAGGTTTTAAGGCCCGGGGTTATGGGTTTAGGGTTTTGGGTTTGGGGTTGAGTGATCCTATGGATCATCGGACCTAATGACCAGCGTTATTATTAGGGTAGCTATACTTTTAAACCCCAAACCCTAAACCCTAAACCCTCGTGTAGTCGGGCGGTATTCGAATTTGTCCGCGAGGACAAGACCGGGCCTCTTGTTTAAAAATCTTGTGTGTTTGCTTGTCGTGGCCTTGTGACTCTTGGGTTCTTCGGGGCTCGGTTATTAGTGTTTAGGTCTCTATGACAGGATTTTGCGGTTATCAGAAGGTTGTAATCGGTTGTTTATGGGATTAGGACTAGGAGAAGCAAGCGCTCTAATTGAATTTTCGACCGAGCAAAAGTACCACTGGACCCTAACGTCCTAAAGCCCTGAAGCTCTGAACCCTAAGCCCTTAAATCCCAAAGCCATGCACGCTGATTCTGATTTGACGGCTGGGATGTCCCTGGTAGGGGGGCCCTCTTAAAGAGGACCTTATTGAGAGGGTCTATATCCCCAAGGGTTCCCCCAATCCTAATCCCTAGCATCCGAATTCCCTTAGTGTTTTGTTTTGTCTTTGTTCCTAATCTAAAGTCCAAGAGGATGTTTAATCCAATATTTTGATGATAGTTCTAAAGGGGCGGTCGGGGACTATACTTCCTTAAATAGGCCTTATCAGGTCCTTATTATGGGGCATTAATTCGGGCCCCCTACCCCCCCCTACCCCTACAGCCCTAACATTCCCTATGAATTATGGTTTTAAGGGGGGTGTAGTTTAAACCCCTACACCCCAAACCCTAAACCATAAATTCTAAGCCCTAGACGCTGAACCCTAAGCCCCAAGCCCCAGACCCCAAGCCCTAAACCCTAAACCTTAAGCGCCAAGCCCTGAACCCTAAATCCTAAAGCCCGAAGCCATGAATCACATGCAACGGTCGCCACGGTCGGAGCCCAGGCGCGGAATTCCAAGCCGGAGATGTGAAGGCTCGAGCCCAGAAACCAGAATATCCTTTGATTAATGAATATCCGTCAGGGTTCCTTTAAGGGATCCATAAGGGATCTATGGGGCTTAGGGTTTAGGGGACTCCAATATCCCTGAATCAAGGAATATACCTGAAATTTTAGTAGGATCCTTAAATCATATATGATATAACCAATATTCCTAGAATTAAGGGAAAACGGAGTTTCTGGCTCTTTCTAAGGGTTCCTTTTGCTCAGGGTTCAGGGTCTAGGGGTATAGGGTTTAGACTTAGAGTTTAGCGGTTTAGGATTTTGGGTGTGGGTTCTTTCGGAACTTTTGTTTGGTTTTCAGAAAACCAAAACTTCCAGGCATTGTTAAAGATATTGTTGCACAAGGTTTAGGGTTTGTTGTGTCTTTAGCGTTCTGAGTGTTTCATCTTCTTCTATTGCAACTCCAAGGGATTCTTGAAAGCGCACATTATTCGTATGTTGGTTCTAAGGGTGCACAAGGTTTAGGGTTCAGGGTTAAGGGTGGGAGTCGTTTTTGTTGGGGTTCCTTTCGGGCCTCCTGTGAGGGTACTTACAGGCCAGGGAAACGTAGTAAGTAGTTTCATAATTGGGGTACTACGTTGCATAAGTGGGGTTATCCTAGCTATAGCCTGACTTATAACCTGACCTACTAGGTCGGGCCTTTATAAGTAGGTCTCCGCATTCTCTTCAGGGGTTATTGTCTTAGTCCGCAGGCTTAGGGTTCAAGGTTCTGGTCAATTATAGTATGGTTTGTTTAGGGCTTAGCGTCGCAGTGAGGCCAAAGTGTATTGGAACCATTTTGCATCCAAAGATTCTGTTAGTCTGCAGGGTCTAGAGTGTCTTGGGCTTTAGGGGCTTGAGGTTAAGGGTATGTTCAACCCACAACCCCAAGCTCTAAACCGTAGACACGAAAAAACTTAAACCCTCAAAAACTTAATCCGAAACCCTAAACTTTGAACCTCAACCCTAATCCCACAAGCTCTAAACCTGAGTCTGGTGAAGGTGCCAGACACCTTCCCGGAGATGTGCCTCTTCAATGCCGCGGTGATGGGTTATTCCAACAGCCCTCTGACTGCAGGTTTTCTTGGGGGACATGGGGTTCCTTTCAGGGCTCCTTTAGGGTTCTATATTAGGAGTTTAAGGGTTTGAAGCTTTGGGGTTCAGGGTTCAGTCTTTACGGCCGTCTTGGGGTGCTTTATGGCTAGGGGCTCTGGGTTTCAGGGCATCCGGATGTTGGGGATTTGCCAAAGCGGTACTTCCAATGGGCAGTTTTCGAACTGTAGTAGAAGCCTAAAAGTTGGAAAGCCAATAGCCTCAATCCTTATAGGCACTAACTATGCTTAATCCGGTTTCCAACCTTTGGGATTTACTACAAGGGAGGGCTTGTCGAAACGAAATCCACGCCCCTGCACCCTAAAAACCCTCAAAGCGTATCACCTGCTGGGTTCTATACTTTTGGGGGACTTAATCATTAGAATGGGGGTTTAGTACATGTTATACTATACTCATAAGAAGGAATCCCCAAAAGAGTATAGGTATTGATTAATGCCCCTATCGCGCGGAACCCGGGATGTGCTTCCTTAGCTCAATTAAGCTTCAGCATCGGCGGTTATGGCGCACGGTGTCCAAGAAGCAAAGAATCGCTCACAACCAAAACATGAGTTCTGCTGTGCGCATGCTGAGCGGGGGGAACGCGAAAATTGTAGGGGCCGTAATGCCGAAAACATAGTCTTGACCGCCTAAACCTAGACCTTCAACCTAAGGCAAATGGATGTGGCTGGTATTAACCCAGTGATTCCCACAACACTCACCTCTAAAGCCTTACCCTAACCGTGACCCCAGATTCCGAAACTTTCAACCTAAGGCAAATGGATGCGGCTGGTATTGACCCACTGGGACGCCATGGCTACCAATGTGGCCAATACCTACAGACTGCAGGATTCTTGGTTGAGGGGGGGGGTGCAGGATTTGCCGTGGTTTAAGGGGATTTTAAGTATTTTTTCAGGGGGTTCTAAGGGTTTTGGGGTGCTTTGTATGAGCTTTAATGGGTTCGTAGAATCGTTGGGGTGTTCGCGGTGGGGGTTTTTAGGTTTCCGGGATCTGGTTTATGAGCATTACAGGGCGTTAACTGGGTTCTCAAAGGTTTCTATCAGAGAAAAATAAGTGCCCTGGTCCAGAGTTTCGCTTGTACCTGGGAGAAAGCAGACAGTGAACCTGAATCCGCCAGTACTTGGGCTAGGATGCCCAGTAGTACCCTTATTCCCTTTTTGTAGTCCTAGGTTCCTTATAAAGTTTCCCAATACCAAAAAGAGAGGCCTTTTTATTCTTAGGTTACTGGGTATCCTAGTTGGGGTAAGACATCTTGATGGTCTGTTGGTGGTCTCCTGGGGCCTTTGGTAGTTTCTTCATGGGTTCCCGGTGCTATGGTCTTTCATGGCACCGTGGTCGTGCTGGTGCTCTTTCAGTATTTGGGGTATGAGATTCGAGCTGGTATTACAGCGTGACCGAATTTGGAAGACTTACCGTAGGCGAAAACGACCATGAATGTCAACAGCGATGATTACTTTTCCTGTTGCGATTGAACGTTTTCTAGATGTATCAGTGGCAAGCTGTAGGCATTTTACATCTACGTGTAGTGAAGGTCGGAGGCAATGCAATGGCTAACTGCCACTGTAAATCAAAGGATGCAGTCTCAGTTCTGCACAGCAGCCTCCAAGCCATAAGGAAGCAAAGCCCTAAATCGTCAACCGGCAAATCCTAAACCCTACGTCCTAGACATCCCTAGATCCGCGTGGCATCTTGTATAGGTACTTGATTCTAACACTTTAAACCCTAAACCCTTCACCTTAGACCCTTTTGTATTTTTGCAATACTTTCTCAATATACCCCCTATATAATCTCGTAGGATGGGGGCCCCCATAATCCCCTTATACCGTAATCCCTAAACCCTAAACCCTCAACCCTCAGCCCTGATCCCTGAACCCTTAACCCTCAAACCCTCAACCCTAAACTTACCTTTGGTTAGCAGGGAATGGAGGAACGGGGTGCAATTATTACCATTATTACTACATGCCTACTAACCAAGGTAAGTAAACCCTAAACCCTAAACCCTAAACCCTAAACCCCAAAACCCTAAGCCCTTTTCAATCCAGCTTTTCGAAAGGTTTCGGCTCCCGACAGGCTCAAGGATTCAGGGGTCACGATTGGCAAAGCGCGAAGCCTGCCCATAATATAGGGGCCTTGGTAATTACCTATACTATTTGGGGGGTTCCCTATTATAGCTATAGTATAATGGGCCCCAAAACCCTATTCTAGTTAAATTATTAAGGCGCCTATATCCCTAAATCCCCTTATAGTACCCTTATAGATCCCTTTAAAGGAAACCCTATTCTAATTATTGAGGCCTTGTATTGCGGGGTTTAGGGTTTAGGGCTTTTGAACGGGAGAGGTCGAAGTCTGCTCAATTGGGTTGTGGGGTTTAGGGCTTTAGGGTTTTGGGGCTTTCGGCTTTTAGGGTTGAGGGCTTCGGGGTTTGAAGGTTTTAGGGTTTTAGGGTTTAGGGTTTGAGGGTGTTGGGATTTAGGTTTTGGGGGGCGGAGCAAAGGGTTGAGGGTCCTCGAATCAAACACCGCCGCAGGAAGAGTGCGATGTGTGTTCCTTGGTGCTGGCGAAGTACAAGGTCGGGCCTACAACTATAGTATCCTTAAGGGAGGGGGGTCCAAGGGGGGTATATAGCCTCGTGATCCCTAATTCTCCCTAGTACTCCCTAAGGTTCCCTTACAGTCCCCTTAATACTTAAGGATTCCTTATACCCTCCCCCCTTGAACCACCCTCCCTTAAGGATCCTATAATACAACCTGCTCAAGGGTTAAGAAAATTCGACCCCGAACCCCCAGACCCCGAATCCCTAATCCCTAAACCCCAAACCCTAAACCCTAATTAAACCCAAACAAAGAGCTCTGAAAAACATAAAACCCCAAACCCTAAACCCGAAACCATAAACCCTAATTAAACCCAAACAAAGAGCTCTCAAACAAAAAGAACCCCAAACCCTAAACCCCAAACCCTAAACCCTAATTAAACCCTAAACCCTACATAAGCCCTAAACCCCACTGTCAGGCTCCGAGACCCTGAATCACCAAGAGCCTAAGGTCCTTCAACCCAAAACCTTAAACCTTTAAACCCAGAAACCCCAAACCCCTAAACCCAGAAACCCCCAAAACCCCAAACCCCAAACCCCTAAACCCTGAAACCCTGAAACCCCAAACCGCCCCTGTCCTAAAACCCACCAGGCGTAATCTGAAAGCCAATGCCTCCGAAGCACCGCAGCCCAGAACCGTACTTTAGGGACCCCAAAGAGGACGTACCTGCCTGGTGCTTTAAAAGAAGACCACTAAGCCGTAAACCCTAAACCCACCCTTCAGCCAACCTGGCCTTCCTGAGCTAAAGATAGCAGACGGAAAAAGAGGGGTAAAACAAACTCCCTGGTGCTTAGTGGGGAAGGGATTCCTACAGTAGTCCCGATATGCTCCCCAATAGTAGTCCCCATGACCCATTCCCCCATTGCCTACTAGGAACCAGACGAATAAGCATAAGCGTTTTGTACGAATATCCCGACCTTATTGGGGTTATTTCAAGGGGGCTAACATGGGATATCCCAATCCTTGTTTGTGCTTACGTGCTTGTTGGGGGACCGATTACCAGCCTGCATCGCTTGAAGATGTTTCACTGGGCCGGTTTGCGGCAGAAGCAGCGCAAGGTCTTCAGACTTGGTTCTTCCAACAAGGTTGAGCCAACAACTTCGAAATCGCTGCAGAAGCATCGCTTGAAGATCATCGTTTGGATTTTTGAGAACTCTATTCTCGGCTTTTCGGTCTGTGGAGCAGGATCTAGGGTTGAGGCTAGACCCCCCAAGTGCCCCTTGACAGAGCCAACCCACCGTAGAGATTTCATGGGAACCCTATAACAAGGTAGGTTCTGGTAGGTTACAGGACATACCTAAGGCCAAACACCACGTAAGCCTCAACCCGTAACTCTGCGGCGATCCTCCTCAGCTGATCCTGAGGCGGAAACCGGAAGCCAAACTCCTAAACCTCTAGCCCCTAAACCCTAGATTCCTAAGCCATAAATGCTAAATCCCCTAAGCGCTAAGCCCTGAAACTTAAATCCTAACTAGACCTTCAACCCCAAACCCTTAGACGCTGAAGCCCTAGATCCTAAACCCTTTAACCCTTAACCCCTTAAGCTTAAACCCTTAATCCTTAAACCTCTAAACCCTTACATACCCTAAACCCTTAAGCCCTAAACTCTTAAACCCTTAAACCCTTAAAACCTCTAAACCCTTCAGTACCCTAGATCCTACCTTGCGTGAAACCTTCCCTCAGACCGGTCCCACAGTTTCAGGGTACCTCAAACAACTATCGCCGACTTTTTCTGTAGGTTTTACCTTGCAAAACCCTAAACCCTTAAACTCCTAAACCCTAAACCCCCAAACCCCTAAACCCTAAACCCTAAACCCTGAACCCTGAACCCTAAACCATCGCCGACTTTTCTGTAGGTTTTACTGTGAATCCTACGGTCGATGATCTAAATCCTGCATTACCCATAACAAAGGAATATACCATAATTCCGATAGTCTAGGGTCACTAAGGTAGTGCAGGATTGATACAACCGCAATATGAAAAGTATAGTAGGCTTTGGTAGGTTAGGGCATGGTTTATTGTAGCACAAGACCCAGCGAAAACCTGAGTTTATTGTTCCTCCACCCGAAACCCTACGCCCATTCTGGCCCCTGTGAAAGCCCTCTCTCCCCGTGAGGGCACGATCAACCTCTACGAATTCAAGGCCCTGGGGACATTCGGGGCTCGGGCGTCTGGGTGAAAGGAGCTCGGGTTTTGGTAAGTCAAAACCCTAAACCCTAAATCCTAAACCACCTAGGATGCCCAGTAGTACCCTTATTCCCTTTTTGTAGTCCTAGGTTCCTTATAAAGTTACCCAATACCAAAAAGAGAGGCCTTTTCATTCTTAGGTTACTGGGTATCCTAGTAGTGATTTTACTGACTAGAACAATTGTAACAGTTAGGGTTTAGGGTTTAGGGACTAGGCGAGCTATGATTTGGGTGCAGGCTTTAAGGTTTTTAGGGTTAGGCTAAGGGTTTCCGAACTCCCGAAACTTGGATCTG
Organism: Symbiodinium sp. CCMP2592; assembly: GCA_905221615.1. NCBI lineage: Eukaryota > Dinophyceae > Suessiales > Symbiodiniaceae > Symbiodinium > Symbiodinium sp. CCMP2592. The sequence goes on along the minus strand of CAJNDT010000813.1, from coordinate 825,625 downwards.
TCAGGCTTTGGGGTATGAGTGTTGGGCATCTTACACCTAAGCTGTTGAGCTCTCCTTAAACTGAGTCGTCGGTTTCTCGCTTTTCGTTTTGTGAGACTGTTCCTTAAGGGTTCCTATGAAGGTGTTCATGGAGTTTCCTTCCAGAATCTCCAAATCTTCTGAGTGAGGAATATACCCTGTATCCCATAAAGTATAGGGGGCTCCTTGTTATGATCTTGAAGTGTATTCCTGAATTGACGGGTACTGGGCTTTATGGGTTCCGTTGAGGGCTTGCAGCCGGCCCTCGCCAGCCCGAGCTCGGATGGCAGGTTCTTTTCACCACCCAAACCTCAAGCAAGAAAGCCTCGAAACCCTGCCGTGGGGATGGGGTTTCGCAGGGTTATGCGGGGTTTTAACTATTCGGATTTCGGTCGGGTTATCAGAGAGAGTTCTTGGGGAACAGGGTTTTGGGGGTATATCGTGCTCTAGGTCTAGAGGCCCCGTAAGGGGATAGATACTGTTGGCAATTCTTCAGACGTCTACATTCGGCACACGGGTGGGCGTTGACCGCTGCGGCAGCAGCAGCATCGACAGCCCTGATGCCTAAACCCCAAACCCTGAACCGCATGCAGGCGCAGCAACACAAACCGAGAACCGCCAACTCCATCATTTCTAAACCCTAACACCCTAACCTGAAAAAGCAATATTCCTAAGTTGTATCCAACGAAGCCTTATTACTACAAACGTCGAAACTCTGAATTCAAAACCCTTCAAGCATCTAAACCCCGAAACCCTGAATCCTAAACCCCTACCCCCCAACCTTGAACTAACAAAACCTTCTTGAAGTAGGGTCCCTCTGAGGTCTCCATTAGGGCTTATGAGAAAAACCTGCAAAAAAGGTAGGACGCAGGTAGATTCAGGGAAGCTCAACAGCCCTCTTACTTTTAAAACCCTAAACCCCAAACCCTAAGCCCGTCACCCTAAACCCTAAACCCTAAAGTTTACAGGACCCCGAACATGAGCCCTCCAAGCACCTAAACCCCCGAAGCTATAATTCCTAAGCTCTAATACCTCTAACGTTGTAGAACCCAAAGGCACTGAAAACCCGAAGCCCTAAACCCTGCGAGCGAAAGGCCACTGCACCTGTAAAAAAAACCAAACAGGCGTTAAGACCTCAGACTTTATAGAACTGAAAGGCAGTGATGCTCTCCTCCTTGCGGTCGGTCCTGCCAGCGGAGTGGGCCGCGTGGCCAGCGCATCAAGTTTCGAGTGATACGAGTTTAGGGTTTCGGATTTAGCCTTAATCAGGTGTCCGCCAGGGTTTTAACCCTAAACCCTAAACCCTAAACGCCCTAAACCCTAAACCGGATCCGGTTTCGGGCTGCAACGCCATAAGGATCCAGCACGATTTGGGAGTTTCCGAAAATTAGGGGTACCTTATCTTGGGGCGGTTTAGGGTTTAGGGTTTAGGGTTTATGATAAGGATCTTACTATTTAGAGTACCATATTAGGGTCCCCTGTTTTCGGAAAACTCCCATTTGGGCTTGTTCGCGCCCATTCCTCTGCATGCACGCCAAGCCTTGAACCTGTCAGCCCTAAATGGGAGTTTCCGAAAATTAGGGGTGCCTTTAAAGGGATCCTTTAAGGGTTCCTTAAAGGGATCCTATAAGGGTTCTATACAGGATTTAGGGTTTAGGGTTTTAGAGTTTCCGAAAATTAGGTGTACCTTATTTGGGGGTCCTTATAATAAGGATCCTACTATTTAGGGTACTATATTCGGGTTCCTTATTTTGGGAAACTCCCAAATCCGGGCTTTGGAGTACCATACTTTAATACTTTTGTGGGACCTGGTACTTAAAGGGAGCCAATTATGAACAAAAGTCTATACTTTTTTCTCCCTGGTTACTTCAAAGCCCAGAAATGCTTTGCCGCAGTTTTCTGACTTTAGGTGCTTGGGACTTTTCGAGATCACACATGGGTACCTTCTAGTGCAGCTATTCGGGGACTCTCAGGTGCTATTATTATACCTCTAGGGTTTAGGGTTTAGGCTTATCCTAGGACCTGGTGTAGGCCCTTATTCCACTTTTTTGGGTTCAGGTTCCCCTTACCCTTCAAACCAACAAGGGCACCCTTTTTATTCCTAGGTTAGTCTTGGGTCTAGTATCACTACTTTTTCATACCTCTATACCGGTGTTTGCATCCCGGCCCCACGTTTTGATGCTGCAGTGTTAGACTAGTAATCAGTACACTAATGCTTCATGTACATTCTGGCGCATACCCGCAGATTCCACAGCCCTTTACTTGAGTAGTGTACCTTTTCTTTCAACAAGAAGAATCCCACCGTAATGTATGGGATATTCCTCAAGTAAGGGTTGTTGCAATCTCTGGGTAGGTCATCTCCGCACCCTAGAAAAGTCCCAAACCCCAAACCCAGAGACTGCAATGCCCCTTAATTAAGGAATATTCCTTAAATCATATTAGGGATCCTACTATAATTTAAGGTATATTAATTGGATCCCTATTTATGATTTACGGAGAATTCCTTAATTAAGGGATATTGGAGTCTCTGGGAACCGTAAACCTGCCAGAACCAACAACGCCCACGCTTCCAAACCCATGTAGATTCCCTCGAACTAGGATGCCCAGTAGTACCCTTATTCCTTTTTTGTAGTCCTAGGTTCCTTATAAAGTTACCCAATACCAAAAAGAGAGGCCTTTTTATTCTTAGGTTACTGGGTTGAACCAGAACATCCCCACGCCCAGACCAAAAAAGCCCTTTTAAGTAGATCCCTGTCTAAGTACAATCCTACTAAGCCTCAGGACATCCCTAAAGGGAACTCCAAAAAGTTGGAATATGGTTTCAGGGTAGGATACCTTATAATTTACCACAAAGGGTTTAGGATAACCATATTCCAACTTTCTGGCTTTTAGTTTAAGCCCTAAACCTTGCAAGTCGAGGCCTGTGTAGAATCCTGTCAAACCTCAGGACATGGACCATGAGGTGGCATGGAACTGGCTGTGGGATAATGTGGAGCGGATGTTGAAGGCCCTCTGTCTCTCACATCTCAATATAGCATAACATGATATAGTGTAATAATATCTTACAATCTCGAAGAGTATCATAAATATCATATAATAACGCCTCATATCATGTGTTATGGTATCACACCTTATCATATCATGTCATATCGTATCACATAATGCAACTCAGCATAACTCCGTATCATATAGTAGAACATAAAAAACAAAACATAACATAATACAATACAGTATACTATAACACCGCATCTACTATGCTCATATATCAGTATTTCTCTGTGTGCGTTCATGATCGTACATTCCGACATTGAGGGTCACCCCCCCAAATCACAACTACAAGCTCATTCTACTGCAAGGCATATTCCGTACGAGCCCCATAAATACCTCAATAAAGATCTCTAAATCAAGTTGTTGCTACGTGAAACGACAGAATACATCGACAATAACATGTGTGTGTATGTATGTACGTATGTATGTGTATATATATATATACATGTAGAGATTTTGTTGATTCATTTTTATGGTTCCGTAAAATGCACACTCGCCTGTTCCACACGATGTTTACAGGCTGCTTGCACCTGTAGGTACATGACTCATACCGTAAATGCCTTGGGGTCTAGCGACTTTTGGAGGGCACCCTATGACCCACCCTTCTTCCGGAAAGCAGGTCTTGCGAACGCCGAAAGTCCTTCACCCGGTCTTCAACCCTTAAGCCCCGAAACCCCAACCCAGACCCCCTTTTGGAGGATCTAGCAAGTAGATCCCCTAATTTGGGGCCCTATGCTACTAAGGGTACTTTAGAGGAACCCCCATTAAGGGATCTACTTTTAGAATCCCTCCCCTAAGCCCTAAAACCCTATAGATCCCTTAAAGGGCCCCTTAAAGGAACCCTTATAGGAACCCCCATTAAGGCCCTTAAAGGGCCCCTTAAAGGAACCCTTATAGGAACCCCCATTAAGGGAGCTACTTTTTGGATCCTCCCGGGGTCTGGGAAACCATTGGCCTGAATCCTGCTCAACCCAAAACCCTGAAGGGCTCTTAAAGGGCTCCTTAAAGGGATCTATAGGGTTCCTTAACGGGGTCTATGGGGTTTAGGGTTTAGGGTCTACTTCGAGGGCAGGGGACTTAGTAAGTAGGTGAAAAGTAGAGTTATACGTACCCTAAATGGAGTTACCCCAATTATAACCCTACTTATAACCTACTTACTAAGTCCCCTGCCCTTCCAAGTAAACCCTAAACCTCCAAATCGCAACATGTTCTGGAAGATTCTGCCCCAGGTTGCCCGTCCCACGGCCCCAGCTCCCCTAAATCTTTTTGGGTTTTTAGATGGGGCTTCCTGGGTTTTATGTGGTGTTATGGGGTGTTGTAGATTTTTCATGTACTAGAAAACAGAACCAAGCAAGCCTGCAGTCCCCCCAGGCAAAAACTTTGTCACGGTCGGGTAACATTTTACACCTTTATGGGTACTTAAACCAAGAAGCATAAAAGTCTGAAGTTTCAATTCTACCCCAACCGTGGTTTCTAAATCACGGACTAGAACAATTTGTTATAAATAGTGTTCGGTTCCCTATGACTCCTTCCGACACCGGTGAAAGCTGTGAGGGTCTCTTTTGCAAGTCGAAGCCGTAGCTTATTGGAACTGTATTATGTCATGGCTTTGATTGAGTCCCCAAACCCAACAGGAAGCCCGCCAACTGTTGTGCTGCGGCTTTCATTTTTGGCCAGCATCTTCAGGCTATGTTCGGCCTGCCGTCGACATACGAGAAAGCTATTCGGCACCTCGCCGTGGCAAGTGTTACTCGCATAGGTGCGTATGTGTGTAAATTCATGTTTGTGTAAACGTACATACCTATATACATGCATGTACATGATACAGGGATGTATGTGTACATAAATACACACACACACACATGCAGACATGTGCACAGTACATTCCCCTATGCATACCGTATGCACATGCACACATGCACGGACATATGCGCACACACACACACAGGCACACACACAGACACACACACACACACACACACACACACACACACACACACACACACACACACACACACACACACACACACACACACACACACACACACACACACACACACACACACACACACACACACACACACACACACACACACACACACACACACACACACACACACACACACACACACACACACACACACACACACACACACACACCACACACACCCACACACCCACACCACCCACCCACCCACCCACCCACCCACCCACCCACCCACCCACCCACCCACCCACCCACCCACCCACGCACCCACCCACGCACCCACCCACGCACGCACGCACGCACGCACGCACGCACGCACGCACGCACGCACGCACGCACGCACGCACGCACGCGCACGCACGCACCGCACACGCACACACGCACGGCACGCACACCCGCACCCGCACCGCACACCGCACACCGCACACGCACACACGCACACACGCACACACGCACACGCACACCGCACACCGCACCGCACACGCACACCGCACACCGCACACCGCAACGCACCGCAACGCACACCGCACACCGCACACCGCACACCGCACACCGCACACCGCACACCGCACACCGCACACCGCACACCGCACACCGCACACCGCACACCGCACACCGCACACCGCACACCGCGCACACGCGCACACGCGCACACGCGCACACGCGCACACGCGCACACGCGCACACGCGCACACGCGCACACGCGCACACGCACACCCGCACACCCGCACACCCGCACACGCGCACACGCACACGCACACGCACACGCACACACACACACACACACGCACACACACGCACACCCACCCACACACACACACACACACACCCACACACACACGCAGACAGTCAACGACATAGACGTAAATGCGGTCTAGATGTGGACGTGCGTGCAGACGTCCTCGCAGACATAGACAAGCCCATAGACATCTTTAGTTGCGCACATTTGCATGTAAGGATTCCTCCATCCATCCATCCATCCATCCGTCCGTCCATCCGTCCATCCATCCATCCATCCATCCATGCATGCATGCATGCATGCATGCATGCATACATGTATGCATGCAGACATGCAGACATGCATGTAAACATGCATGCATACATGCTTATATACAGGCCCTTACATTCGCACACATACGCAGGCATGGACGCTTGCATACATGCGTTCAAATCTAGATAAGTGCACATATGTGAACCTGCAGATGCAGACACACGCACGTACAAATCCACACACACACACAGACATAAACATGCTTATTTATGTACATGTACTTATAGGTGCGCATGCTTATACATATATATATATATATATGTATGTATGTGTATGTAGATACATACATATACGCATGCATACATGTTTGCATGCATACATACCTGCAGACATGCATACCCACGCACATGCGTTTCCGAAGCTTCACCTGCGGTGTTCATGACCGAGGGTGTTGATAAAGCAAAGCTTACGGGTTAGGGTTAGGGCAAGTTCAAGGTTTTGTTCTATGATGGCTGATGACTGGGTTGCTTCGATTGAGAATCACACCGTTCACAGTGGTCTGCGTTGTTGCGCGGGCTTGGGAAAAGCATACGTGACGGACCCTTAACTCGAAAACCCTAGTTCCGGCAAGGGGCGCCTTCCTAATATCCTATGTTTCTCTTATTTTCCTAATATTTTCATATTTTTCTCTTATTTTCCTATTATGTTCCCAATCTTTTCACGTTTTTCTCAATACCCGATCCTTCGTAAAGCCATAATCTATGAACCTGATCAAGGCACCCTGTTTAGGGATTGGGGCTTGGGCGTAAGGTTCAGTCCGTGTTACAATGAGACTAAACTGAATCCCAACACTTTCATTCCATGATAGAAGCCCCTACATAATGCAAGAGGGTTTAAGGTTCAGAGTTCACGGTTTAGGGTTTCTTCGGGGTTGAGGGCCGAAATTTGAGTTTGCAGTTTATGGGGTTTTACCGAATTGGATATAGAGTCTGGGCCCCCTGGATGTGGGTTGGGTTTCGGGGTGATGAGTTTATATGGTTTTGAGATTGGGATTTCTTTATACCGGATCGTTTGTTTCATTCGGTGAGAGGCTGGGGTGTAGAAATTGTTTGGTAGCGTAAGGTTGATGAAATCGTCAGTGCCAAAGCCCCGCATCCTGAAAAGTTTCCTCCTCTGTGTCATAGTTGCAAAACATTTCACATTTTCTGGGTACTGCAGCCCAGGAAGGAATAGACTTTTTGCATTTTACATGTTTGGTTGTACTTGAGTCCAAGCAGGAATTGACAATTATCATTTTACCGTTTTGGGCACTTATATAAGCCCAAGAAGGAATAGCAACTATCGTAATTAATACTATCCCAACCATTTCTAAACCATAGCTCCAAACCTCCTCTTCCAGGAACATGATCCTCGACCTCTCGGAGGACGTGACGATAGGTTTACGGTTTACTGGGTTCTTGCTAGGGGGATTAATTTGAGTTACCATAATAGGGATCTATAAGGGTTCCTTTAAGGGCTGCGGCTAAGGGGTTTAACTAAAGTTAGCATACTGGGGATCTATAATACATGTGGTTTCCTTGTTATGGTAACTTTAAATCAAATCCTTTAACAAGAGCCCAGTTTTGTTCCAAAGCTGCGAGCTTGAACCCTTACACTCACAAGGCTACAACTTCTACTTGGAAGGGCAGGGGACTTAGTAAGTAGGTTATAAGTAGAGTTATAGCATAAAGAGCACCAAACCGTGCAACGCGTAAGTGGCTTCCTTGACGGGCATGAAGTCGCCCCGGAGTCTGCGGCAAGACATGGGAGTCCGAACTCGGAACAGTCAGTCATACCTGGGAGTTTCCGAAAATAGGGACCCCAATATAGTACCCTTAATTGTAGGATCCTTATGATAATAAGGACCCCACAATACGGTACCCCTAATTTTCGGAAATTCCCGCCTCCTTGTTCTAGGGTTTGCATGGAACATATAGATTCGACAGACTCGGTGTCGGCTTTTTCCAGAGAAATGACGGTGGACGAGTCCCCAGAGACTCCAATATCCCTTAATTAAGGAATATACCTTAAATTATAGTAGGATCCCTAATATGATTTAAGGAATATTGCTTAATTTAGGGATATTGGAGTTTCTGGATCTTCTAGTGGCCGCGGAGGTTTCCAAACATAGCTGAACGATGGTCTTCCTGAAGACCTTCCTTGCGGCCCTTGGCCTGATTTTTCTGCGGAAGCCTTACAGAAGTCTTACATGAGGCCATGGTGGCCATGTACTCCGGAGCAAGCCTCGCCCAGACGCCGCTCGTCGAGGGTCCGCCAGTCCGAGGGTCTGGAAGAACCCACGCCAAAAGCGGATCCGAGGGCACTGCTGCCCAGACTGGTCCATGCCGACATTCCCAAGGCGGCGGTCAGTTTCATGAACGAGCATAAAGCACTGCCTCTGAAGTTGGGGTGTTTCAATCCCCTAAACCCTAAACTCTATAGATCCCTTTCAAGGAACCCTAGGGTCACGGGCTTTTCTCGGGCGCCTGTTTGTGACGTGGCGGCAGGGCGGCCCCGAGATGCTAGCCCGGGACAGCGCAGTAACTTAGGCTCCCTTTTCACCCTAAAAAGCCCTAATTTACAAAACTACCACTGTTTTTGTCCTTGCAAAGATCGGCAGAATTTCTCCACGAACCCGTTTCTCTTTGACTCTAAACCCGCATATGATGTACGGTTTCCAGTCCGGCTGCTGAAGCCTCCTCTTCGCCTCCATGGCGCCAAATGCAGGGAGAGTTCTACAAATTAGGGCTTTCTAGGGTGAAAAGGGATCCCAAGTTAGAGAACTGCCCATAGGCCATAGGCTAGCAGCAAAGATGATGATACTAACGAACTTCGCATTCGAGACTTCATTGGCTTGTCTCAGAAGGACAAGGATACCCGCCCTCATCCCTTCACGATGCCCCAAAAGGACTCAAACTTGAAATCCCCGGTTTAGGGCTCAGATTTGAAGATCCTGAGCCGTGAAGAATGCCTATTTTGCAGGATCACGGGACTGAGTAGGTAAGGTGTATAAGTACCTTAGTTGAGCAAGTATGGGTACCTATGTATGCCCTCATTTTGAGCCCTGAGCCCCAAACCCAGAGACCCCAACCCTTCTTGCAGGAGGCTCGGGACCAGTTTCGGAAAGGCGTGTTCTCCAAGTTTTTTGCGGCCTCCCCTGCTGGGCTGCTGCAGCAGCAACATAGGGGCCCTTGTAATGAGGGTTCAGGGTTCGAGGTTAAGTTGAAAGGTTCTAGAAGGGTTGCTACAAGGGCTCTATGATAGAGGGTTCTTGGCGGACATCATTTTGCAAGGTTGTGGGACTGCGGGGGAATCTGCGTAAGGCTTTCGGGCAATATCCAACATCACTCAGCTAAGGAATATACCTTAAATCATGGTAGCTCCCTAAACCCTAAACCCTATACCCTAAACCCTAAACCGTGTGATATAGTACCCTACAATCAGACTGGGCCTCGGATACCCTACGTTAATACTTTTGGGGGACCTGTTACTTAAGGGGATTTGAAATAGAAGTCTATACATTTTCACCCTGGTTACTTCAACGCCCAGTATAATGACCAAGACTATTGGGGGTTCCTTGATATGCTTGTGGTATAATGTACCCCAAAACCCTATTCTAGTTAGTAAGGCCCCTCCACTACCTCAAACAACCATCGCGGGGCCTCCATGGGGCTCCCCTAAACCCTAAACCTCTGTAGTAGTTCACGGGAGCTTGATTGGGTTTGGTATAAACCCTGAACCCTACATCCCAAGACCCCACACCCTCAACCCCTAAACCCTAAATCCCAAAACCCTAAACCGTTTAGATTCTAGTATCCCTTAATTAAGGAATATTCCTTAAATCATGATAGGGATCCTACTATGTTTTTAGGTATATACCTTCATTCAGGGATAATGTAGGAACCTGATTAAGAAACCCTGGCCCTATACTCCCCAACTAGTAGCTAGGATGCCCGTAGTACCCTTATTCCCTTTTTGTAGTCCTAGGTTCCTTATAAAGGTACCCAATACCGAAAAGAGAGGCCTTTTTATTCTTAGGTTACTGGGTATCCTAGGTAGGATCCATACAAGGAGCCCGGATAACGGCCCAAGGTTTTCTTCTTTATCAGGTTCCTACATTTTTCGAGCCTCTGGGTGGGAGCTGTTCGGGCTTTGGGGTTCAAGGGCCGTCGGATTTGGTGTAGGGGGAGTTTGTGGAGTTTAGGGGTTTAGGGTTTGGTTGGGGCCTTGGGGTTAGGATCTATCGCCTGAAATCTAGAGTTTAGGAGTGTTGTTCGGGGTTGGTGCCGGTTTAGGAGTTGAGAGGTTCAAGGGCCTTCCCAGACCCTCGGGAGGATCTAGAAAGTAGATCCCCTAATTTGGGGCTCTATACTACTAAGGGCATTTTATAGGAACCCCCATTAAGGGATCTACTTTTTGGATCCTCCCGAGGTCTGGGTTCGGACGTACTGGCAAGACTGTTAGGGTCAAGGGATTCGGATTTAGGGATCAGGGTTTACTTACCGCTGGTTAGTAGGGAATGGAAGGATGGTAGTAGTTATAATTGTATCCCATTCCTCCGTTCCCTACTAACCAACGGTAAGTTTAGGCAGAGCAGCAAGAACCGGAGTTGGCACCATCATTCAAACAGCCAGGAAGAGGTCTGAAACCCGTGGCCCTAAATGGGAGTTTCCCAAAACTCGGGGTACCTTATTTTGGGGTCCTTATAATAAGGATCCTACTATTGAAGGCCACTATTTTCGGAAACCCCCAAATCCTTAAATTCCGAGATCCTAAACCCTGAAGCCCTAAACCCAAAACCGAAAGCCTTCGATACCACTGTGGCTCACCCGCGACCACGAACTGGGAACCCCGGGGAAGCCCTTGAGACGCGTGGGGTAGGAAATTCGCCAATAAAGATGCCATGGAAGCCTGAAATAATAACCGTAGTAATAATATAGCAATATTTGTAATATGATAATAGTAGTAGTAGTAGTAGTAGTAGTAGTAGTAGTAGTAGTAGTAGTAGTAGTAGTAGTAGTAGTAGTAGTAGTAGTAGTAGTAGTAGTAGTAGTAGTAGTAGTAGTAGTAGTAGTAGTGGTGGTAGTAGTAGTAGTAGTAGTAGTAGTAGTAGTAAAGTAGTAGTAGTAGCAGTAGTAGTAGTAGTAGTAGTAGTAGTAGTAGTAGTAGCAGTAGTAGTAGTAGTAATAATATTCGTAAGAAAAATGTGATTCTTGAGAGTTTAGGGTGTAGGGTTTATGGAATATAGTTACTTTCTTCTATAGTACCAACAACCCTATTTTGACTCTGAAGGCTTCTAGGGTAGTGTTCGGTTTAACCATTGACGCTATGTGTGTGAAAGTCGTCTTCGGGCACAAACTACAAAACCACACCTTCGAAACTTTACATCCTACACACCGCATGGGAGTTGTCGTGAAGAAGGTGTCCCAATATCAAGCCGCCACAGTCGGCTGCTTGTTATGAGGACTCCCTCGTAAAGCCCCGATAAATCCTTCAACCCCATACCGAAGCCCTAAACCCTAAACCCTAAACCCCAAACCCTAGACCTCTCTTTCATATGATAATTTAAACCCTAATGCCTTCGTCGTTTAAGGTCAAACTTTCGTCGTTTAAGGTCAAACCTTCGTCGTTTAAGGTCACCCCCGGGTTTTTGACCTTAAACGACGAAAGATTGACCTTAAACGACGAAGGTTTGACCTTAAACGACGAAGGTGCTCGTCGTTTAAGGTCACCCTTCGTCGTTTAAGGTCACCCTTCGTCGTTTAAGGTCACCCGTCGTCGTTTAAGGTCACCCTTCGTCGTTTAAGGTCACCCTTCGTCGTTTAAGGTCACCCTTCGTCGTTTAAGGTCACCCGTCGTCGTTTAAGGTCACCCTTCGTCGTTTAAGGTCACCCTTCGTCGTTTAAGGTCACCCTTCGTCGTTTAAGGTCACCCTTCGTCGTTTAAGGTCACCCTTCGTCGTTTAAGGTCACCCGTCGTCGTTTAAGGTCACCCTTCGTCGTTTAAGGTCACCCTTCGTCGTTTAAGGTCACCCTTCGTCGTTTAAGGTCACCCGTCGTCGTTTAAGGTCACCCTTCGTCGTTTAAGGTCACCCTTCGTCGTTTCAGGTCACCCGTCGTCGTTTAAGGCCACTTCAAAGGTTACTCTTCGGGAATTTTCATGAAATTCTTTAGAAATCGTAAATATTCACCACCGTGATCCTGGGGGGCGCTGCCCCCAGACCACCGCGCCAGGGGGACACCCCCTGGTACCCCGAAAAGAGTCTTCTTTTCTTTTAAACTTTTTGGCAGCCAGCCAGCAAAGGGCAGGCAGACGGGAGCCAGGCAGCCTGGGCTGGGCCGGGCTGGTCTGAGCTGGGCGGGCGCCATGGGGACACCCCCTGGACCCCCGAAAAGAGTGTTGCTTTTCTTTGTCTCTATCTTAAAGCTCTTTTGCTTAAGTTCTTGCAACGCTGTGCCTTTTTACTTGCTTTACTTAAAACAAGCAAGCAACGGTGTTGACACCATAGGAAATTTAGGGTTTAGCTACAGCCGCAAATGTTTCCAGAGTAGTTAATTGGCAATTTCATAACTGTGAGGTTTAGGTCCTGCCGCACACCGACTGGATTTAGGGTTTAGCTTGCTTGTTAGACTGGCAACTAACTATGAATAAATAGCTTGCAACATATACAACACACCTATATAGTTGGTTGGAGGAATCTAAGGTAAGTCTAAGCTCGACAACCTTAAAAAAATAAATCAGCTGTGGGAGCAATATGAACTGTTGTATTTTCCTAGTGGTGTGGGAAGGCGACATTAAAGTGTGACAGGCTAGGTTGCAGGTAGAACTCTCTGAATGATGATGAAAGACTTTATATGGCTTATGTTATGGGATTCTAAGGGTGGGTGGGTGTTATTTCTAAACCGTAAATACAACTCTACTTTAGAACTGCTCGATCCGGAGCTGCTGAACCCTAAACCCTAAACCCTAAACCTTAAACCCTAAACCCTCAAACCCCAAACCCTGAAACCCCTAAACTCCTGAGTCCCAAACTCCTAAACTTCCCTAAGCCTAAGCCCGCAAGCCCGACGAAACCCTAAACGCATAAACCCCAAACCACAAAACGAAATTCAAATCCTTAACCCTAAACCTTAAACCAAAATGGAAACTAAACCCAAAACTCTACAACTTAAGTACCTTATCCCCTAAACCCTAAACCCGAAACCAAAGTGGAAACTAGACCCAAAGCCCAAGGTCTAACTGGCTGAAGCAGTCGACCGGTCGGCTCTACTTTATTGCGGACCGCATCATGGCACCTTGGCCTTTGTCGGGGCTTTAGGATTTAGGGTTTGGGGTTTAGGGGTTTAGGGGGGTTGAGGTTAGAGTTTAGGGTTCGGAGTTTAGAGGTCTAAAAGTTTAGAACTTAAGGGGTTATAAGGTTTTCGAGTTCCGGGCTTTGGGTTTAGGGGCAAAGCGTTTGTGAAAGTCTTGCGGTTTTAGCGTTTAGGCGTTTAGGTTTCGGGAGACCCTCAAGCCCAAGTCGTCGTTATTTGTCACAATTTGGGAGAGTTTTCGAAAATGGGGGGGGGTACTTTATTTGGGGGTCCTCATAATAAGGATCCTACTATTGTCGGTGCTATATCAGGGTCCCCCATATTTCGGAAACTCCCATTTGGGGCCTAGGGTCTATCTTCGACGGCTTGGAGTTCAGGGGTTTAGGGTCGAGGGTAGGGTTCAGGAATTGGTGTGCAGTGAACGGGTATTTACGCCTTGGGGCCGTGGGTCCCTACGGGCTCTGGGGTTGTGTTATATACATGTTAACATATAGTATACAATATGTATGCTATTATTTAAAAAATACTACCCTTATGATAATATAGTGTACAATATGTGAGCTTTCATCTAACAAGTACTAATGTGATGATAAGGACCCCTCCCCAACGGATAAGGAAGAAGTCGCTCAGGCCCCTGAAGGAGATAGGACCGACCCTATAAGGCCTGCGGTTTGGGAGTTTCCGAAAAGTAGGGGTACCTTGGGGTTCCCGTAAAAGGGTTGCTATAAGGGTACTATAAGGGCTCCCTTGCAGGGCTCCACAAGGGTTTAGAGTTTCCGAGAATTCAGGGTACCTTATGTTGGGGTCCTTATAATAAGGATCCTATTAGCTACGGTACCAGATGAGGGTTCCCTATTTCGGAAACTCGCATTTAGAGTTATTCTCGGTTCTACGGTAACATGATCCAAATCCACATTCTCATTACCGAGGGCCCTAAACTCACCAACGACGCAGAATCCTTAGGCGAACCCTTCAGGGGTACTTAGAAATAGTTTGTTTTTTGGTTTTTGGTTACCAGAACCCTTTACGAAGCAGCTACAGATGTAGATTTTGCTAGGGGTCTAAGTTCAGTATTAATAACTTACATCAGACTACGAAACTTCATCGAAAAAAACTCAAGCTATCTTCCTCAGCTGAGAGGTTTTGGTATAAATCCAACCCCTGAATCCTAAACTCCCCTAAACCCTAAGCCTTACCCCTGGCATTTTTTGGAGTCGTTGTGCGAGCTTTGCTCCAAGATCAAGGCTGCTCGGTCTTAGGGTTAGGGGTTTAGGAGTGTAGGGTTTAGGGTTTAGGGTTTGGGGTTTACGGTTTAGGAGTGTAGGGTTTAGAGTTTGGGGTTTGGGGTTTACGGTTTAGGAGTGTAGGGTTTAGGGTTTAGAGTTTGGGGAGTTTACGATTTAGGGGCTGGATTCGTGTCAAAACCTCTCAGCTGATGAAGCTAGCTTGAGTTTTTTTCGGTGAAGTTTCGTAGTCTGATTTACGGGTATTATTCTCTTTAGTTAAGAGGTTTTAGATTTCCCCCAGCCCAAAGTCAAGCCCTCAAGCCATCCAAAACTCTAGACACGTCCTGCTGCACTGGGATCCTACCTGATCCTACGTGTTTTTTTTAAGGTTGAGGGTGCCCGCTATATAAAGAAATCAGAGTAACGTACCCTAAAAGTATAGGTTCCGCGGGGTTTGTTCTTGTAAAGGGCAGTTTTAGGGTTCAGGGTTTGAGGTTGTCCGGGTTTCTTATTGTCATTTCCTTTTATGTTCCTGGAAGCACTCAGGTTGTCTTGGGCTACAGGCAAACCCTAGGCCCTAAGCACCAAGCTAGATGATGCTAGGAAGGGCTACACGTAGGGCTCCCAAACCTTGAAACCAACACCCTAAGCTTCCCAACCCTAATTCTTAAACCCAAGTAACCTACCTTTTTAAAGACTTATACAAAGAAAGCACATTAGGGAAACCCTAAAAAGGTAGGTTCCTTAGGGTCCAGGTAATTCTTAAGCCCTGATTCATCGTACAGGCCCTTAGGGGCTTTGGATGCGTAGTAGGGTTTGGGCACTGCCCCTACTCAGTAACAGTTGGATAATATTCATAATACAGATATGTTAGGACCTTAATAGCAGCCCTTTTGTAGACTGTTAGGGTTTAGGGGTTTAGGGTTTAGGGGTTTAGGGGTTTAGGGTTTAGGGTTTATGTTACTGTATTGGGGCAGTACCGAAGGTAGGGTCGTGATGTCACCGTAGCTTAGCTACACAGCCCCGGGCCTTGATCCGAGCTCCTGCTAGGCACACAGACCCATATCTAGGACCCGGAGTAGGCCCTTGTTCCTTTTTTTAGGGTTTAGGTTCCCTTATAACCCCTTTAAATTCAACAAGGGCATCCTTTTTATTCCTAGGTTACTCTTAGTTCAAGCCCATATGTTCAAATACATATATGGGGGTTTCCGAAAACAAGGGACCCTAATATAGTACCCTAAATGGTAGGATCCTTATTATAAGGACCCCAAAATAATGTACCCCTCATTTTCGGAAACTCCCATATATATATATATATATGCATATGTATATATACTGGATGCATAGTATGTGCATGTATACACATATGTATATACACATGTCTACATGCTCACTGTATGTGTCTAGGAACTTAGCGACTAAATGCTCGTGCGGACTTAGGAGATCAGTCTGGAAATGCTGTCCGAGCCCCATAGAATGGTAGACGAGATCTCTGCCCTGGGGCTTCGTCATGTAGGCCGGACTCTGCGCCCTTTTGGGGTTCAGGGTTTGGGGTTTAGGGGTGCCTTAAACCTTAAAGCGTAAAAAGCTTGTGATCGTAAGCCCTTACACCTTAACTTCAAACCCTTAGACCTAAACCCATACACCTAAACCTTAAGCTTCTTAAGCTTCTGGTTTCTGGCTCACCGACGACGGGAATACGGTTAAAACTTGGGGGCTTGGCTGTTGCCACCCGAAGGGCTGGAAGGGCTGCTTAGGGTTTCGAGTTTAGTGTTGCTACGAGGCTGTAAGGGTTTCTACACGGGATACTAAGCTGCTATACTACTCTAGGGCTGAAATGGTTTGGGAGTTTGGGGGTCAAGTGTTGCTACGAGGCTATAAGGGTTTCTATACGGGTTGCTGTAAGGCTGTAAGGTTTGCTGTTTGGCTGAAACGGTTGGCGTTTTGAGGGGTTTAGGATTTTCGGTTTGGGGTCACGAGGTTTTGCGTTGGAGTCGGGCAGCGTACTGGGTCTGTAGGCAATGCTCGCAAATACGAGACCGGTGCGATGCCCGAACCTTATCTCAAGGTTCATGGTCTAGGATCTTCGTTATACTCCGGTAAACCCCTGCGCTCAAAATCCCACACCCTCCCAATCATCTGAATAGCTGGACCCTAAGCCTAAACCCTAAACCCTACAAGTATAAAGCCCCTCCAAACTTGCCATCGCCCCTTTAGAAGCCCTGTATTGGGTCGCTTTCGGAACCCTCACGAAGCCCGGCAAACCTCTTCACAACGACCCGCAGAGTACTTGTAGAGCCCTACTTCGAGCATCATGCGACTTCGTAACTAGGGTTATAGATCAGGTAACGGTTATCACTGCTTAACACCCAATTGGGGCACCTAAAACACAGAGACTCCAATAGCCCTCAATTGAGGCATCTATCTTAAGGTATAGTAGGATCCCGAATATGAGTTAAGAATATTCTTTAATTACGGGAAATTGGAGTCGCTGGGAGCCTCACCTGCTAAGTCCCCGATCCTCCGAGTAAACTTCGAAGTACTCGGTTTTGCAGCTTCTCATCAGGACAAGGGCCATAGAATACTAAAGCCATGCATCAAGTAGGGGTGTTATCTTAATTTGGTGCTTCTGTGCGGCTGCTTAATCCGTTCTGCTGCGGGCAGGTTACGGTGTTCCGACGGAGTTCTTTCCACCGCTGGTGCATGCCTACGTGGAGGCCCTGCTTGTCGTGCTGCGGTTCACGGAGACTTCCCGGATACCAACAACACGCATCCGCTTGTAAGGATATCTCCTTAGATTATAGTAGGATCTCTAGTATGATGTAAGGAATATTCCTTAATTACGGGATGTTTGAGTCTCTGGGTTCCTACTGGGAGACTGAGTCAGGAAAATCATCTGTACCCTACGTAATTCGAACTGTAGCTACCTGTTCTATAGCCCTAGTTACTAAGTCCCATGATCCTCTTTGCAAGTTTCCGGCGGACACCATTTCGTACGAAGGGCGGCCATCATCCTATTTGGGGTTTATTTCGGGTTTAGGATTTAAGGTCTAGGGCCTAGGGTATTTGGAGTTTAGGGTCTATAGGGTTTATTTCGGGTTTGTACTTGGTATGCGAAGTTGGGTTTCCTCCTAGTGTAGATTGTGCACGAAACCCCAAACCCTGAATGGTAAACCCGAGCGAGTCCAGCGGAGAAAGCGCCAATGCATTTAAACAAAGAGCCGTAAACCCGAATCCCAGCATAACTGTGTATTTTGGGTCCTGTCTTGGGCAGGCTGATGCTGGATGGCCTCACTCCATATGTCTGTACATTTTATGTCATGTGTCATCAGTTGCTGAGTAACATCATGTATACATACATGCTTCTAAGTCAAATTCGTTAATGCAACCATATCATAAACATGGCTCCATTCTTCCATTCATCGCTGCACGTGGGCTTCTGTATACACATGTCAAGAATCCACGATTACAAGTTTGTCGACCTGTATACACGCACATTCATGCTCACGCACACACATCCATGTTGGCATGTGTGTGCTCATATATTGCAGTTGTTCAAACACACGAGGTTTCAGGTTCAGGGCTTATCCTGCTTATTGGAATTTGCTCGGAAACATTAATGCAGGCCTGCTATCCGATCCTCGAACTGAACCCCCAATCGTTTCGCCTTCAGGGGCAGTCTTTGGGAGTCGGTAGGGTGTGGGGCTTGGGGCTTACGCAACAGCTGCCCGGAACAGCAGGCCTAAGATTGCGGTGTGTGTGTGTGTGTGTGTTTTTGTGTGTCTGTGCTCACACATCCCCAACTCTGCAACGTGCCTGATGCCTCGACCCGGATATTGACCTTCATGTTAACCCTACATTGCCAAATAGCAGAACCTTAAAGTGACCTAAACAGAGAGCGTAAATCTAGTACGGATCCTACTACAATTAACGGTATATTCCCTAATTGAGTGATATTGGAGTCTCTCGGTAGCTACGCTCCCACGACCAAAAACCCGAGTCCTGCACCGGATCTGGACACATGAACACAGGTACTGCTTCAGGGTTTTCGGGATGTTACGGTTTCAGATTCAAGGGTGCAGGTTTGGGGTTTAAGGTACTTGAGTCACGCTTCGCATGTGAGCGCACAGCACGCCCCTGTAGACGCCTGTAGTTCTATTGTAGAAGACAAAGGGGAATGCCTCGTGAGCATAAAGAGCTTCCGGGTTTTTGTTCAGAAGCCGGGGTGCTTAATGTAGGGGCCTATATAATTACCTATACTATTTTGGGGGTTCCTTACCATAATTTTCGTATATTATACCCCCAAACCCTATTCTAATCATTAAGGCCCCTATATTACTTCACAGCCGGAGATCTGGGGGGACCCGCGCTGTAGAGCTAAAGCTGACAATACGGCTTGGGGCATAGACAGCTAGTCGCGTTTTGGAGCAGAGGCAACCGCACAGTTGATGATATAAATTCTGCAGCATTTTAAGGACCCTAAACTATGGGAAGTATGGTATATTCCTTATTATGGGTCATGCAGGATGTATATCATCAACCGAATGAAACCCGATGCAAGCCCCACAAGAACACGAAGTTCAACTTTCCGCAGTCCTCGAGGCAATCCGAGAAGTTCAGTCGAGCGAGGTTGCTGGCGATGTGACTCTGCTTCAAAGCTTACGGTCCGTAGGGGGTATCAGATGTAGCTCTTTGGAGCCCTTGTCATGTTGCCAGTACACGATGAACCAAGCCCCTTCTTCCTATCGAGACCTTCATTTTGGAAGGGACTTTCTTAGACGATCGGTTCGGAAGGGATTTGGTATTCCGTAGTACTATGACTGTTCCTTCGGGGCCCCTAAGACTGCACCGCGCTCGCCGAAGCCCTAACCTAATTTTTCTATGTAGAGTAATAGGATCCGCTCTATTCGCCATGCAGACACAGTATAACATTAACATGCTTCAAGAACCTTGTTCTCACTGTGCAGCTCCCTCTATTAATCTATTAATCCACATGCTCAAGCATCTTTAACGCTCCACCCTCAACCCTAAACCTAAACCCTAAACCGGCCTATTCGGCGAGCAGGTTCGGCCCCCTGAATCACTGATCTGCAGACCCAAACCCC
The DNA here is from genome assembly GCA_905221615.1 of Symbiodinium sp. CCMP2592. NCBI lineage: Eukaryota > Dinophyceae > Suessiales > Symbiodiniaceae > Symbiodinium > Symbiodinium sp. CCMP2592. The sequence continues at coordinate 805,898 of CAJNDT010000813.1, read as the reverse complement.
CCGACCGTAGTGGGGGGGGCCTGGATAATTAAGCTGGGTTTTGGGGCAAGTTCGAATACATTTGGGGTGGATATGGGATCGGAGTAATGTAGGGGCCTTAATGATTAAAAGCGGGTTTTGGGGGGGTCCTTACTATAACTATAGTATAAAATTTCCCCCAACCCTACTCTTAGTTATTAAGGCCCCTACATTATAGTACCCCTATATAGATCCCTTATAGTAACCCTTATATAGACCCCTTTAAGGGAACTCTATTCTAATTGTTAAGGGCCCCACATTAGCCAGCAGTATCCGTTCTTGAGCTGCGGGCCGGTCTCGACTTGCACAAGTCTGCTGGTTCCCCGGGGAGGATCATGGGACTTAGTCGGGTTCCTTAAAGGGCTCCTTTAAGGTTTAGGGTTTAGGGTTTAATTAGGGATCTATAAGGGAAAGTAGAGCCCCCAATTTGGGGCCCTTTACTACTAAGGGTACTTTTGGGGAACCCCCATTAAGGGATCTACTTTTGGGATCCTCCCGAAAGTCCGGGTTCGGTCCGCACCGGATTCCGTCATTGCCATCCAAGTTTAAAGCCCTAAAGCCTACAGTTAAACAGCCCTATTTGGAGGAGCAGGGGACTTAGTAAGCAAGGTTATAAGATACAAAGTACCGTAATTAGGGTTTCTAAGTAGTTATAGCTATTTGATCTATACTCCTGGTCACGAAGTCCCGTGATCCTCTAAGTAACTGAACCCTAGCGCAACCCTACACCCTAAAGCGCAAAAGCCTAAACGCTAAGCCCTGAATATATTCAGACGAGATCTCTTTATTGACATATGGGTAGAAAGCGTTTCTTTAAGCTTTCGGGTTTCATAGGGTTTCATAGGGCTGTATGTGATTTTACAGATGGGACCGTATAACAACCCCGTGCTGTTAAGTTTTTTCTTGACATGTCCGTGTTCGACGGAAAAACGATAAGAAGAAAATAAAACGATAACAAAACATGACGAAACGGTACCGCATTTTTCGTGGTAAAACGATAAGAAGAAAATGAAACGATAACGGCTTTTTATACGGGGCTATTATACAACCCCAAATGTTTTTGAAGTGGTTTTGTAAAGCTGGAATACTTGCTAAGAGTAAGCCCTTACAGTCTCAAAAAAGCAGCGTAGAGTATAGTGTGCCTAGAGCCCTCTTCCAGTGTTTGAGGCCCTTTAAACCCAATGGGACGCCAGATGAGCCCTGTTTTAAGTGTTGAGGCCCCTAAACCCGCAAAACACCACCGAACCCTGAACTAGGATGCCCAGTAGTACCCTTATTCCCTTTTTGTAGTCCTAGGTTCCTTATAAAGTTACCCAATACCAAAAAGAGAGGCCTTTTTTATTCTTAGGTTACTGGGTATCCTAGTGAAGAACATTTCAAGATATGCTGAACTCAAGTTGTTAAGGCTCCTATTGACCCCAAGTCTCACGTTGCTGGTTCGCGTAACTTCCCACCTCTAATCGCACGAATTCATCAAGAGGCCAGGGTTTGAAGAGGATCCATACAGCATGCCTGAAACCATTCGGGGCCCTACTATAGGGGCTTCAATAATTACCTTTACTCTGATTATAAAGCCCCTTTTGTTATGCCTGAACCACCCAGGGCCCTAAATCCCTCCGAACGTACACCCTGCATGAACGGTTTAGGCTGTAGGGCTGACCCTAGAAGAATCCTATCCAAAGGCCATGGCAGAAAGCTTGGCTACAGATCGTAAGCCCTTTTTGTCAGGCTTTTCGCTGGTCTCTGAATCTCGCGGCAAAGATGCTGGTCAGAGTGATCCTGGAGGGCCTCCTGGATGTCTCGTAGGGTTCGAGGTTCTCGGGTGGTACTGGTACAGTTGATGATATAAATTTCGCATTACCTTGATGACCCTAGACTTTGGGAATTATTGCATATTCTTCATTATGGGTAATGCAGGATTTAGATCATCAACCGTAGGGATTGAGGGGTTCAGACTTGTGCTGCGGCTACCGCTACTGCTTACTGCTACTGCTACCTTCTGCATTGACAGCATAGGCGAGGACTACTTTGCAGCTACCACGACAACCCTCATCACCCATCGCCAGCACGACCAAAACTGCTACTGCGACGACCATCAAGTGATTAGCACCGATGCTGGCGATTCTGCAGCAATAGCTGCATTCACACGCACATCGAACTGCAAACTCTTGAAAGCCAGTTAGAACAAAAGTACAAAGCGAGCATGATCGCCAATGGCAGAGAGATCAACGCAAGCCGTCACCGTCGCCACGATCATCGTCATCATCATCATCATCGTCATCACCATCATCACCGTCGTTATCATCACTATCACCAGCATCGTTGTCGTTGTCATCCCTGAGAAAGCTTGCAATGAGAGCGGTTCCAGGATCACCGAGCTCTACACTCTCACCGCCCATGCGATGAGCTCTAAACTCCATCAGTACAGCTCGTACTAGTAGCTCTGCAGTCTCAATCGCTGCCCTAAACCCCAAGACGTTTCAAGCAAAGGCGAGTGAGCTTCCACGATAGTTACCTGCACCCTAAACTGCTAAAACAAACCCCCCAAAGCCCCCAAACACCCCCAAAACCCCGCAAACCTCAAACCCTAAACCTTTAGCCCAAATCCTAAACCCCTAAACACCCAAACACTAAACCCTAAACCCGCAACCCAAATCCTAAACCCCTGGCGCCCCAAACCCCGAAAGTCTAAACTCGAACCCCTGAGACGCATCCCTTGAGCCCTTCGGAACCCTCTTCTTAGGGGTACTTAGAATTTAATTGTTAATTGTTGGTTATTATAATCCCTAAGAAACAGCTAGAATTATAATTTTTGCTGGGGTTCTAATTTCAGCATAGTCGTCTTCCAGGGTTTAGCGGACTTAGCAAGTACGTTATAAGTAGAGTTATAAGTGCCCTAAATGGAGTTACCGCAGTTATAACCCTACTTATACACGACTTACTAAGTCCCTAAACCCTAAACCCCATAGATCCCCTTTAAGGAACCCTAGAGATCCCTTTAAGGAGCCCTTTAAGAGCCCTTACTAAGTCCCCTACCCCTCCAAGCTGCCAGATTTCTTGACGGAACTTTTAAGGGATCTTGTATAGGGGTCCTTTTTCGGGGATCTATAGGGGTTCCTTTAAGGGATCCTTTTTTGGGGATCTATGCACCTGGCCATTATATAGCCCATTATGTCCTAAACCCTAAACCCTCAATATAGCCCCTTATGGTAGTCCTTATACTAACCCTAAGCCCCCCTAAACCCTAAACCCTATAGTAACCCTGGGCCCGAGGTTCCACAGTTGTCATGAAGGCCATCAACGTGAACTCAGAGCTTTCGCTGAGGAAGGCCAGACTCCCCCAGGGGTTCATTTCGGGTTTGGGGTTTAGAGTTTAGGGTTTAGGGTTTTAGGGTTTAGGGTTTAGGGTTTAGGGTTTAGGGTGTAGAAGCCCAAAAGTTGGAAACCCAATAGCCTCAATCCTTAAGAGTAATGTATAGGGAATCCCAGGCACTATTTGGCCTTAACCCGGTTTCCAACTTTATGGGGTTTACTGTAAGAGGTTTAGGGATAGGGCTTAGATTCAGGGTTTAGGGAAGTCCAAGGGTTTAGGGAAGTTGAGTTTAGGGTCTAGGGTTTGGGGTTTGAGGTTCAGGGTTTGGAGTTGGGGGTTTGGGGTTTGGGTATCGGGTTTAGGGGCTGGGGTTTAGGGTGGAAGGGTTGCAAGTAGAGGGGTTCTTCAAGGCTTCAACGATGGTTCTAGAAGGTCCAAGCGCAGCGTTCTGCCAGGCCACGGTTTAGGGTTTAGGGTTTACTTGGAAGGGCAGGGGACTTAATAAGTAGGTTATAAGTAGAGTTATAAGTACCCTAAATGGAGTTACCCCAATTAGAACCCTACTTATAACCTACTTACTAAGTCCCCTGCAACTCCAAGTAGGGTTCCCCGAACTACTATTCTAGCTCTGTGGATTTTCATAATTTATAAGCGTCTGTACTGCCACAGAAAGAGCTGCAAAGCCCGAAGGATGGCAGAACCGACCAACTCTTGTCAAATTCTACATAGCGTGAGGACCCATTGTAAGACCCGATAAAACACTACCAGGACATTTTGTAAAGCCCGCAACTATCTGAGAGGTGAGTGTCAAAGCTCTAAGTCTATGTACTGCAAAGCACTTCCACCCACCGACATGTCAACACCCCTAAATTAAGGAATACACCGCCAATTGTGAACGGATCACCAAGCCCTAAACCATAAAGGGGTTTAGGGTTTAGGAATTAGGGTGTACGGGTTTAGGAGGGTTTAGGGTTAAGGTTTTGTCATTATGAAGAAGACCTGGGGCTCTTGCAATCCCCTATGCCAGTTAAGTGTGTTCTAATTACTATTAGCCCTTATAGTAGCCCTTATAGATCCCTTTAAAGGAACCCTATTCTAATTCTGAAGGCCCCTATATCATGCTGTGAAAAGGTGTTGACTGTCCAAGCTCTGCCCGCTGAGGCCATCGCGGTTGCGCCGCGCGGGAGTCGTGCGAAGGTCCGGGTCCGTGGTCGAAAGCGGAAGGGCTGAGCCTTAAAGGGATCTACAAGGGTTCTACATGGGAACTAAAGAAGTCTTATACGTTAAATCCTACAATAGTTTAAGGTATCTTCCTTAATGAAAGGATGTTGGAGTCCGTGAAGGCTTCTGGGGTTTAGGGTTTGGTGCTTGAGGCTTTAGGGTTTCTGGCTTTGGGGTTTGGGGCCTCCGGTTTAGGGTTAAGAGTTCAGGATGGGCAGCAGGTACGGGGTTCGGGGTGTATGGCGCAGATGTAAGGCTTGGGGTCGACGGTCCACGACCCGAAAATCCTACGACCCTGAACCCTTAGCCTCTCCTGTATTCCAGGAGCTCTCTGTGAGAGCATGCAGAATCCTATAGTCCTTTGAACACATTGTGCGCCACTGATAAAGCCTTTCAGTGGACAGGTAGAACAACCTCTAAAGACTCTAAACCCTAAACTCCGAGCCGTAAACCCTGAAATCCCAATTCCTTAACCCTACAGACCCTGCAGACCGAAACCCAAAATCGCCTCAGACAAGCCCTTCTGGTCCTTTCCAAACATTCCCATTAAACCCTACCTGAACCCTAAGGAACCTGCCTTTTATCGGTTTATGATTTCGTTATATAAGTCCTTAAAAGGGTAGGTTACTTGGGGTCAAGGTAAACCCTAAACTCTGAACCGCTTCCGCATTAAACCAGAAAAAGCCGCCGTAGAAGCCCTGAAAATGAACCCTTAAAGGATCCCTTAAAGGAACGCTTCTGATCCTTTCCAAGGATTCCCACGTGATTATGGGATAAACAAATCCCGAAACTCTACTGATTTCCCCTTTGACAGATTCTCATTAAACCAAAAAGCCCCCGCCATAGAGCCCTTAAAGGAACCCTTAAATGAAACCCTAATCCCTAAACCCTTTTATAGAACCCTTATAGATCCCAAGACCAAAAAGCACCCGCCGTGCCTGGGAAGGAGCTACTGGAGGTTTCCTGCGGCACTCAGTCGATTTCCCCACTGTGCCTCGAATGAATCACTCCTACTCTCCTAAGATTCCTCTACGAGCCCCTTCAAGGGTTCTATAGAGGCACTATAGGGGTCTTTATTCTATCCTGGGGGTTAAAGGTTTCCATGTGAAATCTGGCATGTGGGGTGAGCAATTAATTGGAATCGGGCTTTGGGTTTATTGTACTGTACTTACACTTCAGAACCCCCACCCCAGCAATAGTAGTATCAATTAGTCAGGCTCCTATATTATGCTGTTGTATTTCGCTTTTCGCGGTTTGCTAGGGTTGAGGGTTTGGGTGAACTGGCGTTTAGTCTTGAAAACACGTGTTGGTTTTACTCAAGGTGTCGCGGCCTTTTTGCTTCGTTGTTCATCTTTTTGCTAATGAGGTTCAGGTCTCCAGGTTTGGCTGAAATCAAGGTGCTATTTTGAGTCTTGGGTGTCGGGATTAGTTCAATTCTGTGCGCAGGATCGCGGAGGGGTTGCTGAGTCATTGTGCTCTCACTGGGCCAGATCGGACGTAGCCCGAAGCGCTAAACCCTAAACCGCCTGGATACCTACCCAGAAGGCCCAATACCCCTTAACCAAGGAATATGCCTCAAATCGTAGGGCCTTAATATTCTGATTAAAGGTATATTCATGAATTAAGGGGTATTGGGATCTCTGGGTAGGTTTTGGGTTTGGGTTTAGATGCTATCGGTCTTCTCTTTTCGATATCCTTAACTCCGAAACCCTGCGCCTCCATGTTTCTGGGCACGACATGGGTCGTTACACTTCAGGCGTCTTTGGGCTGAGTTAGGTTTAGGGTTTAGGGTTTAGGGTTTAGGGTATCAACCAGACAAGTATACGTAAAGATCACGATTAGCCCCGATTCACGTAGGTATAGGGGCCTTAATAAGTATTATTACAATAAGGGGTTAATTATTAAGGCCCCTACAGTAGGTATATCCTTCCTTACCACGTCCCTTGATCCTCCAACTCGACGGGGTTGATTCGTGCAGCTGCTTTTCAATAGACGCATCTGCCTATTCTCACTCCCCAAATAATATAGGGGAGAGCCAGTGGTGCCGCAGGGGCCTGGAGAAACACAGCATGGGGCTGGAGTGCCGGCGCCGCCTGTGGTGAAACATGGGCCACCGCAACCGGTGGCGGGACTGTCGTCGCCGGACCTCGCCGCGGCAGTTATGGAGTTAGCATCGGCCATTCGAGAGATGACACAGGTGGCAGTGGGCTGTGTGGGTAGTCCAGCGAAGTTCCATTTGACACTCATTTCGAAGCCGCCGACACCCCACATTTATGCAAAAAGTGCTTTCGCTCCAATCGCAAAGAGGCAGACGAGCACGTGCATTACAATGATGGTGGTGATGACTGCTAGGATGGCAGTTCATGGAAACAAGGTTGGTGGCACTGGCGTTATGAAACCTAAACGCCTTAACCCCAACTCAAATGGGAGTTTCCGAAACTTAGGGGTACCTCATTTTGGGGTCCTTATAATAAGGATTCCAATATTTAGGGTACTATATTAGGATCCCCTATGTTCGGAAACTCCCAAATCGCAAACCCGCTAACCACACACCTTTCATCCATGTAGCGCTTTCCTCTTTATCTTGGTACGCGCCACCCATGCCTTGCTCCATCTTCCACGTGCGCGCTCCGCTTCTCATTGTGGGTCGTGTGGTAGAAGTACGGAGTTGGACAGGGAGCGATTCCAAAATACCTTAATCAAGGAATGTTCCGTAATGATCTACGGCCCGCAGTAGTATCCTTTTGCTCTTTTCTTTTGAGGCTTGCTTGAAGCACCGGGGGGATGCTGGAGAAGGAGCCCTTAGCTTAGAGACCTTCAAAACTGGATGTTCTTGAGGAGTTGTTGATTTGTGTTACAGTAAAGGCCCATTAAATATGAGGAACCCTTGAATAAGACATTGTTTTTGATTCTTATTATAGCAAAAGACCATTCATAATAAGAGTTTATAATAAGTAAACTTTTGAATAAAGAGATGACGAGGTACTGGGCGCTAGAATCCGGCAGCTTCAACAGCGCGCGGGCCATGATCCAGGCCCGTGCTGTTTTGCGATTCAAAGTTTTTGAGGGATTCCTGGGTGTTTGGGTTTAGCGGGTTTTTGGGTTTTAGGGTGTAGTTTTTTGGGGGTATCGGGTGTTAAGGTTGAGGGCATTTCTTGGTGTTGTACGGGCTTATAGATACTGACTCAGGTTTAGAGTTTACGGTTTTGGGTTCTAGGGCTTTGGGTTTAGTGTTCCCAGGCACCAGAAGGTCACATAGCTTCTTCTCAGGCTCCTTCGTGTAGGGCATTAAGAGTTCTACGTTAAGGTTTTCAGGGCATTCGGTCTGGGTGCTCACGGTGCTTTAGGCATTAGGGGTTCCAGGCTTCAGGGATAAAGAGGATCACATAAGTTTTCTGGCACCCAGAACTCGGCTGCCTAAACCCGTGAAACTTGGACCAAAACAAGACCTGAACGCTGATTTGAGCTCCTAAACTCTCCTATATTCTTCGCCTTATGCCAGTGTGCCTCACGGGGCGTGAGGTCGGGGGGAAGCCGTGAGCAAGAAAGCACGTCGTTGAAGAAGGGTACGGGGCCGTAAATCATCACTGAGAGTGGTTGGGGTGGATGACTGGGCTTTAGGGTTTAATTAGGGTTTAGGGTTAGGGTTTAGGGTTTCAGTTCTCGTTCCTGTATGAGGAGTCCAGCATTCAAGATTGTGTGGGCTCAACTCACGTCATAGCTTAAGCAACCTAAATCCTAAGCTGCCTCATTTAAGGAAGGTCCATGGAACCAGAACTTAGCCCCTAAACCCCCTAAGCCCTAAACCTCAAACCCCCTACATAAGCCCTAAACCTCAAACCACCTAACCCTAAACCCTAAACCCTAAACCCTAAACCCTAAAGCCCCTAGCCCGGGACCCCCTAAACCCTAAGCCCTAAAGCCTCCAACTCTGGTTGCAGACTCCGGGTACCCAGACCCTCGGGAGAATTTGGGGCTCTCTACTACTTAGTAGGGTTGACTAAAGGGCTCCTTTAAGGGACGCTTTAGGGTTTTGGGTTTAGGGATCTCTAAGGGAAAGTAGATCCCCTAATTTGGGGCCCTATACTAAGGGTGCTTTATAGGAACCCCCATTAAGGGATCTACTCTTTGGATCCTCCCGGGGGTCTGGGTAGCGAAGTTTCCTGAACTTCCCAAACTCCCAAACTCTCGGGGCTAAGGCCAATCGTAAGAAGCCACCCTTCCGGTTCGTTAGACTTCGGGTTCCTTAAAGGGATCTATAAAGGAGGACTTCCGGTTCTTTTAAAGGGATGTATAGAGGAGTCAAGGAAAACCTCCGGTTCCTTAAAGGGATGTATAAAGGAGGACTTCCGGTTCTTTTGAAGGGATGCATAGAGGAGGACTTCCGGTTCTTTTGAAGGGATGTATAGAGGAGGACTTCCGGTTCTTTTAAAGGGATGTATAGAGGAGGACTTCGGGTTCCTCAAAAGGGCCTTGAATTGGAGTGGTGCCCCCTAGTATGATTTAAGGAATTACGGGATATTGGAGTCGCTGGCGGATCATGGGACTTAGTAAGTAGCTTAGTAGCTGAGTGGATACACTTTACACTTTTTGGGGATAGTATTATCCACTGTAACACTAGAAGTGTTATACCACTAAAAGTGGGACGTTTTTTGGGGCTTATGAACTCAGCAACTAAGTTAAGTATGGCCAGGCGTAATTATTGTCGGGTTCGGAGTTTAGGGATGACGGCTTGGGGTGTAGGGATCCGAAGTCCAACAGTGGGTTCTGGATTACCCTACTGTGAATGATTACATTGGGCTTGCCCCTTTTAAGGAGCCGCTGAGGGTTTAGAGTTTAGGGTTATAGCGAAATCACGCTTTTGCAATTTTCTCCCTGGTTACTTCACAGCCCAGCACACCCTGACGCGAACCTTCGTGAGCAGGACTTGCTCACCATCAGAGCAGACCGGGATGTGTACTACTACGGCGCCTTGGGCTGGAGTTTGGTGGGGGGGGGCGGTTGCAGTTCAGGGCTTAACAAATAGAGGTCAGAAAAACTGGGAAACCCTAAGATTATAGTCCCTGTCGTAATACACTGCCCTCCGAACCCTTATCCGGCCCGCATTAACTTCCGTGGAAACCCGTTAAACCCTGAACAACATCTTGAGCAGTGTAACCCTAAAACCAAAATCCAGCAACCCTTCAACACCGGTTGTTTTCTTACCCACAAGTTCGCTGATAATGACAGCAGGCGATTTTGTAGAGTCCAAATATGAACCAACCAAACACTTAGGTTCTGGTAGGTCAGGTAAATCATCAAGATTCCACCCTGAGCTAGACCCTTACACCCCAAACCCCAAACAAATTATCAACATTCCACCCTACATTCAAACCTGAACTAGACCGACCCAAACACCCAAATCATCAAGATCGCGCCCTGAACTAGACCCCAACACCCAAACCATCTAGATGCCGCCCTGAACTAGAACCTAAACCCTCGCACCCGTAGCCCTCAACTACCATGTTCCTCAGCAGTAACCCTTTTCCCCCTTGTCTTTTTGGGTCCCCTTGTCGTTGAAAACCAAATAGTCGCAGAAAGGGGACCTTTTATCGTAAGCCAGCTTAGTAGCTGAGTGGATGCACTTTACACTTTTTGGGATGGTACTACCCACTATAAAACTAAAAGTGTACATGTTTTTGGGCTTATGAACTCAGCAACTAAGTTAGCCCTTAACCTTAGATCGCCAAACCCTCCTCCTTTAGAGGAACTCGAATATCCTCCCGAGCCCTAAACTAGATGTCGAGTTTGTGTAATTTCTAATCTCCCTTATTGTTTAATGCATAGAGCCCTAATTATACATATTTATGGGAGCTGTTGAAATCGACACTTAGTAAACCTTCAACCGCACAGTGCACAGGGCACAGGGCACGGGGAGAGGGCAGCGGGCAGAGAGGTTTGGCATAATGGGTCGGCCTTTCGCGATCGGACGGGAGGGGTAAAGAGGCGCCTTTAAGGGTGCCCTGTGCCCTGTGACCTGCCCTCTTGCTGCCTTGCATGTTGTCCGGAAGGAAGAAACCTGTCATGAGTTTAATCATAAACCCTGAATGGAATGGTTTGGACGCCTTAGACAGCGAGGGGTGGGCGAGAAAGAAGGAAAAGACCTTTATAGAGAGGCGCTGACAGCTCATCGCCCCTGTACGCTGCACTCGACACAGCCTTGCCGCAAGCCATAACCGCCTACGTGCTATTCCACAGCAAACCCTGAACTCCAAACCCTAAACCCTAAGCCCTAAACCCCCGAACAACCTGAACCCTACACGCTAAACATCAAAAAAACTTAAGCCCCAAACCAAAAAAACCAAAGTGGCAATTTCGGACCAAGGCTACGAAGAGCTGTTTCAGAGACACCAGGACTTGATCCAGAAGCTCTGCATGAGTGCCGGCCCTGGCGGCTGTCTTTAGAAGGGCTTTATGGGTTTAGGGTTTAGGGAGGGTTTAGGGATTAAAGTTTTTGGTTTAGGTATACCCATATGTATATATATATATATATATATATATATACATACATACATATTAAAAACACATACATATATGGGCAGCGGCCCCGGTCTGTCCGTGTTTAAAAGAATTGAAAAAAGGGCCTAGGAAGACAAAGGGTTTCGAAGGGCTTTCTGGGCTGATTGCTGACCTCTGGTTAGTAGGGAATGGAAGAAAGGCAGTAACAGTAGTTATAATTGTACCCCATTCCTCCATTCCTTACTAACCAAAGGTAAGATTTAAGAGTACCTGCGATGGTCGTTAACACCTTCGCCTTTAAGGAACCCTATAGATCCCTTTAAGGAGCCCTTTAAGAGCCCTTACTAAGTCCCCCAAAGCCCTTCCAAGTATGCTTCGCGAACCTGGGCAGAGATCCACTTCAAAACCATAAACCCTATCCCTTATAGTAACCCTTATAGATCCTAACGTCCCCATGCAAAGAGTTTGGACCCCGAAAGCCACCTTCGAATCATCAAACTCTTGTGAGGGTTTAGGATAGGGTTCCTTTAAAGGGGTCTATAAGGGATCTATAAGGGTCACTATAAGGGATAGGGTTTTATGGTTTTGAAGTGGATCTCTGCCCAGGTGCACCGCTTCTGCTCGACACCTTGTTTGACGGCCTCATCTGGCGGTCGCGAAGTACGACTAACGGCTGGAGGAGGGTAAACTATTATGTGAAGTGGCTCATCCAGGACTGTGCTTGTGCTGTGGACTTCTGCTATCGATCAAGAATCAGGGCTTCAGGGGTATGTGGCACGCGGCGCGTGCCTGGACATCAGTGGTATAAGCTAGCCCCAACACCCAAGTGACGAGGGTTGAAGACGCGTACAGCAACAGTAACAGACGCATATAGTCGGATGGCCCGCATAAACATGTACTGTAATCTACCTGTGGCTAGCATGGGGGGGCCTGAAGAAGTAGCAATACACATAGAGAGCCCGCCCCAAAACCCTGAAACTATTGAGGTCCCTGTATTGGCACGAAATCTAGGGAAAGCCATAGAAGTGGTCTTAGGGGATGTTTGTTCTAAGGGGCTCAAGCACCCAGAGTACGGGGGTTAAGGGGGTTTGTGGCTTTTTGGAGCGGCGTTTAGGCTTTAGGGTCTTTTGCCCTGCCAGGACGTAGATGGCAAGTTCAGCCAAACGCTGACGTGTCTCGTGGAGAACAAGGCGGGCTTAGGGAATCAGGGTTTGTTGTTGGAGGTTTGGCTGGCTTCCTTTACTGGAGTAGAAGAGAACTGGTGCTATACCCTTCCGTAGGTTATAGCAGATTAGAGCAGATTCTAGTTTGTCATAATAATCTCTCAATAGTCGGACACGTAAGCTTTAGCCTTTGGGCAGCTTTGCCTTTGAACTTAGTGTTGAGATACTACCCCACTGGCTTTGAAGATAAACCCACACCCCTAAACCCTACACCACAAGAAGCCGAAGCACCATTGGTCGCGCTTCTTGCCTTCAGCCTTTCATCCTTGGACGATTGGTAGCATGCCTGTCTCCAAAGGATTGACGGTAAATTCTAAAGCCTAAACCATCAAGGACATCAAATCAACTAAGCATGCATACATGATATATCATGCTATAATAATAAGTACAATATAACATAATCCAGGCTTCTCAGCCTTGGGATCCTGAAAGATGGTTCGGAGATCAGAGGGTTGCAATCCTTCAAGGCTTCGCAGTCAGGGTTTGGGGTTTAGTGTAAGGGTGTAAGGATTTGCAATCCCAAAATCACGGAAAGTACAGGGCTGCTGTACTTTAGTCTAGAAGGGCTTGACTGGTGTAGGGTTCACAAGCCCTGAGCCCTCAAACCTAAATGCAGTTTGGCTACGTCGGGAAACTGGGGAACTTCCCAAGCCGATTGGCCATTTCGCTGATAGTCGTGGTGCCGAAAGACACTGAATTGGAGCATCCCATCGCTGCCATGCATTCCCTGCCCAAGGTCTGGACGAAACTCCGTTAAACATTGTTGGAGGATTGTGCTTGGCTTCCTGTACTGTCGTACGGTATTTTTATAGTACGTTCTGATTTTTGTGGTAAAGTTTGGTATACTATGCTTGCTTACGCATGTTTATACTGCATTGTACGGGCTAGTGGCCTAGGGCTAGCTGTCTCTACGACAGCGTGGGCCAATCGCCACGGAGTGCGTCAGTTGAGTCCGTTTGCTTCCCCCCCTGTTCTTCTTCAAGTCCCAAACCCCGAGGCCAAGGCCAGTAGGGTTCAGGGGTTTAAACTCCTAAAACCCCCCAAAACCCAAATCCTACATAATCCTACATAGACCCTAAATTCTATCTCCAACCCCCAAACCCGACATGGAGAGTTATCTAAATTGAGATCCCTGTTTAGGTCACCAAAATAGTATGGCACCCTTATAAAGAGGACCCGAAAAGGAACCCTTATTTAGAGAATTACCCACCTGCACGTGCGTGAGCGAGAGGACCCACATGTGGTCTCACACCCATCGCCTGCCTTGGCAGCAGACCTGTACCTCGCTTGTAAGGGGCTTCAAGACAGGAGCGGTTTGGGGTTAAGGGTTTAGGGTTTAAGGTTAAGGGTTTTAGGGTTTAGGGTTTGGGGTTTGGGGTTTTAGGGTTTAGGGTTTAGGTTTGGGGGTTTTTATGGTTTAGGGGTTTGTGTTCTATATGCAGGTTACTATAAGGGTTCTACAAGGGTTACGTAAGGGGATTTGGGGTTTACAGGGTTTGGAGTTGTGCTTTTAGGGTTTCTCTTTAAGGGCCCCATACGTATTACACTCCCTTTTTCATACTCTGGCTAGCCCATAGCCCTGAGCACCTAAACTCAAACCCTAAATAGTAATGCAGAGCCCTGATGAGTTCACCCCTCTCCTTGAAAAAGCGATCGTAATGCGGATCCTACTGATAAGGCGCTTAGGGACAGGGGATTTATTACGCTAAACCCCTAAACCCTAAACCCTACCCCCTAAACCCTAAACCAATCCGGGGTCTACATCAGGATCCTGTGAAGAGACCCTATGCGATGCACCCGTAAACATTCAATTCGAAACCCTGAACCCTAATAGGGGCTTAAATAATCAGAATAGGGTTCCGGGATCACAACAAGATCGCATGGGTTGGCCATTTGCTTTCCGCTGAAAGCCTCTCCTAGAGTCAGAAGAGGAGATCACAAACAAGGCATTGCTACGTGATCACTGCGAAGTAGCATGGTCCCAAGATCCAAACTTCTACGTGATTCCTGAACTTCGTGGATTGGAAGTGCATGATGAAGAAGGCAGAATGATCCCAGTCTGGAGTGCATCGTTTGACTGGGCAAGTCTGTATGCTATGTTCAAGTCGTTGAGGAATGCTATCTGCTATTGCTTCAAGTCCGGGTCGGATGAAGCCCGCTTCAGAGTTCCAGAGAAAACTCGCCATTCTGGGGCCCATTTTTTTGTAACTATAATAAGGAACCCCCTAAAATAGTATTGGTATTTATTTAGGCCCCTATACTAAACCCTCAACCCCCTAAACCCCAACATCCGAAGCCTTTTAAAGCCCCCACCTATGCCCTCAAACCCCCCTTACATACCTAAACCCCTGAACCCTAAGCCCTGCAATCTTCCTTCAACCAGCTCTGAAGCCTAAATCCTGAAGTCTGGTCGGATCTTAAGCCACAGATCCTACGTCTTCGGGTTCAAGGTTCGGGGTTTAGAGCTCTGAGACCACGCGAGCCCTCACCCCGAGCTGACAGCAAAGCGCCGAAGCCCCGAGCAGCCAACACAGAGATCTAATATCAAATTCCTACTGCTGATGATATAAATCCTGCATTACCGTAAGGATCCTAAACTATGGGAAGTATATGGAATTATGGTATATTCCTTATTATTGGTAAGAGGGTGACGCTTTCTGTATAACTACCCATGAACCTCCAAGTACAAGCCTCAAAGGCCCTGAACCATAGACCCCTTCGCAGCTTCCCGAGGCTTTGGTTTCGCTTTGCCATGTACTACTTCCTCGGAGGCAGCTGGGGATGTTTAGGGCTTAGGGTTTAAGGTGTAGGGGTTTAGGGTTTAGGGCTTAGGGGTTTAGGGGTTTAGGGGTTTAGGGGTTTAGGGTTTGGAGGTTTAGGGGTTTAGGAGTTTAGGGTTTAAGGTCTTAGGGCTGAAGGTTTCTCCAACCCGTCATAGCTAGGCTCCTGAGTAATATCGCTTTGCCCTTTTTCATCCTGGGCTCTGCTTTTGCAACCGAATAGTAGCCTTGTAGCAGAGTAGGTAACCTTTAACCTTTTTTTTGGGTAGCATAGGCCCTATATACGTAATCCCTATATAACCAAAAAGGTTAACCTTTAGGACCCCAGATACCCGACAAGTAGGGCAGGAGAAGTGTACCTTGCTATAAAGGGGCTACTGAAAACCCTAGTAAGGGTTTGGGGAAGTTTAGGGTTTAGAAAGGTTATATTGTTTGGGGATCTTTACATAAGGATGGCCCCTATGCTTGGGGTTGAGCGTTTAGGCTTGCTTGGGCATCGGGGTTAAGAGAGTTTTCGTTCTAATTAATGTCCCATTGTAGTCCCCATATGTTTGCACTAGACTCTGTCCAAACCCCAAAGTTTAAGTATTCAGGTCCCTCTAATAAGACGTAAACCCTGCACCTTTCACCCTACACCCTAAACTTTACAGCCTAAATCCCCAAGCCCCCGAAAACCAGCCAAAACCTAGAGCCCTTAAACCCTGAAGCCTGGACCACCGACATCGTGCGTTACGCCAATGTGCACATACGGGTGGCACAGTTCCTCGAGTCGATCTCGCCCATGACTGCACCTGCTGACCCGCATCGTGAGATCAATCGCTTCGAGATGATGGCGGCTGTGCAGCTGTGGCTGTGACACATCCGCCTGGCATGCGGCCTTTTGCCTCGTGTCGAAGCTCCCCTGCGCCGTCTACGCTTACTGCAAGGCTTAGACATCTTCGACTCGTTGTAGACACCGTACCACATGCCGCTGTGAGGCTATGCTCGCTTCATGAAGAGGACCCACAACCCCAATCCCATACCCCCCGTACTTGAGACCTTGTGTCAAAGCATTTGAATTTGAGGCCCTATATAGAACATGAAAACCCTTTTATAGCTTGAGATAGAGCCTTTCGAATTACTAGCAACAGTATCCTCTTGTAGTCCCTCTGCATTCTGATGGTGAAGGCCCTGCAATATCCTGATATAAAAGCCCTGCAAAAACCATCCAACAACTCAGCAGAATTCAATTCACGAAACGTTGTTGTAGTAGACCCTATCGTCACAAGGCGCTGTAAAGCCAAACCACTAAGCCCTCGACCCCACACCCCGGGCCCTAAACCCTGATGCTAGGTTAATACTCTATTGCTACCGTCGGACCCCAAACGCTATTATGACACCTGAAATACAACTATACAGCCGTATGCCGTCGCACTATTAAGCCATGTACATACCATCATTATAACCTCTAGCCCGAAAGACTTCGAAGATCCGAGATACCATCATGCTGAAGATTGCATCCTAGTGACCCTTCAAAAGGATCCGAAACCCTTAGACCCAAAACCCTAAACCCCGAACCCTAAACCTTGAACCGTAAGCCCTAAACCCTGAACCCCTAAACCCTAAACCGTCATCATAGGGTAAAAAAGCCCTAGACCGTAAACCCTAAACCCTTCCTTCAGCCAACCTGGCCTTCCTGAGCTAGAGATACTGCTGATGGAAAAAATGCATGACCCATTATAAGGAATATAGCATAATTCCCATAGTTTAGAGTCCTTAGGGTCATGCAGGATTTTGTCCATCAGCAGTAGCACACGGAAACGGGGATTGGAAGTAACTAGGGAGATAAAAAGTATAGACTTTTGTTTCATGATGGTTGCCATTGAATAGCAGGTTCCCAAACCAGTATTAAAGCATGGTATTCCAAGGCCCAGGAACAGAAGGGTTTAACACGAACGCCCTAAACCCACACTCCGACGGTTGATGATGATATAAATCCTGCATTACCTTAAGGACCCTAAACTATGGGAACTATGTTATATTCCTTACTATGGGTAATGCAGGGTTTCTATCATCAACCGGAGGTCGGCTCTACCTGCTTTTCACCCTTTGCGTCTTCGTTTCCAGTCAGGCCTGGGGGCGGTGGGGCTTTACAATCGGGGCCTAAATGGATACCAATACAATTTTTGGGGGGTTCCCCATTGTAACTATAGCATAATGGGCCCCAAAACCTTATTCTGATTATTAAAGCCCCTATGTTAGGCTCTTGGGGTTGTAAGGGTCAGGGTTGGAGGGTTTTGGGGTCGTGGAGTTTAGGGTTGTATGTAAGGTCTGGGGGTGTAGGGGTGTCTTAGGGTTGCAGGGTTGAGGCTTTTAGGGTTTTCCTGGACCCTGAAGAACCTACCCCTTTTAGGGTCCCTTATTATGATTTCCTTTATAAGTCCTTAAACAGGTAGGTTCTCCAGGGTCCAGGTTAGGGTTCAAGATTGTAGGGTTTAGGATTTAGGTTAGTGCTTTTTTCTTTTCAGGGTTGTCCTAGCATGAGGGGTGTCTTCAGGATATACTCTAACACTTTCATATGCTGAAGAAGTGTATGTGGTGCGGGGTTTCGGGTTCATGGCGCAATGTAGCCACCGTTTTGCTAAGACTTGGGTCCATACCGTAGGATCTTGAAATCTGAAGAAGACCCAAACCCCAAACCCCAAACCCTAAACCCTAACCCCTCAACCCTAAACCCTAAACCCTAAACCCTAAACCCTAAACCCTAAACCCCTAAACCCCTAAATCCCTAAACCCTTAGACCCAAACCCCAAAGTGCCAAAGCCCGGACCTCTCAAACCCGAGCTCTCCAAGCCTTACAGCCCTGAACATCGTCGGGACCCTTAGGGGGGGTAGGGGACTCCACTTCCTTAACTTGGCCTTACTAGGTCCTTTATTATGGGCATTAAAGCCCCTACCCCGCCCTCCCCCTACCCCCCTAGGGGTCCCCCTTTCCCTTTTGAGCACCAGACGGACAATGCCAGAACATGCGAAATTGGGGGCTGTGCCTGGGCTTTTGCTCCAGCCACGGCCACACCACCCCTCGAGGCAGCTCCTCGACTGTCTGTGGCCTTGGAAAGACAAGCTCTTACTCTTTCCGGAATTATAAACCGCTGCGGGTGGCCTACATCGCCGAAATTGCGCACGGCGCATGGGAAGCCGATGCTCGCAAGCAAGTTCTTGGTGAGGCCGAGAAGCAAACGAAATTGGCAAAGCAGGAAAGAAACTGAAGGGTTTAGGGTTTAAGGTTACTGATGAAAGCCAAGGAATAAGCTGCAAACGCCAATTCGCAAAGCCTGAACCCTAAACTCGAAAAGGTTTTAAAGCCCTAGTCTAGACGTTGAAACTATAACCTTCGCGTCTGCATATACGCTAATTTGCACCGAAACCAGTTCTGATCATTAAATCCCCACAGTGCCTTCATGAACGCCCGAACTGGCCATAAAAGACTGTGTCAGCACGTGAGAAGCCCTTGGAAAACCGTATGAAACCCCTTGTAGGCCTACATTGGCCCAAGGAAGCCCGTACAGCAAAGAAGCACCCACATAAACTATATCCTAAACCCTAAACCTTAAGGCCTTAAAGCCCTAAGCCCGAAAGCCTTAAGCCTTAAATCCCTAAGCCAAAAAGCTCTCCAAAGCCCGAAAGCCTAAAGCCTTAAATCCCTATAAACCTTAGGGCCTTAAAGCCCTAAAGCCTTAAATCCCTAAACCTGAAGACCTTAAAGCCCTAAGCCCTAAAGCCTAAAGCCGTAAACCCCCAAAGCCACAACAAATGCCCGAAAAACACAACAAAAACCGAACTGAGCAGGCGATTTTGGGAAAGCATGGCGGGCCGGAGAGTCTGGAAGTCCCTTGGGCGTTAAATTCGGGGTTTAAGCCTTGGAGAGGCGTTTGGTAGCATTGTTAGAGTATCTGTGTAGTATCAAACTCGCAGTTTCATACTAATACTCTAACGATTTGGAAAGGGGTTGCTTTTTTGACTTCTTGTTGGGCTGTGAGCTATTTGTTGGAGGCTTCTCAACTTACCCTGAAGAGTTTGGATTGTTGTAATGGAGGAAGTGGTTTAGGGTTGAGGGTTTATGGCAAGGAGCCGAGACTGGGGGCGTAGTGCGCATCCTACTTGGAGTCTTGGAGGGAACATGTGCTATACTATATCGGGTTCTTGCCTGGGACGTTTTGGGCCTGGAGGCTTAAACTATCGCCCCTAAACCATAACAAAGCCCTATATCTTGAGTACTGCCCCCACTCAGCAACAGTTGGATAATATTCATAATCTAGATATATTAGGACCTTAATAGTAGGCCTATTATAGACTGTTGCTGTATGGGGGCAGTACCCAACCTATATCCCTTCAACTATCCCAAACCCGTGCGCCCCCCAAACCCGAAAAGCCGCCTCTTACGGAGCCCCTACCCAGACCCCCGGGAGGATCCCAAAAGTAGATCCCTTAATGGGCGTTCCTATAAAGTGCCCTTAGTAGTATAGTGCCCCAAATTAGGGGATCTACTTTCCCTTCTAGATCCCTAAACCCTAAACCCTAAATCCTAAAGGATCCCATAAAGGAGCCCTTTAAGGAACCCTACTAAGTCCCTTCAGGGCCACAAATCAGGGGATCTACTTTCTGGATCCTTTTGGGGGGTCTGGGTAAGGGGAGCCCTTGAAGGAGCCCATAGGAGATCCCGACGTTTGCCTGGTTCAACCTCCGGGGTCCGCGAATGATTATTTTTGTCGGTGGTTTTGCGTTTTGGGGTTTAGTGTAGGGGCCTTAATGATAAATTATCTATACTATTTTGGGAGGTTCCTTGTTATAAGTATAGTATAGTATAATGGCACCAAAACCTATTTTTCATTCTTAAGGCCCCTGTAGTGGCGTTTGGGGGTGGTGGGTTTAGGGGGTTGGGTTTGGGGTTTAAGGTTTGCTTCCGCGCGTGATGCAATGTAAGGCACTGGCATGCGATGTAATGGCAGGCCACGTCATGTTGTGGTATGGTATGTCAGTTTATGCCATGCTGCGTCATGTTGTGCTATGGCATGCTATGCTACGTTTGGCTATGGTGTGCTATATTATGTCATGTGGTGCTCTGCTGTGTTATGCCATGCTAAGTGTTATGTTGTGTTATGCCATGTTGTGTTTGCTACTGTATGCATGCTATGCTATGTTCTGCCATCCTGTAGATCTGGTACTGCAGCGGTACAGGGATGCCATGGTATGGGCTTGGTGTGGCATGGGATGGGATAGCACGACGTGTAAATGGCATGGGATCGTATCGCATGGTGTGGCATGGTATGGTATGCTTTTTCTTGTTGGATCGCACGGGCAGTTGAGGTTCCAGGGCTTGGGGGAATTTTGGTTTCGAGTTCGGGCTGCTAAAGCCCCGAAACTCAAGCAGCAAGCCCGGTCAAGCAAGGAGAACATCGCCATCTTTGCCTGCCGGTGTTTTCTGTACTTTGGGTCGATGTGCCTTCTACTCTACCACCAGGTGAAGATGCTCAGCGGCGAATGGCTAGGTCCTAGGGTTTGGGGTCTCCCTTCAAAAAATTTAACTTTAAGGAACAAGGGTGCCCTTATCATTAAGGGGATGCTCAGGAACCTAGATGGGAGTTTCCGAAAATTAGGGGACCCGATTATAGTACTCTACATAGTAGGTTCCTTACTAAAACCCCTATGTTCGAAAAAGGCTCCCAGATGGCAATGACATTTGTTATGACCCTGCAATTCAAGAACGGGAAGCCTGAGACCCCAACTGTCAACCGCAATCCGAAACCCCAAAACTTAAAAGGAACACTCTGACCACCCAAACAATCTCAAACCATAAGCACCACCATCATCCTAAACCATGCACCCTAAACCCCAAACCCGAAACCCGAAACCCCAAACCCTAAACCCTAAACCCTTAAAGGAACCCTGTCCCTTCAATCCTTGAACCCTATACGGCTCTTGGGAACTGTTTTTGGTTTGTTCCTGTTTTTGGTGTAGAGGACCATGCGCCCTAGGCCACAAACCCTAAACCCTAAACCCAACCAGCCGAAGCCTTGCAAAGGGACCTCCCAACCTCTTTTTGTCATAGGGACCCTTTAGGGAGGTAGCGGGAGGGGCGGGGTAGGGGGCTTTAATGCTCATAACAAGGACCTAGTAAGGCCTATTTAAGCAAGTATAGCCTCCTACCTACCTCCACCCTAACCGCCCTTAAGGGTCCCTGTGATTTTGCTTCGTTTGAAAAGCGTGGTGGTAGCTTCAGGATTCCCTTTGAGTCAGGCATAGGGTCTAGGCATTGGGATTTAGGGTCTAGGGATACGATTTAGGGTCACCGGTTTCGGTGTTTAGGGGTTAGGGGTTTAGGTTTCAGGGGTTTAGGGTTTAAGGTTTAACCCTAAGCCCCAAACCAAAAATGGAGTTTAGGGTTCTGCAAAGGGTACAGGTGTTTGTACTTCGGGAGTAGGAGTCTGATCCTTTTCGATATCACCGGGCTTGGTGTCTTAGGGCTTGAGGATGGTTTTGGGTGACTTGTTACCCAAGTATGCTGAGCAGCCAAATATGAGTCTACATCTGGCTCTACAGCTATAGTGGCCAATTGGGTTGAAAGGGCATCTGCCATGAACTCACAGCTCCCCTCCTCTCCAGAAACTAGGCTCCCGTCTGTAAACGTTCATGGATCAGGGTACTGGCGGATTCGGCCTCGCCTCATTTCTCCTGGGGCTGAGCCTAAACCTGCGGCGCTTGGACACAACATCATTCGAACAGTCAAATCAGGAACAGCCTGCTTGCGAAGCTGGCAAGCCTGCGGATGATTGGTCAGATGACTCACCTTTGGTTAGCAGGGAATGGAGGAATGGGGTACCATTAAAACAACTACTATTACTACGATTACTAACATTCTTCCATTCCCTACTAACCAAAGGTAAGATGATTGGTGGCAAGGGCGAGCCTTCCAGCCATGGGATGATGACTTGTTTGCACTCAAACGCTTGCAGAGCGTCAGCCCCTGGCAGCTGAGGTCCAGCGGTGGATTATTGGGTGGGGCAACCATGTGACATGCAAATTTTCGAAACTTCGAGGTCTACATGATTCAGGAATCGACCGCACATGGTAGGAGCGTCATACTGCGATCTAATAACTAGGACCCAGAGTAGGCCCTTTTTGGGAGTTTAGGTTCCCTTATAAACCTGCTTTAACCCAAAAAGGGCACCCTTTTTATTCCTAGGTTACTCTTAGGTCTAGATAATGTACCTTGCCAAAGGGAGGTGAGACTCCTCTAGAATAGGACACTGGTGTTGGCAGTTGGGGCTTAGAGTTGGGGGGGCGGTCTTCCTTGTCCGGCAGCATGTAGGTGTAGCAACACCCGCATTATGGTGCCACGATGAGATGAGGATCCGCCTATGATAGGCTGGTAGAACATGCTTTGCGCGGTTCTCGACCTCACGTAAGCCAGTAAGCGAGTGTTCTACTTGGACGTTCATGGGTAGGTATAAGTAGGATTATAAGTAGGGTAACTATACTTATGACCCATATTAAGAGACTTATAGCCCAAAGCCTAAACCTCAAGACAGAGCACCTAAGACATGCAGTGGCGGTGTTGAGTCATCTACAGGCTGGTTCTTGCCAGGCGGAGAGGTTCAGGGGTAGCTGTAAGTGGGGGTCTACTATAGGGGCTTTAATACCTGGACCCCCAAAGTATGTAGAATAATAGCCTTTTAGAGGAGTTGGGCCATTGTTTTACCGACTTTTGGGGGTTTAGGTAATTACCTATACTATTTTGGTGCTTCTTATAAAACATGTGGTACAACGGGCCCCGAAACCCCATTCTAATTATTAAGGCCCCTGTATTAGGGCTTGTTGTCTATGGCTCTACACTGATGCACGTGGCTTTCGGGTTTCGGTTCTTGTGTCGGGCTAGGTCTGGCACTTGGGAATGATAGTTTGGGCCTTCTGCATGAAGGAGTGCCAATCGATGGGAAGACAGAGACAGCTGTCTATGAGTGTCAGAGCACTTAGGAACAAGCCTGAGCAATCAGAAAGAAATCAAGTACTATTCCTTGGGGCTCTTTCTATGAATATACTATGTACCCGAGCATGCTATTCAAATTGCTAAGGCCCTTATATTAGCTACCTGCAGCTACCTTCCTCATATAAAACAGAGCAAGAGGCTACCGTAAGTTGAACCAGACCCCTAAACCCTGAATCCCTAAGCCTTAATCCCCAAACCCCAGACCCCAAAACCCTCAACTTATAATCCCGAAACCCTGGAAGCCTTGAACCCTTTAATTAGGGTGCAGGGTTGTTAGTGTCTTTAGTAGAAGCCAGAAAGTTGGAACACAATTCTCCTCATACCCTTAAGGTGAAGCATAAGGGATCCTAGCACTAATCCTCCTAAAGCCATGTTCCAACTTTCTGGCTTCTGCTATTTTTCCAAGGAGCACCTATGTGGACATGAAGAACGGTGCCATCAACCGCAACTACTTTTTACCGACACTTGGCTCCCATCCTCTCTCTTGCCCTAACCCTAAACCCTAAACCCTAAACGGTTGACCGGTGCTTAAGAGGGTTGTCGGGAGAGTTGTTCCCTGCACTGGTCGCTGCGGAATCCCTTCTAACATATGGGTGGCTGTCAAAATTATGGTCCCTTTTTGGGTACCCTAAATATTAGATGCCGTACTACAATATGGACCCCAAAAGGCACCATAATTTTAACAACCACCCATATTCGCTCCTCCATTCTCATTCTCAAGAGTGAGCAATTTGGGTTTGTCGTCAGGATGTATGGCAGTTTCGGGCCCATCGATTCACGATGCGAGCCTTTGCATGATAACTATCTTGGTATCAATCTCTCGCGCACACACACACACACACGCACGAACACACAGCAACACACACGCACACACAGCAACACACATGCACACACGCACCCACATTGGGAGGGTCATGCTGGACAACTGGTTCAGCAGTTCAACTCTTTTGTAGGCAAGTGTGCCCTCATTCGCCTCTAATCGCAATCTTCAAACTGATATGATGTTTCTGCAGACGTATTCGATGTGCGTAGGGAGGAAGTTCAGCAAACAAATTGCACACTCCCCGTATGGTTAGGCAAGTTTGGAGCAGCTACCAGTACGACGACTAACATTACTACCACCACCACTACTACTACTACTACTACTACTACTACCACTACTACTGCTACTACTACTTCTGCTTCCGCTACTACCACTACCACTACCACTACCACTACCACTACCACTACCACTACCACTACCACTACCACTACCACTACCACTACCACTACCACTACTGTGGATGGAGGAAATCTTGCACCACTTTTAAGATGCGTCATTTAGCTTCACCCCGCGCCCCCTTCTTAACATTGCTATGAACACGGGGATTTACAAAATCGTTCCAATGACATAAATCTTGCACCGCCCCAAGAGGTCTGTCGTCAATGTTAAGAAGGGGGCGCGGGGTTGTTGCTTGGATGTGTACTCGAAACAAGGTGTGGAGGTGGTGCAAAATTTCCTCCATCCACCGTACCACTACCACTACCACTACCACTACCACTACCACTACCACTACCACTACCACTACCACGACCACGACCACGACCACGACCACGACCACGACCACGACCACGACCACGACCACGACCACGACCACGACCACGACCACGACCACGACCACTACCAGTACCACTACCACTACCACTACCACTACCACTACCACTACCACTACCACTACCACTACCACTATCACTACCACCACCACCACCACCACCACCACCACCACCACCACCACCACCACGACCACGACCACGACCACGACCACGACCACGACCACTGCCACTGCCACTGCCACTGCCACTGCCACTGCCACTGCCACTGCCACGGCCACTGCTACTGCTACTGCTACTGCTACTGCTACTACTACTACTACTACTACAACTACTACTAGTACTAGCACCAGTACTAGAATTAATCATACTACTACTACTACTACTACTACTACTACTACTACTACTACTACTACTACTACTACTCCTGCTGCTGCTGCTACTACTACTACTACTACTACTGCTGTTGACTAGGGGTGGGACAGTTTGCGGTAGCTGTCGAACGCTACTGTCAGTGCCAAATTTATCGTCGCCATGGACGACGACGACTACTGCTGCTGTACTGCTGTCATTGGTAATGCCGGTTTCACCACACTGACGGCGAAAACGACTACTGCTACCGCGCAACTACCACTGCTACTGCTATTCCTCCTGCTCCTAATCGTCCTCCTCGCACCACTGCTGCTGCTACTACTACTACTACCACCACCACTACCGCGACTACGACTGCCACTGTCGCTATGACGACGACGGCAACAACAACATCAACAACAAGAACAACAAGAACAACAATAACAACAAGAACAACAACAACAACAGCAAGCGCAGCAGCAACAACAACAACAACAACTACAGCTCCTACTACTACTACTACTACTACCACCACCGCGACTACCACTACCACTAAAACGACGACGGCAACCACAACAACAACAACAACAACAACAACAACTACTACTACTACTACTACTACTACTACTACTACTCCTGCTACTACTACTACTACTACTACTACTACTACTACTCCTACTACTACTACTACAACTACTACTACTACTACTACTACTACTACTACTGCGAACGGACTGCGATGCCTTGTCATGTTCTAAGGTGTCACTATAAGAGCTGTGAGCCAGACCGTGTAAAGTGCAAGAGAAGGGGGCACGCTACGCGTCCCTCGACTCTAGGGGGCATGCTACGCATCCCTCATCTTTACCTTTCTATGTGACCGCCAACGCAACGTTTGGCTCAAGTCAATGCCCATAGCTAAGTGCTATATGTGTCTTCTATCCTGAGCAATCAGAGCTATCCCGTTGCACAGACGAACCGCCGCCGGCAGTGAGTGCAAAAGGAACGGCCGCCGGTTCTGCCTGCATAGGATCGCACGTGTGGAAGTAAGAGGGAGAGACAGGGTCCAGTCTGTGGAGAGTGCTAGCCAGCCACACCTACATTCATTACAGCTCTGGTGGGGAGAGCAGCAACCAAGTCGAGATCAATCCCCCACGCAGGTTATCAGCCGTACGCGGCTCTGCCTTTCTACAGCAACGACTACTTGATCTACTACGACCACAATGAACTCAGGATCAAGCCAAGATACGACAATGACTTTCGGTGCCGATGTGGCAGCGCCAGCCGTTGGTGAGTCAACAGCTGATGACACAGTGGTGCAATCCGTTGATAGCTCCACGGAAGATGACAAAGGTCAATCTTCTGCGCTTGCCATTGCAAAGGCAGTTCCCAAGGGGAAAGCAAAGAGTCTACCAAGAGCATCTACGCCTTCACGTCCGACATCCACAGGTTCGAGGACGGGCAAGGCTTCAGAACGACGGGCCGAAGCGTCTGGTTTTCAGGCACCTCGGACTACGTCCAGGGCTAAGGACAAAGGAGTCAAGACCTTGGAAAAGAAGTCAAGACCATCATCTTCGAGAAGCTCTTCAGCACGATCGAGGACTTCGGCTACTCGTGGGCGTGACAAGTCCATGACTTGGAATCGGATGGTTACCAATCAACCACGCGATGTGACGATCTGGACATGACTCTGGATACGATTCCTGCACGTGGTGATGCGTCATCCGTGGCCACGCCTGCAATAGCTGATGGTCCGAATGCCTACCAGGAACTGACGATTTCGCAACAGTTCGAAGCATCGAACCTTGCACAGCAGATGTACTATCGCAGTCAGGTGCAAGAATACGAAGGAATCGTCCAGACCCTGATGGACAAGATCAAGGAGATGCAGCAAGAAGATGAAGGATCTGGAATTCGCATTGAGGAATTGGAACGACAACGTGATCATGCATGCTTAGCCATGAGGCACATCAACAATGTCAATCAGGAGATGAAGCGAGACTATGAAACAGCTTTGTTTCGCATGGATGAGCAGAACTCTGCTCAACAACGTCAAGCACATGCCGTTGCCGAGGATTTAGCTCAACAGCTACACGTGTTCCGCACGGAGGCAGCCACCAACTTTGTGCAGTTGGAGGCAAGAGCGCAAGGTGATGGTGAGCTTATGGCACGTGAGTATGAGCGTCTGACTCATGAACTTCATGAACACGCCAGAGAGAACTTGGTCCTCCGGTCAAACACAGCAAGTTCGGAACAAGCCTTACAAGCAATGCAGGAACGATTCCACTTGGTCAAGAACCAGGAGTTGCGGGCTGTGAACGAGATCCAAGGGCTAGCTGGAAACAGCGCAGCCATTGAACAAGAACGATTTCGGCTTCGTGAACGTCTTGGTGAAGAGGAAGAGTACCGCAGAATGGCTGTGAAGAGGATGCAAGAAGCAGAGGAACGACTTCATCAGAATGAAGATCATGCAAGGCGATCATTGCCTACCTTGCACGACGAGCTGAGTGAACTCAGGAAAACGCTCAAAGCACAAGAAGATCTTCAAGCGAGGACACGCAGCGAATTGGAGGCAGCGCGAAACTCCAATCAAGGAGGAGCGACGCGACCTTCGAGCATGCCCATGTCTTCAAGGACTACTGAGTCTGGCTGGGAGCACGTAGGAAAGGAAGTAATGCCTGCATTTTCCGTAGGAGATGAGGTACGATCCCCTGAAATACGGTCCCCAAGTCAAGTTAGTCCAGTCGCCAAAGAGAAGTTCGCATTCTCGGAATCGGACAAGGACAAGAACCTTGTGATGGATGGAATTCCATTCACCGGTGGAAACTTCTTCACTGGCCGCAGTTCAATGCCAATCGTGGCGGATGCAATGCCCGAGCACCACGTGCCAGGTATTAGCAGTCCAGCACTTGCGCGTTCCACGCCTAGTGCAGCCACTTTGTTTGGCATACCAAGCGGATTTCATGGGAAAAGTGATGCGGCAGCCGTGCGTGATCGACAGCTACGCGAACTCTTGGGGGATCGCGGGATGTTGGGATCGAAGTCCACAGCATCGGCCAGCTCCTCAAGACCTGTTGGCATCGACGGTGTCACCGCATCTACTAAGGGCAACGACCTCGTTGGTCCCCCTGTCGCCTATGACGATTCTATCCATGAGGCAAGGAGGCGTCAGATCGAGAAAGAGATCGCGGAACAGTACGAGGAGAAGATTGCTGATCTGCGAAGTGAAGTACTCAAGGCTCAGAAAGCCGAACAACGTCTCAGAGCTGATCGTGATGAGTGGAGATTATTCGCTGAAACGATTCAGGAAAACAATGGAGACGATGACGGTGATGAAGCTGGCGACGAGAACGGAGAGGAAGAGCATGATGAAGGTACCGGCACGGGGTATGATCCTCCAGATCCGCCTGATGATGATGATGACAAGAAGAAAGGCGGAGGGGGCAAACCCGAATCGGATCCTGGCTCACATGCGCGTGATCCTGATGGAGACGCGGATCCTGAAGTCACAGAGGTGAGAATTTCCAGGAGGGAAGCCGACAAAGTGACCGTTCCTCCATGGCCTACTCTCACTCATCTCAACAACTGGCGATCCGTGTGCACGGCCAATGTCTTAGGGGCATCAGCCGACCCACATCATGAGGACTGGATGTTATGGCTGGCACCAGAGTTCAACCCATTCCCTGATGTCGAAGCATTGAATGATTCAGGACACAAGAAGTTCAAGAGCATAGACGTCAAATTGGGGATCGCCATGGTCGCAATGCTACGTGCCGGTGGTGACAAATCAGCTGACCTGTATCTCGAGGTGAACCGGAAGGCCAACGATTACATCAGCAGGCCTGACGTGAAGATCATCAAAGGACGACAAGTCATTGCGATGATGTATGAAAGTTTTCGAACGCATGATCGTCTTGACATGATCATCACTCTTGAGTATTTGGTGAAGCTCCAGTACCAAGGCGACAACAAGCTCCATACGTTCAAGCAGACGTGGTTGGAAGTTCTGGGACGGATGAGACCAGAGGACATTCCATCCAAAACCGCTCTCCGTGATTGCTTGTACAGCAAGATCAAGGACTCGCCCGCAATGAAAATGGACTTGGGCATGCACTATGAACACTTGCCCTACAACCATGAAGATCGATCGTACGACAACCTGATGAAGATCATTGATCGTACCATCATGCGGAAACGAGAACAGTCAAATCTCACTCAGACTCAAATTGGCTTGCGCCAGCTGCTTGAGGGCAAGGATTTGCTTGCTGCACCGGCCAAGGTACCCGAGAAACCTACGCCTAACGCAGCTCCATCCGCAAAGGTCAAGGCTTCGCCGACCAAGCCGGACAAAGCAACACCTGTACTACCTCAAAGCAAAGCGAAGAGTCATGCGAAGACCAAGCCGAAGCCCAAGAAGAAGACGGGGAGTGAGTCAGCGGACAACAGAGGTGACAAAAGCAAGAAGCAAATCCGCTGCAAGTTCCATTTCACAGATGCAGGGTGTCGAAATGGCGATAAGTGTCCATTCAGTCACTCGAAGAAGACTCCAGAACGACCCTTCACGCCGAGGACGAGAACTCCAAGTCCATCTGGAGGAGGAGGAAACAGGATATGCTACTCGTTCAAGAACACAGGCTCGTGCTCAAGAGAGAATTGTCCTTTCAAGCATGAGGCAGCAGCTACCCCAGCTCCGGCACCAAAGGCAAAAGCTAAAGCTAAATCCGAAGCGAAGGCAGCTCCAGCGAAGCCGAATGCCAAGGCCAAGGCACTCCCTGCGGCACCCGCCATCAGATTGTGGCGAAGGTGGAATCCATCAGCTCCGGCTATATGGAAGCGATCTTCAAGACAAGATGAGGAGGAGTCAGATTGTCCATCCGTTGACAGCGACGCTGATTCGGATTGTTCAACAGATGAAGAATCCTCGGGAACGACTACGTCGACCCGAAAAGAGATAAAGCGTAATGTGACGTTCGCCGATGACGTGAAGTTCATTTCTTCGTGTCCTAGAAGATCGAAGAAAGACAAAGAGCGGAAGGTGAAGTACGTCGACATGGAAGCGTTTATCAATGATGAGGACCGCGCCGGGAGCTTGGAATTCGCCAAGCACAAAGCGAGATTGAGGGCACAGATCATGAGAGACATGGTTGACGACGATGATGATCAATGCGGAGATCGAGTTTCATTCGTACGAATCCCAGGAACGTCTCGAGTGGAAGAAGTTTCGTTCTACGACGGTGAGGATTCCATCGTTGAGCGCGAACTCGATGCTGCACACAGCAAACGGATCATCAATCAAGGGTTGTTCAAATGTATGGTTCAACCAGTCATCCTTAAGAAGAAGATCAAGTTTCTCATGGACACTGGATGTGGTCATGACCTCATATCTCAGAAGAAGATCGAGAAGCACAGTCTCGAAACACTCGTGACTCCAGAGCCCATATCATTTCAGACAGCCAATGGAATCACCGATACCGATCTCGTGTCGAATTGCCAGACTGAGTCGTTCGAGGAACCGATCAACGCTTATGTGTTGGACGACACGCCGTCGGTGCTTTCCATAGGCAAGAGATGTATGAACTTCAACTACGGGTTTGTGTGGCCTCCCGGAAGGGAACCATTCATGATCAACCCGCAGGGCAAGAGAATATCTCTGTTCGTGAACGGTGACATCCCGTACGTCCGTGCCGGGAGTTCCAAGTCATTGGTTCATGATGATCCGGAGGCCAAAGCGATCACCGAAATCTTCAAGGGTGCGTTGACAGCGAGCAATGTTGACGTCAGCGTCGCAGCTGCCGCTGAAGCTGCACCGGGCGAGATCGAAGCAGAAGAAGAAGGTGATGATCACGGACGACCTCCTGATCCTGAACCCCAAGAACCTCCTATAGAAGAAGTACCAGAGTCTGAGGCCGGACGCCCTCCGGACGACGACGAAGGAAAAGGAGTGGGTGAAATTCCATTGGATGGTGACGATGAGGTGATCATTGATGTGGAAGGCGACGGTGCACCGAGCCGCAAGGCCAGAGTCGGAACACTGAAAGCCGAAGCGAAGACATTAGCACATCTGTGTACCCATCGCTACCGCAATCCATATTGCGAATCGTGCATACGCGCGAAGATGAAGCACTTGCGAA